>CM038142.1:545789771-546218386 GCA_021437245.1 Aegilops speltoides
TCAGTTTGATTGACCTCTATTTCTCGTAAAGTGCTTGTGGCAGGAGGAAGGGAATGATTTGTGGATACTACGTGTGAGTTCATCCACAACGCGACATTGAAAAACAAGCGGGCTACTCTAGAAGACAATATGAAGTGCGTAAGCAATAATATTCGCAATTTCATTTTATTACACCATCATTTCTGTTGAGTTTCATTCATATATATGTATTAATTAACCCCTTCTTCAAATTAATTAGACTTGGCAGATGCGGATGAACTCCTACCACCAGATCGCATGAAAGCAATTCAAGAGGAATTGGCGGGATTCTTTCTTGAACACGCCATCAAGTAAAGCCGAGAATACCATGTGGAACTTGAATTCAAATGCTAGTGGTTTGTAATTAAGAGATCTTATATAGATTGTACATGTATGTAGCCAGTAAAACTTGTTGTTCGACCAATCTCTCGTAGAAGGAGAGGTCGATCGATCACTTCTCTCGGTATGCATGACGAACTTCAGATGAATGGTTCTCTCGATCACTTATGTATATTTACTACGAGCGCCGAGCAAGCACGGACATAATTAAGAGAGGACACTTTCTCTATTAATTAGCTAGCTAACAGAAACACCTAAATTAACCCCCAAAACCCCCAACCCCCTCCTTTCAAAAAAAAACAAAAACCAGGCCATCGAATGCAGACACGTGGACGCCTTTTGTCCCGGTTGGAGCCACCAACCGGGACCAAAGGCCCTCGACCGGCTCGGCGCACAGGGCCACGTGGAGGCTCATTGGTCCCGGTTCGTGTTTGAACCGGGACTAATGGGTTGAGGTATTAGTAACGACCCATTAGTCCCGGTTCCCGAACCGGGACTAAAGGCCCTTACGAACCGGGACTGATTGGTGGTTTTCTACTAGTGCCGGGAAAGCCTCCAGTAAGTTCGGTCGAGATAGCCACCCGTTACTTTCTACAGATGTTGATCATCTCGATGTACTCTCTCCGTCCAAAAAAATTTGTCCCAATCTTGTTCCTCAAATGGATGTATCTAGCACTAACTTGGGGCTAGATACATCCATTTGAGGACAAGCTTTTTTGGACGGAGAGAATATGTTTCATTCTTCAGGAAGCTGCAGATGGAGTACGTGGACCTGTACCTGATCCACTGACCGATCAGCCTGAAGTCCGGACCAGCGGTGTTCCCGGTCAGGAGGGACGACGCCGTCCCGTTGAACCTCGAGGGCGTGTGGCGGGCGATGGAGGAGTCCACCGCCTCGGGCTCGCCAAGGCCATCGGCGTCAGCAACTTCATCACCAGGCACCTGGACAAGCTCATGGCGGCTGCCACTGTCCCTCCAGCAGTGAACCAGGTTGCTGGTCAGAATATTTTGGGAAGTTGATCGACCGTCGCCATGACTGGAACCCAGCGGTGGGTGTGATCTGCATGCAGGTGGAGATGAACCGGGTGTGGCAGCAGAGGAAGCTGAGGGAGTACTGCGCGGAGAAGGGCATCCACGTGGCGGCCTACTCGCCGTTGGGAGGGCAGAACTAGTCGGGCGCCGGAAACGCCGTGCTGGACTCCGAGGTGCTGGCGGAGATCGCCATGGCCAGAGGAAAGACCGTCGCACAGGTGCGCGCGCGCCACGTTTCTCCTGGCAACTTGCCAACTTCTAGTCCGTATGACACTAGCTAACCGATTCCTCTTTCTTTTCATTCATTGAGGTGGCACTGAGGTGGATCTACGAGCAAGGAGTGACCCCAATCGTCAAGAGCTTCAGCAAGCAGAGGCTCCAAGAGAACCTTGAGATCTTCGAACTGGGGGCTCACCGGCGACGACCTGCACAAGATCGGCCGGATTCCGCAGAAGAAGATCGTCGAAGCTGCGGGCGTGGTGTTCAGGACAGAGGGTGAGTTCATGTCGGCTGACCTCGCAGACATGGAAATTGTCGAGGAATAGGCACTTCACGGAGAATGCCTGTTTCGCTGCGTGACGTCCTAAACTATAGTATACTAGCTAGCTTAGTAAAGAATGGGATAAATAAAAGAAGTGTCCAGTGTTATGCTGCGGTCGGATGCTGTTGTTATTCATCATTTCTGCGCAATGTTTCGAGTCAAGTTATCAGTGAAGATTGTGATCACCGTTGCCATCGTTCGAAAGTACGTTCTGCTGGAACCGAAGTTCCATACGGCCGGCCGGCGCATGATTTCCTCTAGATGGTCAGTAAACATGGCTGTCAATCGATCGTTGTTTCATTGCCCATCGACGCCACAAAGTCGTTTTGCGCGTTAACAGTATATAATCTGTTTTAAAATGTGTGAAATATGGTTAAAAATGTGTGAAATATGTTATAAAATCTTTTTTGAAATGAGTGAAATGTGTTAAATGAAATGAGTGAAATATGTTTTAAAATCTGTGAAATCTGATTTGAAATGAGTGGAATATGTTATTAGAAAATCTTTTTTGAAATGAGTGGAATTTGTTATTACAAAATATTTTTTGAAAATAGTTAAATGAGTATATGAAATGAGTGGAACATATTTTACAATGTGTGAAATCTGTTTAAAAATGATGAAATGTCATTATGATATCTTTTTATAAATGAGTGGAATATGTTATGATAAAATATGTGATTTGTGTGAAATCGGTATTTTAAACTCGCTCAAAACATATTCAAGGTCGGCATGTGGAAAGTGGCGCATTTGAACGGGAGTGATAGGACAAACGGTGAGCATCACGCATGGGCTTCTTTGATGTGCGATGCTTAGGCAAAGAGGGACTTGATTTGGAGGTCGAGGACCGTCATGTCGTTGGAGCGCTGCATGATTAATGGAGACGTGATTAATGGATAGGTGCAAGGAAGGGGTGGTTCTCATGAACCTTTTCCAGGAAAAAGCAGATGGGGAGTGTGACTGGCAGTAGTAATTTCCGCATTTAGTTCTAGCTATTTCCCTAAACCCTAAATCCCTAATGGACCAGAACAACAAATATGTATCCCCTCCAACCCTATTAGCTTTATCAATGGAATATCCTTCAGTATTTGAGTAAAAATTGAATGAAATGGTATTGGATTGTTCCTCAAGTAAAAAATATATGCCTTGAGCAATCAGAGTTGAACAAATTATATCTTTACCGACCAAATTAAGGTATCAGTGTTTGCTCTATTAGACAAAAATGTACGCACTTTTTGCAGTTCGTTCGACGTGGGCTGAGTGTCAAACAAAGGACAAACGAATGCAGCAGGAGTGAAGCAATGAACCTTCCGTATTCTACATAGGAAGAGATTATCGGCCGTCATTGATTCCTTCTCATGAATTTTTGTGTTACAAAATATTTATAGAATATTAGGTTACTAAGATAGATCTAATTTGTCCGTCCAAATGAAAACCATTTTTAATAGAAAACCTTGGAGATTAGAAAAATGATATAAATATGGGGAACAAAAATTGACGTATTTTTTATAGTAAAGATTTTTCTTGAGTAAGTGGAGTTGTTCTGCACAGTTTATAACAGCACAATTAGCATAGCACTAAAATCATTTTGTAACAGCCAATCAGTTGTTCTGCACAGTTTATAATAGTCCAACTCAAAGGCTCCTAGCCCGCCGGTGGCCACCCTGGCCCCGGCGTCCACGCACCACTCCGGTGGCCACTCCGGCCCCGTTGTCCACGCATCATCATCTCACGGTCTCCAACAACGACAATGTCATGGTTTGACCGATCTCAACTTCGACGTCGGTCAGGATTTCGCATCGGAGGTTTGGAAGAAGTGGGGGTGTCCCGTTATTTTGTGTGCAAGAACAAGTGAATCTATTTGGTCCCAATAGCCAATAAGTCATACATCAAGTTCATACATCAGAGATGATTGTTTGCGACAGAACTATTCAAGTCCATACATCAAGTTCTGCAGATTGGTTATGTTTAGGAATTAACAGATTTGGCACTATCTGGTGTGTAGTTCCAGAGTTTGATGAAAAACCGTTCTGGTTGAAATCACAGTATTGAACTTCGGTGGTAGACTAGTTTTTTTTTTTAACAAATACATCCCACTACGGTGAGTGTATGTACGTGTTTGTGAGCATCCGCAATTACACCGTGTTAAAAAAGGGCATGATACGGGTATAAAGAGTATAGGATAATAAAGAACTTGGATTCAAATTATTCCAGGTAGAAAAACAATTCTTAATGCTCCCAAGTGAATCTTTATTCCCAAACTTTATTCTTAGTCATTTTCTTGCTACAAATCTCTGTTGCAGTAGCAGGCACCGCCACTACAGGTCCCACCTCCCTTACCATCTCGCTTGCAGATGTCATTACAAAATGAAGGATCTGAACAAGGAGTGTAAGGTTCACGGCGCCCCTCGACGCCAATGTTAGCTTCCATGCCTACGACAATAGAAAAATAAAAGGTAACATCAGAACTTGTTGCAGTTCGTAAAAATTAAAAAAAAAACTCAGATTCTATGAAATCTATGTACTATGCAAATAGTAGGACAGCAATGGAGTGCTAATACAAACACAGGAAGAAGAGCTGTTGATATCTTTTATGTCATTGCAAGTGACTGGTATCTAATTACGATGTACAATGGAAAACCATACGTACCACGACAGAATTGTAATGGTGGTCATAAAATCAAAAGGAACATACCTCTTGTCTTTCATGCCATTGTTAAATAACACTAGATTTTAAGTACTCCCTCCGTCACAGTTTAGAAGGCACAGTTAAACTTGCGTGCGTTTCTACAATAGACAAGGCTTAAGGCGCATTGCATTTATTTCTAGTAGCTAATTAGTACTCCGATATACTATTTCTATATGCATGCGTAGTGTGAATGCTATTTTATGGCCCACCTAGGTCCAGAGAATTTCCAAGCGCGTCTTCTAAACCGTGACGGAGGGAGTACTACAAGGCGTAATAACTTTCATATAAGGGGATGAGCGTTGCCGCTCAAGTTTGCAGTTTGAGGAAAAAGAATTTTTTTTTGCGAGGATGAGGAAAAAGATACTTGCCTATCCTAACTGAACACCTCACTCAAATAGGTACGGTTGAAACACTTTTCTACATGATCTTATTTCTTCTTTTCTCTTGCAAAAATACTTGCATATCTTAACTTGAATGATCAAACTTCATAATACTAGTGCCTAATAACCTTATAAGAAACATTCATATCATTGGCAACGGAGAATTATGCAATAGCATCAAATTTTTATCTAGCTCCAGAAAACCTCAAATTCCTATATACTTAACCCAGTTGATAAGCTATAGTAAATAGAAATGTACCTATGTTCCTCCCTGATGCTTCACTCGACAATAAAGTGCTTGAAATCATCATAAGTGCCATCAAGAAATGAACACTGGAGTTGATCCGGATTAGAGCCATTACGAAATTGTTTACTGTTCTCTTCTCCTATGTCCTTTTGGTTGTGGTTATTGTAGACATGTACTACTTAGCTGGTTCCTTCTGCTGTTTATATAGAGGCACGGCCGGTTCCTGGAGTATCAATTTTTGCGGTTTAATTCTTTCCTGCTTTGGCGTGTTTCTTTTTTACAATTCGCCGTAATTAATTAGGATCCTCGAGATAATACGCACATCATGGAATATCCTGTTCGACTACAAAAATAACCATAAGTAATTAATTAGGATCCTCGAGATAATACGCACATCATGGAGTAGCATTCAATAACACAATTAGGGCATTTATTTCCTCCTAAAAATAACCATACAAAATTAATTAGTTTTCCATAATAACATTATGACATATTATCTGCTCCCAAAATTATTTACAGACGAAATTAATTTGTAATACTCCATACCAAGTTTATGTCTTTTTTTTTTGCAGGCACAAGATTATGGCATTTATTCGCTCCCAGATTACATACGAAATTAATTAGTACTCCATAACAAGATACATGGTGTAAAAAAATATGTCATCTTGATAGCTCGTTTTCTTTTATTGAATTTTTTTCGATGAAATTTTTAATCTGTTCATCAATTGTCAAGGTGGTATAAAAAACATCAAAAATAAAAAGTGCATCCATGTCCGTAGTCCACCTAGCGAGGACTACAAGCACTTAGAGGAACTCCAACGCGCCGACCCAAACGGACAACAATTTTGTCCGCATTTCGTCCGTTTGGGTCAGCCGCCTGCTCGGTGTCCGCCCTGTTTTCTTTTTGGGCCGGCTGCGCACCCAACCCAAGCGACCCATTTCATGTCCGCGTACAAATTTTAAGAGGCCCGCGGCCATAGATCATGCCAGCGGCCATGTCGCTGCCCAAAATTCATACCGGTACCATGCCAACTTCCAAAAAAATCATCACACAGTTCTTGCTGGCGCACTTGCTAGCGGCTGGCACACATGCCAGCACACTTGCCGGCATACTAAAAGGAATGGTGCATGCCGCCATAGATCACTCGTCGTCGAACTTGGGCATGTTGGCCTGCATCTTCTCGAACCACGGCCTCTTCCTTGGCGATACGGTGTTGAGGTCCACCTTCATGATGTCCACTCTCGTTATCATGCTAGCGAGAGCCACATCTTTCTCCTTGGTCTTGGCATCGACGGTCTCAATCTCTAGCTTCTTAGCTTGCTTCTCCGCCTCCATCTCAAGCATCCTCGTTTGCTTCTCCGCCTCCATCTCAAACCTCCTCTTTTGGATCTCCATGAAGGCGTTCATTTGTTCTTTCTTGTCTTCTGGCGCTTCTCCTCCATTGAGTCCTTATTGGTCATCATGCTCTCCACGGTTGCGATCAAGGCAATGGACGCTGCATCCCGCTTGTCCTCCTTCTTGGAGTTGGTCTTCTCCTGCGGCCGTGGCTTCTCGCCCTCCCCAACCCCCTCCACGACTTTCTTCCCCTCACGCGCCATGAGGGCTGCATATTGCACCTTGAACTTCTCCTCCCCGTTGATGACCCTCCAACAATGGAAGAGGTTGAAGGACTTGCCTTCATGTTGGACCTTGAATGTCTACAAATGAGTAGCATGCAAGCATATGAGAAAATGGATATACAAATGGACATGCAAGCATAAACGAAATGGAAACAAAGAGGGGCGCATGCATACCATGTCTTGCATGTCGATGCCACTCATGGGGCGTGCCTTGATGCTCTCAAGAGTGGCACAAAACTTGTTGCACTCTTGTGGATCACCCTCCATCGCTTCAAAATGGACACCCACCCGCGCGTGCTATGCATTTGGTACGGCGCAAACTTCTTGCGTTCATGGAACTCACGGTGGACACGAATCCAAAAGGTCAATGCCTTTTGTTTGGCGCCGACCTGGGGGTCTTGCGCAATGTCCCTCCAACACTTACAAAGGAGCTTGTCCTTGGCCGCCGTGTATGCCTTCGTTCGCTTGCTCTTGCACTCGGTTTCGCCCCGACGGCTTGGTTGGCGAGCTCGTCCTTGAACAAAGGCTCCCCGTTGATGTCCAACTCATCCTCTTCCTCGAGGTTGAAGTTCTCCAGAAACCCGTGGTCGAGCGGGAGGCCGTCCAGGTCCAGGCCGACCTGATCTTGCATGAAGGCGTCATGCATGCCAGCTTGATCATAGGTTGCCGGCATGAATGGCCCTCAGCCTTCCTGGCTTTGGGTCTCATCGGGATCGCAGCCAGCCGCGGCCGCACCGCCTGCGGCGCTACGATACGTCTCCAACGTATCTATAATTTATGAAGTATTAATGTTGTTATATTATCATTCTTGGATGTTTTACAATCATTTTATAACAAGTTTATATCTTTTTTTGGGACTAACCTATTGACCTAGTGCCCAGTGCTAGTTGTTGTTTTTTGCTTGCTTTTTACATCGCAGGAAATCAATATCAAACAGAGTCCAAACATCGCGAAACTTTTTGTGGATTTTTTATGGACCAGAAGACATCCAATGCGCCAGAGCAGCACCTGGGGGTGCCCCGACGGCCCCCAGGTGGGTTGTGCCCACCTCGGTGGCCTCCTGCACCCCTTCTTCGCCCTATAAATTCCCAAATATTCCAAAAACCCTCGGGGTAACCCTAGATCGTAAGTTCCGCCGCTGCAAGCCTCTGTATCCATGAAAACCAATCTAGACCCCGTTCTGGCACCCTGCCGGAGGGGGAGATTATCACAGGTGGCCATCTTCATCATCCCGACGGCCACCATGATGAGGAGGGAGTAGTTCACACTCGGGGCTGAGGGTTTGTACCAGTAGTTATGTATTTAATCTCTCTCTCTCTCTCTCGTGTTCTTGATGGCACAATCTTGATGTATCGGGGGCTTTGTTAATATAGTCGGATCATATGGTGTTTTTGCCTCTCTATCTTGTGATGAATTGAGTTTTTCCTTTGATTTCGTTTTATCGGATTGAATATTATGGATTTGAGAGCACTGGATATATGTCTTGCAAATGAATACTCATGGTGACAATGGGGTATCATATTGATTCACTTGATGAATGTTTTGGCACTCAATTCGCTGATTCCCGAGGTGACATTGGGGTAATCTATGCATAGGGGTTGATGCACGTTCTTGTATTTGTTTCTCCGGTAGAAATCTTGGGGCACTCTTTGAGGTTCTTTGTGTTGGATTGAATATTACGAATCTGAATTCGCTTTGGTGCTATTTTAGTACGAACTCTTGGATAGATCGATTGGAAAGAATAGCTTTGAGGTGGTTTCGTACCCTACAAACAATTTATTCTTATGTTCTCCGCTAGATAAGAACTTTGGAGTGATTCTTCATCGCACGTGAGGGATGTTTATATGATCCAATTATATTAGAATTGTTGAGAGATTGCACTAGCGAAAGTACGGACCCTAGGCCTCCTTTTCAAGCATTGCAATACCGTTTGTGCTCACTTTTATCGTTCGCTACCTTGCTGTTTTTATTTATTCAGATTATAAAAATATATTTCTACCATCCATATTACACTTTTATCACTATCTCTTTGCCGAACTAGTGCACCTATACAAATTACCATTGTATTTGGTGTGTTGAGGACACAAGAGACTTATTATTATTTGGTTGCAGGGTTCTTTGAGAGAGACCATCTTCATTCTACGCCTCCCACTGATTGATAAACCTTAGGTCGTCCACTTGAGGGAAAATTGCTACTGCCCTACAAAATTCTGCGCTTGGAGGTCCAACACGTGTCTACAAGAATAAAGTTGTGTAGTAGACATCAAACTCTTTTCTGGAGCCGTTGCTGGGGAGGTGAGTGCTTGAAGGTATATCTTTATATCTTGCAATCGAATCTTTTATTTTCTTGTTTTATCACTAGTTTGGTTTATAAAAGAAAACTACAAAAAATGGAATTGAGGTGGTCTCATATTTTTCATTTTTATAATATCTTTCTTGAAAATGATGGATCGGCAATTTATGCTCAAGTAATAGAAGAAGAATTCAATAGAATGTTTGGTATAAATGGTGAGAATGATTGCAATGTTGGTAGTATGAATTCTTTGAATATCCACGATGCCTATGATATGCAAAGTCATAAGCTTGGGGATGCTATGTTTGATGAAAATGATATTTTTAGTCCCCCAAGATTTGATGTGCAAATTTGTTATAATGATTGCATGCCTCCTATTTATGATGATTATAATGATGAAAGTGGATTTGGAGAGGTCATGACTTTATTTAGTGATGAATCCACCATTTTGGATGAGGCTTCAATTGACTATGGTAACAAAGTTTCTACCTATGATGATTATGGTGATGACATGTATGCTATAAAGAATAATGATAACCATAAAACTTGTCATCATGATTTGAATTTTCACTCTCATTATTTTGTTGAGTTTGCTCCCACTACTATTGATGAGAAGAAATTTGCTTATGTGGAGAGTAATAAGTTTTCTATGTTTTGTGTCATGAAAAGAATGCTTTATGTGATGGTTATATTGTTGAATTTCTTCATGATACTACTGAAAATTATTATGATGGAGGAACTTATGCTTGTAGGCATTGCAATAATATCAAGTTTGAAGGAAATATGCCCTAGAGGCAATAATAAAGTTATTATTTGTTTCCTTATATCATGATAAATGTTTATTATTCATGCTAGAATTGTATTAACCGGAAACATAATACATGTGTGAATATATAGACAAACAGAGTGTCACTAGTATGCCTCTACTTGACTAGCTTGTTAATCAAAGATGGTTATGTTTCCTAACCATGAACAAGGAGTTGTTATTTGATTAACAAGGTCACATCATTAGTTGAATGATCTGATTGACATGACCCATTCCATTAGCTTAGCACCGATCGCTTAGTATGTTGCTATTGCTTTTATCCATGACTTATACATGTTCCTATAACTATGAGATTATGCAACTCCGCTTGTCGGAGGAACACTTTGGGTACTACCAAACATCACAACGTAATCGGGTGATTATAAAGGAGTACTACAGTGTCTCCAAAGGCAGATGTTGGGTTGGCGATTTCGAGATTAGGATTTGTCACTCCGATTGTCGGAGAGGTATCTCTGGGCCCTCTCGGTAATGCACATCACTTAAGCCTTGCAAGCATTACAACTAATGAGTTAGTTGCGAGATGATGTATTACGGAACGAGTAAAGAGACTTGCCGGTAACGAGATTGAACTAGGTATTCGATACCGACGATCGAATCTCGGGCAAGTAACATACCGATGACAAAGGGAACAAACGTATGTTGTTATGCGGTATGACCGATAAAGATCTTCGTAGAATATGTAGGAGCCAATATGGGCACCCAGGTCCCGCTATTGGTTATTGATCGGAGACGTGTCTCGGTCATGTCTACATTGTTCTCGAACCGTAGGGTCCGCACGCTTAAGGTTTTGATGACGGTTATATTATGAGTTTGTGTATTTTGATGTACCGAAGGAGTTTGGAGTCCCGGATGTGATCACGAACACGACGAGGAGTCTCGGAATGGTCGAGACGTAAAGATTGATATATTGGACAGCTATGTTTGGACATCGGAATGGTTCCGAGTGGTTTCGGATAATACCGGAGTGCCGGAGGGGTTACCGGAACCCCCCGGGGAAGTAATGGGCCTTAATGGGCCACGAGCGGAGAGAGAGGGCTGCGCCAGGAGGTGGCGCGCGCCCCCCCATGAGGAGTCCGACTGACAAGGAGGGGGCGCGCCCCCTTCCTCTCCCTCTCCTCTCCTTCCTTCCCCTTCCCTCCTAGTTGGACTAGGAAAGGGGAGTCCTACTCCCACTAGGAGGAGGACTCCCCCTCCCTTGGCGCGCCCCTCTAGGGCCGGCCGGCCCTCCCCCTTGCTCCTTTATATACGGGGGCAGGGGGCACCCTAAGACACACAAGTTGATCCTTGAGATCGTTCCTTAGCCGTGTGCGGTGCCCCCCTCCACCATATTCCACCTCGGTCATATCGTAGCGGTGCTTAGGCGAAGCCCTGCATCGGTAGAACATCAAGATCGTCACCACGCCGTCGTGCTGACGGAACTCTCTCCCCGGAGCTTTGCTGGATCGGAGCCCGAGGAGCGTCACCGAGTTTTACGTGTGTCAAGAACTCGGAGGCGCCGGAGTAACGGCGCTAGGATCGGTTGGATCGTGAGGAGAACGTACGACTACTTCCTCTACGTTGTGATCGCTTCCGCTTCGATCTACAAGGGTATGTAGACAACACTCTCCCCTCTCGTTGCTATGCATCACCATGATCTTGCGTGTGCGTAGGAAATTTTTTGAAATTACTACGTTCCCCAACAGTGGCATCCGAGCCTTGGTTTTTATGGTTTGATGTTATATGCACGAGTAGAACACAAGTGAGTTGTGGACGATATAAGTCATACAGCCTACCAGCATGTCATACTTTGGTTCAGCGGTATTGTTGGATGAAGCGGCCCGGACCGACATTACGCGTACGCTTACGCGAGACTGGTTCTATCGACGTGCTTTGCACACAGGTGGCTGGCGGGTGTCAGTTTCTCCAACTTTAGTTGAACCGAGTGTGGCTACGCCGGTCCTTGTGAAGGTTAAACGGAGTCTATTTGACAAACTATCGCTGTGGTTTTGATGCGAGGTAAGAACGGTTCTTGCTAAGCCCGTAGCAGCCACGTAAAATTTGCAACAACAAAGTAGAGGACGCCTAACTTGTTTTTGCAGGCATGTTGTGATGTGATATGGTCAAGACGTGATGCTATATTTTATTGTATGAGATGATCATGTTTTGTAACCGGTTATCGGCAATCGGCAGGAGCCATATGGTTGTCGCTTATTGTATGAAATGCAACGCCCTGTAATTGCTTTACTTTATCACTAAGCGGTAGCGATAGTCGTAGAAGCAATAGATGGCGTAAATGACAACGATGCTACGATGGAGATCAAGGTGTCGCGCCGGTGACGATGGTGATCATGATGGTGCTTCGGAGATGGAGATCACAAGCACAAGAAGATGATGGCCATATCATATCACTTATATTGATTGCATGTGATGTTTATCCTTTATGCATCTTATCTTGCTTTGATTGACGGTAGCATTTTAAGATGATCTCTCACTAAAATTATCAAGTAGTGTTCTCCCTGAGTATGCACCGTTGCCAAAGTTCGTCGTGCCTGCGGACACCACGTGATGATCGGGTGTGATAAGCTCTCACGTCCATCTACAACGGGTGCAAGCCAATTTTGCACACGCAGAATACTCAGGTTAAACTTGACGAGCCTAGCATATGCAGATATGGCCTCGGAACACGGAGACCGAAAGCTCGAGCGTGAATCATATAGTAGATATGATCAACATAAGATGTTCACCATTGAAAACTACTCCATCTCACGTGATGATCGGTTATGGTTTAGTTGATTTGGGTCACGTGATCACTTAGATGACTAGAGAGATGTCTGTCTAAGTGGGAGTTCTTAAGTAATATGATTAATTGAACTTAAATTTATCATGAACTTAGTCCTGGTAGTATTTTGCAAATTATGTTGTAAGATCAATAGCTTGCGTTGTTGCTTTCATATGTTTGTTTTGATATGTTCCTAGAGAAAATTGTGTTGAAAAATGTTAGTAGCAATGATGCGGATTGGATCCGCGATCTGAGGTTTATCCTCATTGCTGCACAGAAGAATTATGTCCTTAATGCACCGCTAGGTGACAGACCTATTGCAGGAGGAGATGCAGACGTTATGAACGTTTGGCTAGCTCAATATGATGACTACTTGATAGTTTTGTGCACCATGCTTTATGGCTTAGAATCGGGACTTCAAAGATGTTTTGAACATCATGGACCATATGGATGTTCCAGGAATTGAAGTTAATATTTCAAGCAAATACCCGAGTTGGGAGATATGAAGTCTCCAACAAGTTCTATAGCTAAAAGATGGAGGAGAATCGCTCAACTAGTGAGCATGTGCTCAGATTGTCTGGGTACTACAATCGCTTGAATCAAGTGGGAGTTAATCTTCCAGATAAGATAGTGATTGATGAATTTTCTAGTCACCATCACTAAGTTACTAGAACTTCGTGATGAACTATAATATGCAAGGGATGACGAAAACGATTCCCGAGCTCTTCGTGATGTTGAAATCGACGAAGGTAGAATCAAGAAAGAGTATCAAGTGTTGATGATTGACAAGATCACTAGTTTCAAGAGAAGGGCAAAGGGAAAGAAAGGGAACTTCAAGTGGAAAGACAAACAAGTTGTTACTCCTATGAAGAAGACCAAAGCCTGAAACTGAGTGCTTACACTGCAAAGGAAATGGTCACTAGAAGCGGAAATGCCCTGAATATTTGGTGGATAAGAAGGATGGCAAAGTGAACAAGGGTATATTTGATATACAGATTATTGATGTGTGCCTTACTAGTGTTTATAGTAGCCCGAGTATTTGATACTTGTTCGGTTGCTAAGATTAGTAACTCGAAACAGGAGTTACAGAATAAACAGAGACTAGTTAAGGGTGAAGTGATGATGAGTGTTGGAAGTAGTTCCAAGATTGATATGATCATCATCGCACACTCCCTATACTTTCGGGATTAGTGTTGAACCTAAATAAATGTTATTTGGTGTTTTGCGTTGAGCATGAATATGATTAGATCATGTTTATTGCAATACGGTTATTCATTTAAGTAAGAGAATAAGCTGTTGTTCTGTTTACATGAATAAAACCTTATATGGTTACACACCCAATGAAAATGGTTCATTGGATCTCGATCGTAGTGATACACATATTCATAATATTGAAACCAAAAGATGCAAAGTTAATAATGATAGTGCAACTTATTTGTGGTAATCGCCGCTTAGGTCATATTGGTGTAAAGCGCATGAAGAAACTCCATGCTGATGGGATTTTGGAATCACTTGATTATGAATCACTTGATGCTTGCAAATCATGCCTCATGGGCAAGATGACTAAAACGCCGTTCTCCGGAACAATGGAGCGAGCAACAGATCTGTTGGAAATCATACATACTGATGTATATAGTCCGATGAGTGTTGAGGCTCGCGGCGGGTATCATTATTTTCTGATCTTCACAAGATGATTTGAGCAGATATGGGTATATCTACTTGATGAAACATAAGTCTGAAATAGTTGAAAGGTTCAAAGAATTTCAGAGTGAAGTGGAAAAATCATCGTAAAAAGAAAATAAAGTTTCTGCGATCTGATCGCGGAGACAAATATTTGAGTTACGAGTTTGGTCTTCAATTAAAACAATGTGGAATAGTTTCACAGCTCACGCCACCTAGAACACCACATCGTTATGGTGTGTCCGAACGTCGTAACCGCACTTTATTTGATATGGTGCGATCTATGATATCTCTTTACCACTATCGTTTTGGGGTTATGCATTAGAGACAGCTGCATTCACATTTTAAAATAGGGCACCATCTAAATCCGTTGAGACAACACCGTATGAACTATGGTTTAGCAGTAAACCTAAGCTGTTGTTTCTTAAAGTTTGGGGCTGCGATGCTTATGTGAAAAAGTTTCATCCTGATAAGCTCGAACCCAAATCGGAGAAGTGCGTCTTCATAGAATACCCAAAGGAAATTGTTGGGTACACCTTCTATCACAGATCCGAAGGCAAGACTTTCGTTGCTAAAATGGATCCTTTCCAGAGAAGGAGTTTCTCTCGAAAGAATGAGTGGGAGGAGAGTAGAACTTGATGAGGTAATTGTACCTTCTCCCTTATTGGAAAGTAGTTCATCACAGAAATCAGTTCGAGTGATTCCTACACCAATTAGTGAGGAAGTTAATGATGATGATCATCAAACTTCAGATCAAGTTGCTACCAAACCTCGTAGGTCTTCCAGAGTAAGATCCGCACCAGAGTGGTACGGTAATCCTGTTCTGGAGGTCATGTTACTTGACCATGACAAACCTACGAACTATGAGGAAGCGATGATGAGCCCAGATTCCGCAAAATGGCTGAAGGCCATGAAATCTGAGATGGGATCCATGTATGAGAACAAAGTGTGGACTTTGGTGGAGTTGCCCGATGATCGGCAAGCCATATTGTATAAATGGATCTTCAAGAGGAAGACGGACGTTGATAGTAGTGTTACTATCTACAAAGCTCGACTTGTCACAAAAAGGTTTTGACAAGTTCAAGGTGTTGACTACAATGAGATTTTCTCAACTCAGCGATGCTTAAGTCTGTCCGAATCATTTTAGCAATTGCCACAATTTATGAAATTTGGCAAATGGATGTAAAACTGCATTCTGAATGGGTTTCGGAGGAAGAGTTGTATATGATGCAACCGAAGGTTTTATCGATCCAAAGGAGCTAATAAAGTGTGCAAGCTCCAATGATCCATCTATGGACTGGTGCAAGCATCTCAGAGTTGGAATATACGCTTTGATAAGTTGATCAAAGCATATAGTTTTATACAGACTTACGGTGAAGCCTGTATTTACTAGAAAGTGAGTGGGAGCACTACCGCATTTCTGATAAGTATATGTGAATGACATATTGTAGATCGGAAATAATGTAGAATTATTCTGCAAAGCATAAAGGAGTGTTTGAAAGGAGTTTTTTCAAAGAAAGACCTCGGTGAAGCTGCTTACATATTAAGAATCAAGATCTATAGAGATAGATCAAGACGCTTGATAAGTTTTTTTTAATGAGTACATACCTTGACAAGATTTTGAAGTAGTTCAAAATGGAACAGTCAAAGAAAGAGTTCTTGCCTGTGTTACAAGGTGTGAAATTGAGTAAGACTCAAAACCCGACCACGGCAGAAGATAGAAAGAGAATGAAAGTCATTCCCTATGCCTTGGACATAGGTTCTATAAAGTATGCCATGCTGTGTACCAGATCTATTGTATACCCCGTGACCGAGTTTGGCAAGGAGTACAATAGTGATCTAGGAGTAGATCATCGACAGCGGTCAAAATTATCCTTAGTGGAATAAGGATATGTTTCTCGATTATGGAAGTAACAAAAGGTTCATCGTAAAGGGTTACGTCGATGCAAGTTTTGACACCGATCTGGATGACTCTAAGTCTCGATCTAGATACATATTGAAAGTGGGAGCACTTAGCTAGAGTAGCTCCGTGCAGAGCATTGTAGACATAAAAAATTGCAAAATACATAACGGATCTGAATGTGAAAGACCCGTTGGCTAAGTTTCTCTCACAAGCAAAACATGATCACACCTAAGTACTCTTTGGGTGTTAATCACATAAGCGATGTGAACTAGATTACTGAATCTAGTAAACCCTTTGGATGTTGGTCACATGGCGATGTGAACTATGGGTGTTAATCACATGATGATGTGAACTATCGATGTGAATCACATGGTGATGTGATCTAGATTATTGACTCTAGTGCAAGTGGGAGACTGAAGGAAATATGCCCTAGAGGCAATAATAAAGTTATTATTTGTTTCCTTATATCATGATAAATGTTTATTATTCATGCTAGAGTTGTATTAACTGGAAACATAATACATGTGAGTGTCACTAGTATGCCTCTACTTGACTAGCTTGTTAATCAAAGATGGTTATGTTTCCTAACCATGAACAAGGAGTTGTTATTTGATTAACAAGGTCACATCATTAGTTGAATGATCTGATTGACATGACCCATTCCATTAGCTTAGCACCCGATCTTTTAGTATGTTGCTATTGCTTTTATCCATGACTTATACATGTTCCTATAACTATGAGATTATGCAACTCCCGTTTGCCGGAGGAACACTTTGGGTACTACCAAACGTCACAACGAATCGGGTGATTATAAAGGAGTACTACAGTGTCTCCAAAGGCGATGTTGGGTTGGCGATTTCGAGATTAGGATTTGTCACTCCGATTGTCGGAGAGGTATCTCGGCCCTCTCGGTAATGCACATCACTTAAGCCTTGCAAGCATTACAACTAATGAGTTAGTTGCGAGATGATTTATTACGGAACGAGTAAAGAGACTTGCCGTAACGAGATTGAACTAGGTATTGATACCGACGATCGAATCTCGGGCAAGTAACATACCGATGACAAAGGAACAAACGATGTTGTTATGCGGTCTGACCTATAAAGATCTTCGTAGAATATGTAGGAGACAATATGGGCATCCAGGTCCCGCTATTGGTTATTGATCGGAGACGTGTCTCGGTCATGTCTACATTGTTCTTGAACCGTAGGGTCCGCACGCTTAAGGTTTCATGGACGGTTATATTATGAGTTTGTGTATTTTGATGTACCAAGGAGTTCGAGTCCCGGATGTGATCACGGACACGACGAGGGTCTCGGAATGGTCGAGACTTAAAGATTGATATATTGGACAGCTATGTTCGACATCGAATGGTTCCGAGTGGTTTCGGATAATACCGAGTGCCGAGGGGTTACCGAACCCCGGGAAGTAATGGGCCTTAATGGGCCACGAGGGAGAGAGAGGGCTGCGCCAGAGGTGGCGCGCGCCCCATGAGGAGTCCGACTGGACAAGGAGGGGGGGCGCGCCCCTTTCTCTCTCTCCCTCTCCTTCCTTCTCCCTTCCCCCTCCTAGTTGGACTACGAAAGGGGAGTCCTACTCCCACTAGGAGGAGGACTCCCCCTCCCTTGGCGCGCCCCTCTAGGGCCGGCCGACCCTCCCCCTTGCTCCTTTATATACGGTGGCAGGGGGGCACCCTAAGACACACAAGTTGATCCTTGAGATCGTTCCTTAGCCGTGTGCGGTGCCCCCCTCCACCATATTCCACCTCGGTCATATCGTAGCGGTGCTTAGGCGAAGCCCTGCATCGGTAGAACATCAAGATCGTCACCACGCCGTCGTGCTGACGGAACTCTCTCCCCGGAGCTTTGCTGGATCGGAGCCCGAGGAGCGTCACCGAGCTGTACGTGTGTCAAGAACTCTGAGGGCGCGGAGTAACGGCGCTAGGATCGGTTGGATCGCAAGGAGAACGACGACTACATCCTCTACGCCAGATCGCTTCGCCCGATCTACAAGGGTATGTAGACAACACTCTCCCCTCTCGTTGCTATGCATCACCATGATCTTGCGTGTGCGTAGGAAATTTTTTGAAATTACTACGTTCCCCAACAAAGTTTTATCTCTATGTGTTGAAAGTTTTGAAATTATGCTTGTTTTGCCCTATGCTAATTGATTCTTGTTCCCATAAGTTGTTTGCTAACAAAATCCCTATGCATAGGAAGTGGGTTAGACTTAAATGTGCTAGTCATGTGCTTCATGATGCTCTCTTTGTGTTTCAATTCTTATCTTTTATGCGAGCATCATTGAAATCATCATGCCTAGCTTAAAAGGCATTAAAGAAAAGCGCTTGTTGGGAGACAACCAAACATTTATACCTACTTTTTTTGTATGTTCACATGATTAGTCTACTGTAGTTATGTTTTTATAGCTTTTGTTTCAATAAAGTATCAAGTAAAGCCTTTGGGATAGCGTGGATGATGGTTGACTTGATTCTGTCCAAAAATAGAAACTTTTGCACTCAGTCCAGGAATTTTGAAAATTCACTAGAACGTGATTTTAATCTGCATTTTTTACAGGTGATTGACATACAAATCCTCTACAGTTCTTTCCCTGAAAACACAACCAGCACAACTATCCAGGTGGTCTCTGGAAGCATCAGTTAGTCCATTATAAAAGATATCAAGTATTTCATTTTTCTTGAGAGGATGATCAGGAAAAGCATTAAGTAACCGGAGAAGCCTCCCCCAAGCTTGTGGGAGACTCTCTTCTTCAATTTGCACAAAAGTAAATATTTCCCTTAAGTCAGCTTGTTTCTTATAAGCAGGAAAATATTTTTGAAGAGAAGTAGTAAATCATATCCTGGGGACTACACACACAACCAGGAGCAAGAAAATTAAACCATATCTTAGCATCACCCTTTAACGAGAAAGAAAACAATTTAAGAATATAGTAATAGCGAATTTTCCCTCATGAGTAAACAGGGTAGCTATATCATTCAATTTAGTAAGATGTGCCACAACAATTTCAGATTCATAGCCATAGAAAGGATTAGATTCAACCAAAGTAATTAACTCAGGATTGACAGAGAACTCATAATCCTTATTAGTAATACAGATAGGTGAAGTAGCAAATGTAGGGTCATATTTCATACTAGCATTCAAAGACTTTTCTTTCAGCTTAGCTAACAGTTTCCTAAGATCAATCTAGCATTGCAAGCAAAAAAGTCTCTAGCAGTTTCTTCATCCATAACATAACCCTCAGGTACAACAGGCAATTGATATCTAGGGGGAGAATCTTCATCATCACTTTCATTAATATCATCAGTTTCAGTAATTCCATTCTCTCTAACCCTAGCAAGTTGTTCATCAAGAAATTCACCTAATGGCACATTATTATCAAGCAGAGAAGTAGTATCATCATAAGCATCATGCATAGCAGAAGTGGCATCATCAATAACATGAGACATATCAGAATCAATAGCAGGTGTAGGTGTCGCAAGTTTACTCAAAACAGAAGGTGAATCAAGTGCAGAGCTAGATGGCAGTTCCTTAACTCCCCTCGTAGTTGAGGGAAAAATCTTGGTTCTTCGATCTTTCAAAATCCTCATAGTGATCAACAAATATAAATCCCAAGTGACTCAGAAAATAGAACTATGCTCCCCGGAAACGGCGCCAGAAAAAGGTCTTGATAACCCATAAGTGTAGGGGATCGCAACAATTTTCGAGGGTAGAGTATTCAACCCAAATTTATTGATTCGACACAAGGTGAGCCAAAGAATATTCCCAAGTATTAGCAGCTGAGTTGTCAATTCAATCACACCTGAAAGACTTAATATCTGCAGCAAAATATTTAGTAGCAAAGTAGTATGGAAGTAACGGTAACAGTGGCAAAAGTAACAATTGCAGTTTTGTAGAAATCATAACAGTAGCAACAGAAAAGTAACTTAGCAAAGATCAATATGAAACGAGCTCGTAGGCAATGGATCAATGATGGATAATTATGTTGGATAGCATTCATCATGCAACAGTTATAACATAGGGTGACACAGAACTACCTCCAGCTCAACAATATAATATAGGCATGTATTTCGAATATAGTCATACGTGCTTATGGAAAAGAACTTGCATAACATCTTTTGTCCTACCCTCCCGTGGCGGCGGGGTCCTATTGGAAATTAAGGGATATTAAGGCCTCATTTTAATAGAGTACCGGACCAATGCATTAGCACTTAGTGAATACATGAACTCCTCATACTACGACCATCACCGGGAAGTGTCCCGACTTTTCCACTCCGGGGTTTGCCGGATCATAACACGTAGTAGGTGACTATAACTTGCAAGATAGGATCAAGAACACTCATATATTCATGAAAACATAATAAGTTCAGATCTGAAATCACGGCACTCGGGCCCTAGTGACAAGCATTAAGCATGACAAGGTCATAGCAACATCAATCTTAGAACATAGTGGATACTAGGGATCAAACCCTAACAAAACTAACTTGATTACATGATAAATCTCATTCAACCCATCACCGTCCAGCAAGCCTACAATGGGATTACTCACGCACGGCGGTGAGCATCATGAAATTGGTGATGGAGGATGGTTGATGATGACAATGGCGACGGATTCCCCTCTCCGGAGCCCCGAACAGACACCAGATCAGCCCTCCCGAGGAAGAACAGGGCTTTGCGGTGGCTGCGAATCGTAAAACGCGATGAATCCTTCTCTCTTATATTTTTCTCTCCCAACGTGAATATATGGAGTTAGAGTTGAGGTCGGTGGAGCTCCAATGTGGGCCCCCTTCTGTTGATCTTTTTGCTAGTATTTTTTTATTAATTCCAAAACCTGACTTCATGAAGTTTCAGGTCATTCCGTGAACTTTTATTTCTGCACAAAAATAACACCATGGCAATTCTACTGAAAATAACGTCAGTCCGGGTTAGTTTCATTCAAATCATGCAAATTAGAGTCCAAAAAAAGGGCAAAAGTGTGTGGAAAAGTAGATACGTTGGAGACATATCATCGAGCGACGCTAGCAGCTGCCGCACCACCCTAGAAGATGATGCTCTGCATGAAACAGTTGGCCGTGTGGTCGTCGCCGGTGCCGGCATTGTGTCGAACAGGTTGCGGCCGGCGGAGAGCACGTCGGCTGGCCTCTCCTGCGCGCGTTTCCTGGTCCCTCTGGATGATGAGGCACCGGCCACCGGCCCGGCGTTAAGGTCGATGGGCACGGGCGCGGGCGTGGAAGGCGCCACCACGCTCACCTCCGCGCGAGCATTCCCTAGAGAGTCAAGAGGCTTGCGGGTAGACGTGGAAGCCGGGAATCAGGTGCGTCGCTGATGCATGGGGTGACTCTAGCGACACCATCTGAGGAAACATGGACGAGCCGGTGCTAGCAGCCCACGGCTGCATTGATGAGCCCGTGCTCGCCAGGGTTTTAACCTTAGGTAGAGCAGGGCCTCCCTCGTTGTCGCGGCCACTCCGGTGTTGGTTTCCTCCTATTGTGCGATAGCGGTGAGGGCGGCGATGGACGCTGCTTCCTACCTTGCGTCCGTCGCATGCCTCCGGCCTTTCCTCGGGCGTCGGCTGCTTCTTCTTCTTGGGCAGTGCAGCGGTCTTGCGGGGGGCACGGGGCTTGGCTATGTCTGAGGGGGCGGAGGCGAGGCCATCGGTGGCATCGAGGGCGTCGTCCATGGCGAGCGGCCGAGAGCGCGCGCGGGGCGGGAGAGTTTTTGGGAAAGTGGAGGAAAGTGGTGGATGCTTTGCCACCGACTGGTGGGCCAGGGGGAGTAGTTGGCGCGTGGCGCGCGCGTCCGTCTCTTGTCCACGCCGACGCAAATCAGGCTCAAAATTAGACCATGAATGGGTCGGCAGGCGGACGAAAAGCCGATGCGCGTCCGTTCGGGTCGGCGCGTTGGGCCGACCTTTCTGTTTGCCGCGACCCAAATGGACGCGCGCGGACGAAATGGGTCGGCGCGTTGGAGTTGCTTTTAAGCGAGCCGAAGGCACGCCGAGTCATCGCCCCTCCCTTATCTGAGTCGGGCAAACCAGTCAGGAATCCGTAGTGCTAAGGCCTCATGGGACCAGCACACTAGAATAGCAACCGCCGCTGATGAAGAGACACGTAGATCTGAAGGGTACAACCTGTAGACACACGTATAAAGACGAATGAAGACCAGATCCACATGGATCCACCGAAGACAAACACCAACCGAATCCCATGAGATTCGCCGGAGTCAAATCTCCACACGTCGTTCGTGACGCTAGAAGTACCATTGAGATAGGTGCTAGGCGGGGAGAACATTATTTCATATTTAGAGAGTCGCCGTCACCTCGTCTCTGTAAGCAGGACATTGCTTCTCCTCTCACGTTAGATCATGTGTGAAATTAGTCAGTTGGTCATACGCAGCCTCTTCATGCGTGGCATGACGCGTGAAGCAACTTCCGATGAGACTTCAACATTTAACTCGCGTTGGGAAATGTAAAAGCTCTATACGTGCTCCAATGAGAGACTTCCCGTGGAGCATTTTGGCCCCCTTCGGATTCCACGCAACCATTAAACACTGCCGTTACCAATACTGGGCTATCGAGGATATTTAAAGGATGGTGTATGCAACACCTCAGCTCGTCTTCCTGTTCACCACAGTTCCTCAGAAGTTACATGTTCCACCTCAACGCTAGTCCCTTATGAGCGTGTCCTCATCGGCCATGTCGAAGGACGGCGGGCCAACGGTCGCCGTGAAGCTGTTCATCGACAAGGAGAAGAGAAAAGTGCTGTTTGCAGAATCTGACAAGGACTTCGTCAGACATCCTCTTCAGCTTCCTCACCCTGCCTCTCGGCACCATTGTCCGTCTCTTCGACAAGCAGTCACAGGTAGGATGCCTTGACGAGCTGTACAAGAGCGTGGAGAGTCTCGGTGAAGATCACTTCCGAACCAAGGCGTGCAAGGGGATGCTTCTTAACCCCCTCAATGCTTCAGCAACTCATTGCAATCGGCTTAAAGTGAAAGTTGCCAACACAAATCCTATGTATCGCTGCAAAAATGCTAGTTGCGGTGTTTCAGCATTTAGCTCCGTCCCTGATGCTATTTGCAGTTGTGGATATGTTGTTAAGTACATTAGGGAACGGACAAACACAAGTTTTCATTCTATATTTTCAGACATCATTAAGATTGGAGTTTTTGTCATTGGTGTGCCCAAGTTCATAATAACTGATGACCTTGAAGTTGCTCCTGCTTCCACAAGGGTCATGTTTTCCCTGATTGAGAAATATGGGATACCCGAAAAAGAGAATATCCAGGAGAAGGTGCTCCAACTCAATTCCGCCAAAGTATGTCCCTCACTCTCTACCTCTGAACATGACATTGCAAAATACGTACTACTTTTTTTACAAGGAAATTACAATAGTCGATAATAGCTAGTTGCATTGCATTTGTTTCAGATGACTAGTTTGCTTAGGAGAGCGCTGCTGACGAAGCAAGTCCTAACTGGACTTTATTTTGATGCTGCTATCCCGCCGAATGCTACAGACATGTGTCTGCTCCCTGAAAATATGTTGGCAAAACAGGCACTTGAGGCCGATCCCAATTTCAAAGCCATCAAGGTAAGGCTTGTCCATGCAAAGGA
The DNA here is from genome assembly GCA_021437245.1 of Aegilops speltoides. NCBI lineage: Eukaryota > Viridiplantae > Streptophyta > Magnoliopsida > Poales > Poaceae > Aegilops > Aegilops speltoides. The sequence continues at coordinate 545,813,721 of CM038142.1, forward strand.
TGATACAGTGTTATATGCTGAAGTTGGGCAAGATTTTGTCGATCTCATCTTTGGACTACTTAGTGTTCCACTTGGATCCATACTGAAGACTTTCAGCGAGTTACCCCAAATCGGTTGTGTTGATAGTATCTACAAGAGTGTAACTGCAAGTGTGAAACAGGAATGTCAAAGCTTACTTCTATCCCCAATGCTAGCGCCTTTCTTTGGTTGCAGCAGTAATGTGATGCAAGTAGAAGAATTAGCTTGTCGACCGCTTATGATTGGATCCACTAGCTGTTTTGAGTTGAATCCCAAATCCGGTTCTGATAGAGCCTATATCAAGGGTGGGCCCATGAACTTCATGGTGACAGATGATCTCCGCATCGGTCCATTCTGCCTGATCAATGCCCTCGAGATCGTGTGTGCATCCAAGGTTCCAAAGGACAAGCTTGTGGAGAAAGAACTCACGCTCAACAAAACCCAGGTTATTACTTGACAATAAACAGCATCATCAAAACTTACCACCGTTTTATATGTTCTCATTGGTTTTCTTATCTCATTACCTGATACAGGTTCTGAAGCTTGTGGGAGCTGCATTTGGGACGAGCAAGGCACTCAGCAGCTTGCTCATGCCTTCCAAGAAGTAGCGGGCGTTACCTCAGGTGGCCGGGCCGTGGCATCCACTTGTCGATGTGAAGCCCGGAGATGCAGAAATATTACTAGAAGTTTCCTTTCTTGATGTTTTACCTTTGTTTGTTGCAAAACTGGTTCTTTAGTTTGCTGCCATCCATTGAGCATCATGTCGGAGTATTCATGGAGCTTGAAATGGATTTAAATATTTAATCATCCTTTTTTATAATAGACTGCGTATAGATCAACAAACTAGTCACCAATAAACTAGTGCTTGCAAATTACTCCTGAGGTTGCTAGTCACAACTCATAAGTAGCGCCACCTGAGGTACAGCTTCCGTTGAATACGTCAGTAACTCAGCATTCAGTAGGTCGTACCTTTGCATACCCGTGAAACGGGTTTGCTGAAGGCTGCTTCCGGAAAAATGTACCGCGCGAGCAGATTGATCGAATCATGCATGGGAGAAACTCTGTGCGTGGCCACAATTCCCATCCTTCCCTTGCAGACAGCAGGCCACGCAATGGTGAGGGTTGGACGCTCAACTCTCATACCATAGGTTGTACCATGCAAAAGAGATCAGGGAGAATAAAGAGAGACAAATGGAATAACATAGCGCTTCCCAGTTGAGAATTGATTGACTAGACATGGTTTAGCAATAGATTATTTAGATTTATGAGTTGTGGTTGCCCTTCGATCGTTCCGGTCAATCATTGGAAGAAATATAATTAGCCGATCAGGGAGAATCAGAGAAGGTATGACTCTCATACCATATGCCTGCATTTTTGCCATGATGACTGACAAATATTAGAGATAGATCAATATTGCTTCTTTGCTGTTGCAAAAGATGCAGCACAATTTAGATATAGATATTATTCAGATTTATGAGTCCGGGGTTATAATTCGATGCATATATTAAGAGGCCCTAGGTTCAAATCAAATCAATTTCGCCCCGGGGCCCTGAAATTTGAAGACCGGCCCTGACAGCACCTCAAATCAAATCTGCTTGCCAGCCTGCCTCTTCATTGTTCAGACCAATTTAGATTATCGACATGCAGCTAGCTAGGCAGATGCAGTGCATGAATGGTATCCCATTAAACATGCATCCCATAGTTGATTTATGAATGATACTTGCTGTGGCCTGTGGTACCACCAACATGTACATGACTGGAGAAAAGCTCTGAGCTGCCTTGCCAGTTCATCCAGTGTCCCTAATTGAATCCTAAGTGACCACTGAACCCCATGCAGCACATTGAAATGATCAGCAGAGGCAAAACTGCTTACAGAAAATTTGACGAGACAAACCAAATTGGCTGCAGCAGCTTGAAACTGAAGCAATCACAGGCCAAAACAAGTGCAGCTGTCTGTTAGCTTGGTTGCAGTTTGGAATAAATCATTGTAATTACTAATTACTCACCTCTTCTGTTCAGCTCTGAAATTTAAACTATTTAATACTCCAGAAACGGAGAAACCTCACAAGGCCATAATTGATTCATAATAAATCACCATAGCATAAAATCAAGTATGAGGAAGCCCTGACGACTAGCTAATTAAACTGTCTCTTACCAGAAAACTTACTTCAAAGCAACCGAGCTAAAATGGCTTCCCTTGTTTCTTGTGTTGAAAATTGCAAGTGAACCCACCCAAGCTACTACTAGATCAATTATCATATCTATGGTCATGGGATGCAAGGTGTGAACCACACCGGCCGCGGCTTAGTCCGGCGCCGCCCGAGGCCCTCCACCTTCCCCGCCTTGCCATCCTTGAGGCTGAACACCCTCACGAGGTCAGCGGCGCAGTCATTGTCATACCCTTCGCTGGCGTAGTAGACACATCCGGCCTTGAGCTCCGGGTGCTCCCTCGTCGGCACGCAGAGCGAGCTCTTCCCCCCGACGAACAGCGCGGCATCACCGATGTCGTTCGTCTCCCTCCACTCTTCACCGCTGGCGTCGAGGACATGCACCTTGAAGGACGGCAACGCCCGATAACCATGTGTGGCCTCCTTGACCACCACCGTCAGCCGCCTGCCCGGCGCCACCACGAGGTACCTGCGGTAGTCCAAATCGACCGGCAGCAGGAGCCTTGGCGCGATCACCACGCTTCTGAACACCCCGGCATCATGGGTGTCGTGCTCCCAGGCCTCCACTTGGCCGGAGTACGTGATCGAGTAGAACCTGCCCTCATAGTGGATCGGGTGAGGGCGTCGTCCCGCACACTGTTTTAGCGAGGTCGACGCCATCACGCGCCAGCCGCCATACGCGGCCCTCCGCCGTGGCGAAGGCCACAAAGCCAAACTGGGTGCCCGTGATCATCATGGCGGCAGGGCACGGTGGGGAGTTGGAGAGGATGACCTTGCGGCAGAAGGAGCGCATGTGCTTGGCACACATGTCGTGGGCACTGATCCTATGCGCCCAGACGGACGGGCGGTAGTCGCGGACGGGGTGCGGTGGGGCTTTAACGAAGTGCTTCAGGTCGAGCACGAATTGTCCACATTGCTCTTGCTCGACGAGGCAGGGCATGGTTGTGATGGCAGGGAGCGTGCGCTGCTGGCCGGTGACCGGCGCCGGTGACAAGCCAACCGTTGGAGGAGGAGCCCAGGATGACGTGGTGACACAGGCTGTAGCTCGCTCTTTCAACCCGGGCCCCCCTCTGGGGAACTGTTTGAGTTTTAGCATCGACCCCATTTCCTTTTCATCGTATTACGCTTGACTCGCTGCAAAACATTTCGCTTTCTGCGCCACGCTCACACAGGGTTGGTTCGGGGACGTGCACGGTGGTGGTGCAACGGTCGGAGAGGGAGAAGAGCGTGGCGGTCTCCGGGGTGCGGCCGCGGAGGAGCCACGGAGCCAATGGGTTGAACGCGCCCGCCAGGCATGGAAGACGACGGCGAAGGCGAGGCGGTCGAGGAGGCTCAGGCGGCCGTGGATGTTGGCTAGTATATCCACCGGAAGGCTGGCGACGTCGGCGTCGGCCTTCTTTCGATATCGTTTTAGCCTCATGGCATGCCGGCTAGGTGATAAAATGCCCCAGGTTTGCTCTGCAATTGAAAGATAAATTGCCACATCTTAGCTTCCTTGCCAATTGAAAAAACAAATCTCAGCACGCTACGGCAGCACCACCGTGAGATGAGCAGTTTGGAAGCCGGCACGGCAGCGGAGACAATCGGACGCCATCGGAGTCGACCGGAGACGCCGTCGGAGCCGAGGGGAAAGAGAGAGAGAGCGCGCGCGCTCACCTGAGAGGGCCCTCTTGGGGTCGCTGCTGTTGGTTGTCGCCTTCGCGGACGGGGGCGAGCTGGGGTCGGCGGAAGGTGGCGCGGCTAGGAGAAGGAAGGGCGGAAGAGATACGAGATGGGAGCGTGCGGTGGAGGACCTGCAGCTGCGCGGGAGAGCGGCCGGCGGGTTGGATGGTGGAGCTCCGGCGGCGGAGGAGCAGTCGAGCGGAACAGAGAGCAGCCCGTGCGTTCCTTCTGGATTTTTTTTTTCAAGTTCGTTCCTTCTGGATTTCCCTGGTTTTTCCTAGGTTTTGAAGCAATTTTTTTTTGCAAAGTCAACTGTGCTTTCCAAAAGGAAAAAAGCAATGTGCTCGCACGAGAAGCACATATTTACATCGCGTGGAGCAATTTGACTCTTTGCATCTCTTGAGGCAAACCTGGTCGTATGAACCAGCATGACACGACTGGTGTTGCCCTTTTATAAAAAAGCCGTGATGAGAAGGATTGGCCCTACACACGACTTTAGAAGGCCGGGCACATCTATCAACAGAATATATACAGCTAGCACATGAACATGCAAGTAGGACATGAATGAATTATACCATCGGGTAGGCCAGGCTAAGGCCACAATGGCTTCGGCCACTTCCATGACCTTCATCTTGGCGGCATCGTCTTCAGCCATGGGGTCGTTATCGAAAAAGTGGTCGAAGCGAAGGACGAAGACGGGGACGGATCGGGAGCAATCACGCCGAGACGCTGCCCAAAAAACTTATCGCCTTTCTCCCGGTGCAGGATCTCGAAGGACAGGGTTTCGGAGGCCCGCTCTCCCGACCGACTGTGCACGCGGTTGTTGGGGTGGGACCGTCAAAAGCAGCACAGTGAGAGGAACAATAGATGACGGCTAGGGTTGTGTAGGAAAGGAGTGAGTCCATTGGCCGTACCTTTACTGGCCAACGCCTCTAATATATATGCCGTCGGCAATATATATGCCGTCGGGTAGGGAATCATGGGCCTGGTCTTAGGCAGATGACAATTGATGTATATTTACATCACTTGGTGATATATTTTACATCAGATGTAAATAATATACATCTACATCATCTATCGTAGATACGTTTTTGAGCTCAAGTAATGTATCTTTCGGTTATTTTGAAGATGTCCTTGTCACGCCTGCTCGTTAAACAATCTTCTAGGGCTTGAGAAGAGATGCCACCCGAGACAAATTTTCGCTTACAAAATGTTACCTTTGCAATATATGCATCTGCCATTCGCTAATCACCCCGCTCCTTAAATATTCCTGTGACGGTTACACGCTTCCAAATTGTCACCAAACTCACGCTTCAGCTCTTTGTTTTTCTCACTGTCGCCGGATGGCGACAACGCTTTGAGCCCAGCTTAGTTTGTCTTCTGCGTACGGCCGGCCCCGGTTATTTTTATAGGACCTACATCGAAATTCCGGGTCGTGGCCTAGTGGCTTATGATTTCATTCATAAACAGCTCTTTATTCTAGCGACGATCGCGTCCTAATTTTCCACCACTCTTCACCGAGAAGCTAGAGAACAATCCAAGAAAACATGGCGGCCAGCAACGGCGGCGCGCTCCCTGTGGTGGATCTGGCGCCGTTCTTCGCCGTGGGGGACGCCGACGACGCGGGCGCGCGCGCCCGCGCCACCGAGGCCGTGCGCGAGGCGTGCCAGGCCACCGGGTTCTTCCGCGCGGTGAACCACGGCGTGCCGCGGGAGCTCATGGCGCGCGCGCTCGAGCTGTCGGCGGCGTTCTTCGCGCTCCCGGACGAGGAAAAGGCCAAGGTCCGACCGGCCGAGGGCGCCTCCGCCGCGCCGCTCCCGGTGGGGTACGCGCGGCAGCCCGTGCACTCCGACGACAAGAACGAGTACCTGCTCCTCTTCAACCCCAACCTCGGGCTCAACCACTACCCCGCCGAGCCGGCCGAATTCAGGTTAGTCCTTTCTTACTCTGCTTCAATGGTGAATTCTGATTGTACTAGTGCTTAGCAACTATGTCAGAGACAGGCAGAACTCCATTTTTTCCCCTCTGCATCAACTTTCCCCTGTCTTGTAAACTGAAAGAAAGAAAATTCATCTTCAGGGATGCGCTAGAGGAGTGCTATGCGAAGCTCACCGAGCTGGGGCTGCTCATCCAGGACATCCTGAGCGAGTGCATGGGCCTGCCGCCGGGCTTCCTCGCACAGTACAACACCGACCGCGGCTTCGACTTCCTCACCGCGCTGCGGTACTTCCCGGCGACAACCGACGAGAACAACGGCATCAGCGCGCACGAGGACGGCAACTGCATCACCTTCGTCCTGCAGGACGGCGTCGGGGGGCTGGAGGTGCTCGGGGCAGACGGCCGCTGGGTCCCCGCGGAGCCCGTGGAGGGCAGCATCGTGGTCAACGTGGGCGACGTCCTGCAGGTGCTGAGCAACAAGAAGTTCAAGAGCGCCACGCATAGGGTGGTGAGAAGGCCGGGGGCGCACCGCCACTCGATCGCCTTCTTCCTCAACCTCCACGGCGACAAGTGGGTCGAGCCGCTGCCGGAGTTCGCGGGCCACGCCGGCGAGCCGCCGCGGTACAGAGGGTTCCGATACAACGAGTACATGCAGCTGCGGATGAGGAACAAGACCCACCCGCCGGCCAGGCCCGAGGACGTCGTCCACATCACCCATTACGAGATCTAGCGAGCAAAAGCTTGCTTCCATTCCATGATCCATGGCGTACTCTGCCTTTTTTCTCTGTATAGTGTCTTAAATTTCAGTTCGTCCTCTGTTTGTCGTGTGAACGGAACGGTGAAGCGTAGTTCAGTCGAAGCATTGGATTGTTATACAACCCAACCCAAAGAAGAAGATGGGTGGAATCACCTCCTCACCTATGCCGAAGAATCTAGCGGATGTGAGCGGTTTGTTTTCTAATCTAATTAGCAAAATGACGTGCGCTGCTTTATTAAGAATCTACTCACTCTGTTTCAAAATAGATGACCCAACTTTAAACTAACATTATAGTAAAGTTAGTATAAAGTTGAGTCATCTATTTTGGAACATAGGGAGTAGCTCGCAACAGATCCGCACGAGTCTATTCCTGTACGATCCACTTCTTCCGATAGTTTTTTTCTGCCGTGCCAACCATCTCTGATTTTTCGGTAAAAAAAAATGAAGAAACTGGGAGTCAAACCCACTGCCCCTTGATATGTCATGGTTGTTTGCAACCAACTTGTTTAGATTGAGCTATTGACTAGAAGGAGCTTAGATAGTATGTGTACTACTACGTAATCGCATTACGTAAAAACAAACCATTTTGTTATCTTCCTTTTGTACTGTTTTATCGTTATCCTATTTAGAGGGCTCGGCAGCACAAGGGTTTGAACCCACGTTCTCTACTCCACATACCCGACGCTCTTATCAAATTTATTAGGTTCAAAAGTTACCAACCCCAAAGGTACAAAAGTTATCAGTCTTGTGGTATGTAACTTACCACACTTCTTACACATGAGTTATCGGCAGATATTTAGACATTTTTTTCCAGAGTTACCACAGGGTGTTGTACATAAAATTATCATGTTTTGTGGTCCGTAAAAACCATGCTACTTACACAAAAGTTATCGAGGGATTTTTCACGAACTTTTTCCCAGGTCAAAGTTACCATGATGTTTGTGCGTAAGTTATCATGTCAGCGGTACATAACTTATCATACTATTTACACAGAAATTGTCGAAGGTATGTTTCAAGCACCCTTTGTGTCAAAATGTTACCACCATGTTTATATCTAAATTATCAGGGTTGCGTGCATAAAATATGATGCTATCACATATAAGTTAAGTTAAGGAGGGGGTGTTTGAACAAAAATTTCCCCCGAGTCAAAGTTACCATAGCGTTTGAACGTAAGTGATCAGACATGTTGCATGAAAATTAACATGCCATTGACACAAGAATTACAGAGGTTATGTTTCAACAACTCCTCCCCCTCCCCCACCGAGTCAAAGTTACGATGATATTTGTATATATGTTATCATGTATGTGCTGTGTAGATTACCATGCTATGTACAAAGAAGACCGGGGTGTTGTTGGGCCAACTTGCATACAAATAGACCATGCTTGGGTTAGAGATACCATGGGTGTAGCTCATATATTTTGAATTTTTTCTTGGGTTAGAGTTACCATATGGGTGTTGCTCATATATTATCATATTTTGCGGTCCCTAAAATACCATGTTATTTACTCAAAAGTTATTTGTGTGTGTGCGTGTGTGTGTTGGGGGGTGGGGGGTGGGGGGGGGACATTTTGAATAAAAATCCGGGGTCAATCTTGTTTGTATGTAAGTTATCAGGTTAGAATGCTTCAATTATCATGTCTTCACAAAAGAAATTTAGAGGGGGGGGGGGTATGTTTCAACCACCCTCTGTGTCGAATGTCACCGCCATGTTTCTACATAAATTATCAGGGCTGTGGTGCACAAATTATCATGTTATGTACACATAACTTACCGGGAGGGAGCGGGAGGGGGGGGGGTATGTTTCAACAACAAAAATCCCATGCCAAAGTTACCATGGTGTTTGAGCGCACACTATCACACCTGCTGTGTGAAAATTTCCATGTTATTGACACAAAAATTACGGAGGTTATATCCCCCCCTACTGCCCACCGTGACAGAGTTACCACCATATTTGTACATATGTTATCATGTCTATGTTGCACAGAATATCATGATATATACCCCCTCATAGAGGAAAGGTTGTTGTTGGACCAACTGCTTATCAAGAGACCATGCTTCCAAACAAACAAATGTGTGTAATTCCTTTTCTCAAAAAAAATCCTGAATTTTCGCATATGTTTTTCTGTTCTAGTAGATTACACAAGAAAAGTCAACTACAAAAACTTTGTCTATCGGGACAAGAAATAAACTTGGTGAGTTGGTCGTTGGGCTAGTTTATGTGCCAAACGATCAGGGTTCAAATCCCCTATAACGCATGATTTTTATCACCGAAGAAAGTCCTTCCAGAAGAAAAAAAGGGATGTGTGACGAGAAAATAGAATGAGCGTATATGGCAAGCGCTAAAAACGAAACTGCATGCCATGATGTGCGGGAGCGGACGAGAAGATGGGCTTGCATAGTGCAGTGCGGGCCGGGACGTGCGGGAATGGGCGAAAAACTCAGAAAACCTGGGCTTTCGTTGGATCGTTCGATGCGCATCCGACGACAATTGAAGCGTGCGTGCCTGTCGCTAACGAACAGTCGGCATGAATTTAGCTTTATCGTTAAGCACTTCTACTTCGGTACAACCCACCTAAACACATCAACGAAGGAGATCTTCCCATACCCCTTCATAATAAAGGATGGTCTTTCTACATCCATGCCGATACATAATCTTCGGGTTTTTTAGAATTATAAAGAGCTCTGTGTATGTATGGTCCGTACAAGCCCGACATACATTAAAGGTCAACTGGGCCGGCCCAGCAGCAATCAGCAATCAGCGAAAGGGTTCGGGGGAAAATACAAGGTTGGTCGGAGAAATTGTTGGCATGTGCAGGCCGGGAGACTCTTCTCAAATCGGTCGTCCAATCTATACCTACTTATCCAATGAGCACTTTTCTTCTGACCAAGAAAGTTTGTACGAGTCTCACTTCTCCAATGGCTAAGTAATTTTCGAGTAGCTCTCTTGACAAGAAACCGTTGCATTGGGTGTCCTGGAAGGAGCTAGCTACTCCTAAGTGCAAGGGTGATATGGGTTTTCGAGATCCTCATATGTTCAATCTTGCCATGTTGGGGAAACACGGGTGGCGGTTCATCACCAATCCCAATTCCCTTTGTGCAAGAGTTTTGAAAGGCTGCTACTTTCCCGACACTGACTTCATGCAGACTACTATTGTTGGGGAACGTAGTAATTTCAAAAATTTCCTACGCACACGCAAGGATCATGGTGATGCATAGCAACGAGAGGGGAGAGTGTTGTCCACGTACCCTCGTAGACCGTAAGCGGAAGCGTTATGACAACACGGTTGATGTAGTCGTACGTCTTCACGATCCGACTGATCCAAGTACCGAACGTACGGCACCTCCGAGTTCAGCACACGTTCAGCTCGATGACGATCCCCGGACTCCGATCCAGCAGGGTGTCGGGGATGAGTTCCGTCAGCACGACGGCGTGGTGACGGTGATGATGTTCTACCGACGCAGGGCTTCGCCTAAGCACCGCTACGATATGACCAAGGTGGAATATGATGGAGGGGGGCACCGCACACGGCTAAGGAACGATCACGAAGATCAACTTGTGTGTCTAGAGGTGCCCCCTGCCCCCGTATATAAAGGAGCCAAGGGGAAGGGGGCAGCCGGCCAAGGAGGGGCGCGCCAAGGGGAGTCCTACTCCCACCGGGAGTAGGACTCCTTCTTTCCTAGTCCAACTAGGAGAAGGGGGGAAAAGAGGGGAGTGGAGAAGGAAGGGAGAGGGGGCCGCGCCCCAAACCCCTTGTCCAATTCGGACTGGGCTTGGGAGGGGCGCGCGCTACCTCCTGGCTCCTTCCCACTAAGGCCCATTAAGGCCCAATACTCTTCCCCGTATTCCCGTAACTCCCCGGTACTCCAAAAAATACCCGAATCACTCGGAACCTTTCCGATGTCCGAATATAGTCGTCCAATATATCGATCTTTAATATCGACCATTTCGAGACTCCTCGTCATGTCCCCGATCTCATCCGGGACTCCGAACTCCTTCGGTACATCAAAACTCATAAACTCATAATAAAACTGTCATCGAAACCTTAAGCGTGCGGACCCTACGGGTTCGAGAACTATGTAGACATGACCGAGACACGTTTCCGGTCAATAACCAATAGCGGAACCTGGATGCTCATATTGGCTCCTACATATTCTATGAAGATCTTTATCGGTCAAACCGCATAACAACATACGTTGGTCCCTTTGTCATTGGTATGTTACTTGCCCGAGATTCGATCGTCGGTATCTCAATACCTAGTTCAATCTCGTTACCGGCAAGTCTCTTTACTCGTTATGTAATGCATCATTCCGTAACTAACTCATTAGCTACATTGCTTACAAGGCTTATAGTGATGTGCATTACCGAGAGGGCCCAGAGATACCTCTCCGACAATCGGAGTGACAAAACCTAATCTCGAAATACGCCAACTCAACATGTACCTTTGGAGACACCTGTAGAGCTCCTTTATAATCACCCAATTACGTTGTGACGTTTGGTAGCACACAAAGTGTTCCTCCGATAAACGGGAGTTGCATAATCTCATAGTTATAGGAACATGTATAAGTCATGAAGAAAGCAATAGCAACATACTAAACGATCAAGTGCTAAGCTAACGGAATGGGTCAAGTCGATCACATCATTCTCCTAGTGATGTGATCCCGTTAATCAAATGACAACTCATGTCTATGGTTAGGAAACACAACCATCTTTGATCAACAAGCTAGTCAAGTAGAGGCATACTAGTGACACTATGGTTGTCTATGTATTCACACATGTATTATGTTTCCGGTTAATACAATTCTAGCATGAATAATAAACATTTATCATGAAATAAGGAAATAAATAATAACTTTATTATTGCCTCTAGGGCATATTTCCTTCAGTCTCCCACTTGCACTAGAGTCGATAATCTAGTTCACATCGCCATGTGATTTAACACCAATATTCATATTTGTATATGATTAACACCCATAGTTCACATCGTTATGCGACTATCACCCAAAGGGTTTACTAGAGTCAATAATCTAGTTCACATCGCTATGTGATTAATACCCAAAGAGTACTAAGGTGTGATCATGTTTTGCTCGTGAGAGAAGCTTAGTCAACGGGTCTGTCACATTCAGAGTTGTATGTATTTTGCAAATATTCTATGTCTACAATGCTCTGCACAGAGCTACTCTAGATAATTGCTCCCACTTTCAATATGTATCCAGATTGAGACTTAGAGTCATCTGGATCGGTGTAAAAGCTTGCACCGATGTAACTCTTTATGACAGGCTCTTTTATCACCTCCATAATCAAGAAATATTTCCTTCGTCCTCACTAAGGATATTCTTGACCAATGTCCAGTGATCTACTCCTAGATCACTATTGTACTCCCTTGCCAAATTCAGAGCAAGGTATACAATAGGTCTGGTACATAGCATAGCATACTTTATAGAACCTATGACTGAGGCATAGGGAATGACTTTCATTCTCTTTTCTATTTTCTGCCGTGGTCGGGATTTGAGTCTTACTCAATTTCACACCTTTGCAACACAGGCAAGAACTCTTTCTTTGACTGTTCCATTTTGAACTATTTCAAAATCTTGACAAGGTATGTACTTATTGAAAAACTTATCAAGCGTCTTGATCTATCTCAATAGATTTTGATGCTCAATATGTAAGTAGCTTTACCGAGGTCTTTCTTTTAAAGAACTCCTTTAAAATACTCCTTTATGCTTTCCAGAAAAATTCTACATCATTTCTGATCAACAATATGTTACTCACATATATTTATCAGAAAGGCGGTAGTGCTCCCACTCACTTTATTGTAAATACAAGCTTCACCGCAAATCTGTATTAAACTATATGCTTTGATCAACTTATCAAAGCGTATATTCCAACTCTGAGATGCTTGCACCAGCCCATAGATGGATCGCTGGAGCTTGCACATTTTGTTAGCTCCTTTAGGATTGACAAAACCTTCTGGTTGCATCATATACAACTCTTCTTTAATAAATCCATTAAAGAATGTAGCTTTGACATCCATTTGCCAGATTTCATAAAATGTGGCAATTGCTAACATGATTCGGACAGACTTTTAAGCATCGATACGAGTGAGAAAATCTCATTGTATTCAACACCTTGAACTTTGTCAAAAACCTTTTTCGACAAGTCTAACTTTGTAGATAGTAACAGTACTATCAGCGTCCGTCTTCCTCTTGAAAATCCATTTATTCTTAATGACTCACCGATCATCGGGCAAGTCAATCAAAGTCCATACTTTGTTCTTATACATGGATCCCATCTTATATTTCATGGTCTCAAGCCATTTCGCGAAATCTGGGCTCATCATTGCTTCCTCTTAGTTCGTAGGTTTATCATGGTCTAGTAACATGACTTCCAGAATAGGATTACCGTACCACTCTGGTGCAGACCGTACTCTGGAAGACCTACGGGGTTCTGTAGTAAATTGATTTGAAGTTTCATGATCATCATCATTAGATTCCTCACTAATTGGTGTAGCAATCACTGGAACTGATTTCTATGATGAACTACTTTCCAATTCGGGAGAAGGTATGATTACCTTATCAAGCTCTACTTTCCTCCCACTCACTTCTTTCGAGAGAAACTCCTTCTCTAGAAAGGATCCATTTTAGCAACGAACATCTTGCCTTCGGATCTGTGATAGAAGGTGTACCCAACAGTTTCCTTTGGGTATTCTATGAAGACGCACTTCTCCGATTTGGGTTTGAGCTTATCAGGTTGAAAATTTTTCATATAAGCATTGCAACCCCAAACTTTAAGAAACGACAGCTTATGTTTATTGCTAAACCATAGTTCATACGGTGTCGTCTCAACGGATTTAGATGGTGCCCTATTTTAACGTGAATGCAGCTATCTCTAATGCATAACCCCAAAATGATATTGGTAAATCGGTAAGAGACATCATTGATCGCACCATATCAAATAAAGTGCGGTTATGACGTTCGGACACACCGTTACGCTGTGGTGTTCCAGGTGGCATGAGTTTGTGAAACTATTCCGCATTATTTTAACTGAAGGCCAAACTCGTAACTCAAATATTCATCTCCATGATCAGATCGTAGAAACTTTATTTTCTTGTTACGATGATTTTCCACTTCACTCTGAAATTCTTTGAACCTTTCAACTATTTCAGACTTATGTTTCATCAAGTAGATATACCCATATCTGCTCAAATCATCTGTGAAGGTCAGAAAATAATGATACCCGCCACGAGCCTTAATACTCATTGGTCTGTATACATCAGTATGTATTATTTCCAACAAGTCAGTAGCTCGTTCCATTGTTCCAGAGAACGCAGTTTTAGTCATCTTGCCCAAAAGGCACGGTTCGCAAGCATCAAATGATTCATAACCAATTGATTCCGAAAGCCCATCAGCATGGAGTTTCTTCATGCGCTTTACACCGATATGACCCAAATGGCAGTGCCACAAATATGTTGCACAATCATTATCAACTTTGCATCTTTTGGCATCAATATTATGAATATGTGTATTACTACGATCGAGATCCAACAAAGTATTTTCATTGGGTGTATGACCATTGAAGGTTTTATTCATGTAAATAGAACAACAATTATTCTCTGACTTTAAATGAATAACCGTTTTTGCAATAAACATGATCAAATCATATTCGTGCTCAACGCAAACGCCAAATAACATTTATTTAGGTTTAACACCAATTCCGAAAGTATAGGGAGTGTGCGATGATGATCATATAAATCTTGGAACCACTTCCAACACTCATCGTCACTTCACCCTCAACTAGTCTCTGTTTATTCCGTAACTCCTGTTTCGTGTTACTAATCTTAGCAACTGAACAAGTATCAAATACTCAAGGGCTACTATAAACACTAGTAAGGTACACATTAATAACTTGTATATCAAATATACCCTTGTTCACTTTGCCATCCTTCTTATCCACCAAATATTCAGGGCATTTCCACTTCCAGTGACCATTTTCCTTTGCAGTGTAAGCACTCAGTTTCAGGCTTTGGTCCAGCTTTGGTCTTCTTCACGGGAGTGACAACTTGTTTGCCATTCTACTTGAAGTTTCCCTTTCTTTCCCTTTGCCCTTTTCTTGAAACTAGTGGTCTTGTCAATCATCAACACTTGATGCTCTTTCTTGATTTCTACCTTCGTCGATTTCAACATCACGAAGAGCTCGGGAATCGTTTTCGTCATCCCTTGCAAACTATAGTTCATCACGAAGTTCTAGCAACTTAGTGATGGTGACTAGAGAATTCTGTCAATCACTATCTTATCTGGAAGATTAACTCCCACTTGATTCAAGCGATTGAAGTACCCAGACAATCTGAGCACATGCTCACTAGTTGAGCGATTCTCCTCCATCTTTTAGCTATAGAACTTGTTGGAGACTTCATATCTCTCAACTCAGGTATTTGCTGGAAATATTAACTTCAACTCCTGGAACATCTCATATGGTCCATGACGTTCAAAACGTCTTTGAAGTCCCGATTCTAAGCCATTAAGCATGGTGCACTAAACTATCAAGTAGTCATCATATTGAGCTAGCCAAACATTCATAACGTCTGCATCTGCTCCTGTAATAGGTTTGTCACCTAGTGGTGCATTAAGAACATAATTCTTCTGTGCAACAATGAGGATAAACCTCAGATCACGGATCCAATCCGCATCATTGCTACTAACATCTTTCAACACAATTTTCTCTAGGAACATATCAAAATAAACATATGAAAGCAACAAAGCGAGCTATTGAACATAATTTGCAAAATACTACTAGGACTAAGTTCATGATAAATTTAAGTTCAATTAATCATATTACTAAAGAACTCCCACTTAGACAGACATCTCTCTAGTCATCTAAGTGATCACGTGATCCAAATCAACTAAATCATGTTCGATCATCACGTGAGATGGAGTAGTTTTCAATGGTGAACATCACTATGTTGATCATATCTACTATATGATTCACACTCGACCTTTCGGTCTCCGTGTTCCGAGGCTATATCTGTATATGCTAGGCTCGTCAAGTTTCACCTGAGTATTCCGCGTGTGCAACTGTTTTGCACCCGCTGTATTTGAACGTAGAGCCTATCACACCCGATCATCACGTGGTGTCTCAGCACGAAGAACTTTCGCAATGGTGCATACTCAGGGAGAACACTTCTTGATAATTTAGTGAGAGATCATCTTCAAATGCTACCGTCAATCAAAGCAAGATAAGATGCATAAAGGATAAACATCACATGCAATCAATATAAGTGATATGATATGGCCATCATCATCTTGTGCTTGTGATCTCCATCTCCGAAGCACCGTCGTGATCACCATCGTCACCGGCGCGACACCTTGATCTCCATCGTAGCATCGTTGTCGTTTACGCCAGCTATTGCTTCTATGACTATCGCTACCGCTTAGTGATAAAGTAAAGCAATTACAGGGCACTTGCATTTCATACAATAAAGCGACAACCGTATGGCTCCTGCCAGTTGCCGATAACTCTGTTACAAAACATGATCATCTGATACAATAAAATATAGCATCACGTCTTGACCATATCACATCACAACATGCCCTGCAAAAACAAGTTATACGTCCTCTACTTTGTTGTTGCAAATTTTACGTGGCTGCTACGGGCTTAGCAAGAACCGTTCTTCCCTACGCATCAAAACCACAACGATAGTTCGTCAAGTTAGTGATGTTTTAACCTTCGCAGGGACCGGGCGTAGCCACACTCGGTTCAACTAAAGTGAGAGAGACAGACACCCGCCAGTCACCTTTAAGCACGAGTGCTCGTAACGGTGAAACCAGTCTCGCGTAAGCATACGCGTAATGTCGCTCCGGGCCGCTTCATCTCACAATACCGATGAACCAAAGTATGACATGCTGGTAAGCAGTATGACTTGTATCGCCCACAACTCACTTGTGTTCTACTCGTGCATATGACATCTAAGCATAAAACCAGGCTCGGATGCCACTGTTGGGGAACGTAGTATTTCAAAAATTTCCTACGCACACGCAAGGATCATGGTGATGCATAACAACGAGAGGGGAGAGTGTTGTCCACGTACCCTCGTAGACCGTAAGCGGAAGCGTTATGACAACGCAGTTGATGTAGTCGTACGTCTTCACGATCCGACCGATCCAAGTACCGAACGTACGGCACCTCCGAGTTCAGCACACGTTCAGCTCGATGACGATCCCCGGACTCCGATCCAGCAGGGTGTCGGGGATGAGTTCCGTCAGCACAACGGCGTGGTGACGGTGATGATGTTCTACCGACGCAGGGCTTCGCCTAAGCACCGCTACGATATGACCAATGTGGAATATGGTGGAGGGGTGCACCGCACACGGCTAAGGAACGATCACGAAGATCAACTTGTGTGTCTAGAGGTGCCCCCTGCCCCCGTATATAAAGGAGCCAAGGGGGAGGGGGCGGCCGGCCAAGGAGGGCGTGCCAAGGGGAGTCCTACTCCCACCGGGAGTAGGACTCCTTTCCTAGTCCAACTAGGAGAAGGGGGGAAAAGAGGGGAGTGGAGAAGGAAGGGAGAGGGGGCCGCGCCCCAAACCCCTTGTCCAATTCGGACTGGGCTTGGGAGGGGCGCGCGCCACCTTCTGGCTCCTTCCCACTAAGGCCCATTAAGGCCCAATACTCTTCCCCGTATTCCCGTAACTCCCCGGTACTCCGAAAAATATCCGAATCACTCGGAACATTTCCGATATCTGAATATAGTCGTCCAATATATCGATCTTTACGTCTCGACCATTTCGAGACTGCTCGTCATGTCCCCGATCTCATCCGGGACTCCGACCTCCTTCGGTACATCAAAACTCATAAACTCATAATAAAACTGTCATCGAAACCTTAAGCGTGCGGACCCTACGGGTTCGAGAACTATGTAGACATGACCGAGACACGTTTCCAGTCAATAACCAATAGCGGAACCTGGATGCTGATATTGGCTCCTACATATTCTACGAAGATCTTTATCGGTCAAACCACATAACAACATGCGTTGGTCCCTTTGTCATTGGTATGTTACTTGCCCGAGATTCGATCGTCGGTATCTCAATACCTAGTTCAATCTCGTTACCGGCAAGTCTCTTTACTCGTTATGTAATGCATCATTCCGTAACTAACTCATTAGCTACATTGCTTGCAAGGCTTATAGTGATGTGCATTACCGAGAGGGCCCAGAGATACCTCTCCGACAATCGGAGTGACAAAACCTAATCTCGAAATACGCCAACTCAACTTGTACCTTTGGAGACACCTGTAGAGCTCCTTTATAATCACCCAGTTATGTTGTGACATTTGGTAGCACACAAAGTGTTCCTCCGATAAACGGGAGTTGCATAATCTCATAGTTATAGGAACATGTATAAGTCATGAAGAAAGCAATAGCAACATACTAAACGATCAAGTGCTAAGCTAACGGAATGGGTCAAGTCAATCACATCATTCTCCTAGTGATGTGATCCCGTTAATCAAATGACAACTCATGTCTATGGTTAGGAAACACAACCATCTTTGATCAACAAGCTAGTCAAGTAGAGGCATACTAATGACACTATGGTTGTCTATGTATTCACACATGTATTATGTTTCCGGTTAATACAATTCTAGCATGAATAATAAACATTTATCATGAAATAAGGAAATAAATAATAACTTTATTATTGCCTCTAGGGCATATTTCCTTCAACTATACCTAAGTCGGCGTCGGCCACTTGGAGGGCAACCATGGCCGGGAGGGAAGCCCTACGGGACTGATTTCCTGCGTGGGCGATGGCTCCTCCATATCGGTTTGGAATGACAAGTGGATTCGAGGTACAATATCCATGTCTCCTATTTTTCGATCACAACATTGAACTGTTGAGCGTGTATCAGAGCTTATTGATCCATCTAATTGGTCGTGGAGACAAGAACTTGTTCGTCATACTTTCATTGCTCCGGATGCTGAAGCAATATTGAATATACCTATTCAGCAAGGAGGATGAGATGATTTTCTTGCATGGGCATTTGAAAGATCGGGGAACTACACTGTGAAGTCGGCGTACCGAGCTCTTGTGACTCAGAAAGAGTGTGTTGCTCTAGCGGAAGGGACGGCTACCGGAACCTCATAGGAAGATACACAGTTGTGGAAATCCCTATGGAAATTGAATGTCATCCCAAAGGTTAGAGTGTTCTGGTGGAGGGTTCTTCGTGGTATTCTCCCAGATGAAGCCACTCTTAACTATCGACATATTGCAGAGATTCGTTGATGCAAAGTTTGTTTGGCTATGGACGAGAATTTGGAGCATGCACTCATACATTGCTCAAATGCAAAATGCTTCTGGGAAGAAGCGTACGCTTGGTTTAGCCTCAGATTGCCTCGTCTTCATCCAGACTCATGGGCGCGGGATATCACATGTGATCCTCGGTTTACTGATGATGACCACGCCAAGATCACAACTATAATGTGGTCCATCTGGCACTCCAGGAATCGGATCAAGCACGGGGAAGAGGGAAGGAATCCTACCACGACGATCAGGGCTACCAAGGAGGCGATTGCCCTTCTTCATCTTCCACGTCGAGATGCGATGATCCTGCCTGGTTTTGGTTGGAGACCACCTGATGAGGGACTCGTCAAGATATCCACAGACGGTGCCTTAAAACTAGCAGATGGCAGAGGAGGTGCGGGAGGGGTGGCTAGATCCTCTTCGGCGCTCCTAGGAGCATGGTGCAAACCATATTTGGGTATTCCTGATCCCTTGATTATGGAGGGATTATCACTACGAGATGGTGCAAACCATTTTGAATAAAAAATCTGGGGTCAATCTTAGCATGATGTTTGTATGTAAGTTATCAGGTTAGAATGACTAAATTATCATGTGTTTACAAAAGAAATTTAGGGGGGGTATGTTTCAACCACCCTCTGTGTCGAATGTCACCGCCATGTTTCTATATAAATTATCAGGGCTGTGGTGCACAAATTATCATGTTATGTACACATAACTTACCGGGAGGGAGCGGGAGGGGGGTATGTTTCAACAACAAAAATCCCATGCCAAAGTTACCATGGTGTTTGAGCGCACACTATCACACCTGTTGTGTGAAAATTTCCATGTTATTGACACAAAAATTACGGAGGTTATATCCCCCCCTACTGCCCACCGCGATAGAGTTACCACCATATTTGTACATATGTTATCATGTCTATGTTGCACAGAATATCATGATATATACCCCCTCAAAGAGGAGAGGTTGTTGTTGGACGAACTGCTTATCAAGAGACCATGCTTCCAAAGCAACAAATGTGTGTAATTCCTTTTCTCAAAAAAAAATCCTGAATTTTCGCATATGTTTTTCTGTTCAAGTAGATTACACAAGAAAAGTCAACTACAAAAACTTTGTTTATCGGGACAAGAAATAAATTTGGTGAGTTGGTTGTTGGGCTAGTTTATGTACCAAACGATCAGGGATCAAATCCCCTATAACGCATGATTTTTATCACCCAAGAAAGTCCTTCCCAAAGAAAAAAGGGATGTGTGCCGAGAAAATAGAACGAGCGTATATGGCAAGCGCTAAAAACGAAACTGCATGCCGTGATGTGCGGGAGCGGACAAGAAGATGGGCTTGCATAGAGCACTGCGGGCCGGGACGTGCGGGAATGGGCGAAAAACTCAAAAAACCTGGGCTTTCGCTGGATCGTTCGATGCGCATTCGACGGCAATCGAAGCGTGCGTGCATGTCGCTAACGAACAGTCGGCATGAATTTAGCTTTATCGTTAAGCACTTCTACTTCGGTACAACCCACCTAAACACATCAACGAAGGAGATCTTCCCATACCCCTTCATAATAAAGGATGGTCTTTCTACATCCAGGCCGATACATAATCTTCGGGTATTTTAGAATTATATGTACGGTCCGTACAAGCCCGGCGTACATGAAAGGTCAACTGGGCCGGCCCAGCAGCAATCAGCAATCAACAAAAGAGCTCGGGGGAAAATACAAGGTTGGTCAGAGAAATTCTTGGCATGTGCAGGCCGGGAGACTCTTCTCAAATCGGTCGTCCAATCTATACCTACTTATCCAATGAGCACTTTTCTTCTAACCAAGAAAGTTTGTAAGAGTCTCACTTCTCCCATGGCTAAGTACTTTTGGAGTAGCTCTCTTGACAACAAATCATTGCATTGGGTGTCCTGGAAGGAGCTAGCTACACCTAAGTGCAAGGGTGGTATGGGTTTTCGAGATCCTCATATGTTCAGTCTTGCCATGCTGGGCAAACACGGGTGGCGGTTCATCACCAATCCCAATTCCCTTTGTGCAAGAGTTTTGAAAGGCCGCTACTTTCCCGACACTGACTTCATGCAGGCTACTATACCTAAGTCGGCTTCGGCCACTTGGAGGGCAATCATGGCCGGGAGGGAGGCCCTATGGGACTAATTTCCTGCGTGGGCGATGGCTCCTCCATATCGGTTTGGAATGACAAGTGGATTCCAGGTACAATATCCATGTCTCCTAGTTTTCGGACACAACATTCAACTGTTGAGCGTGTGTCAGAGCTTATTGATCCATCTAACTGGTCGTGGAGACAAGAACTTGTTCGTCATACTTTCATTGCTCCGGATGCTGAAGCAATATTGAATATACCTATTCAGCAAGGAGGAGGAGATGATTTTCTTGCATGGGCATTTGAAAGATCGGGGAACTACACTGTGAAGTCGGCGTACCGAGCTCTCGTGACTCAGAAAGAGCGTGTTGCTCTAGAGGAAGGGACGGCTACCGGAACCTCAGAAAAAGATACACAGTTGTGGAAATCCCTATGGAAAATGAATGTCATCCCAAAGGTTAGAGTGTTCTGGTGGAGGGTTCTTCGTGGTATTCTCCCAGATGAAGCCACTCTTAACTATCGACATATTGCAGAGATTCGTCGATGCAAATTTTGTTTGGCTATGGACGAGAATTTGGAGCATGCACTCATACATTGCTCACATGCAAAATGCTGCTGGGAAGAAGCGTACGCTTGGTTTGGCTTCAGATTGCCTCGTCTTCATCCAGACTCATGGGCGCAGGATATCACATGTGATCCTCGGTTTACTCATGATGACCGCGCCAAGATCACAACTATAATGTGGTCCATCTGGCACTCCAGGAAACGGATCAAGCACGGCGAAGAGGGAAAGAATCCTACGACGACGATCAGGGCTACCAAGGAGGCGATTGCCCTTCTTCATCTTCCACGTCGAGATGCGATGATCCTGCCTAGTTTCGGTTGGAGACCACCTGATGAGGGACTCGTCAAGATATCCACAGACGGTGCGTTAAACCTAGCAAATGGCAGAGGAGGTGCGTGAGGGGTGGCTAGATCCTGTTCGGCGCTCCTAGGAGCATGGTGCAAACCATATTTGGGTATTCCTGATCCCTTGATTATGGAGGGATTATCACTACGAGATGGTGCAAACCATTTTGAATAAAAAATCTGGGGTCAATCTTACCATGATGTTTGTATGTAAGTTATCAGGTTAGAATGCTTAAATTATCATGTGTTTACAAAAGAAATTTAGGGGGGGTATGTTTCAACCACCCTCTGTGTCGAATGTCACCGCCATGTTTCTACATAAATTATCAGGGCTGTGGTGCACAAATTATCATGTTATGTACACATATCTTACCGGGAGGGAGCGGGAGGCGGGGGGTATGTTTCAACAGCAAAAATCCCATGCCAAAGTTACCATGGTGTTTGAGCGCACACTATCACACCTGTTGTGTGAAAATTTCCATGTTATTGACACAAAAGTTACGGAGGTTTTACCCCCCTACTGCCCACCGTGACAGAGTTACCACCATATTTGTACATATGTTATCATGTCTATGTTGCGCAGAATATCATGATATATACCCCCTCATAGAGGAGAGGTTGTTTGTGGACCAACTGCTTATCAAGAGACCATGCTTCCAAACAAACAAATGTGTGTAATTCCTTTTCTAAAAAAATCCTGAATTTTCGCATATGTTTTTCTGTTCTAGTAGATTACACAAGAAAAGTCAACTACAAAAATTTCATCTATCGGGACAAGAAATAATCTTGGTGAGTTGGTTGTTGGGCTTGTTTATGTACCAAACGATCAGGGTTCAAATCCTCTATAACGCATGATTTTTATCACCCAAGAAAGTCCTTCCAGAAGAAAAAAAAAGGGATGTGTGCCGAGAAAATAGAACGAGCGTATATGGCAAGCGCTAAAAACGAAACTGCATGCCATGATGTGCGGGAGCGGACGAGAAGATGGGCTTGCATAGTGCATCTGCGGGCGGGGCGACGCGGGAATGGGCGAAAAACTCGAAAACACTGGCTTTATTTGGATCGTTCGATGCGCATCCGACGGCAATCGAAGCGTGCGCGCCTGTCGCTAACGAACATTCGGCATGAATTTAGCTTTATCGTTAAGCACTTCTACTTTGGTACAACCCACCTAAACACATCAACGAAGGAGATCTTCCCATACCCCTTCATAATAAAGGATGGTCTTTCTACATCCACACCGATACATAATCTTCGGGTTTTTTAAAAATTATAGAGGGCTCTGTGTATGTACGGTCCGTACAAACCCGGCGTACATGAAAGGTCAACTGGGCCGGCCAAGCAGCAATCAACAATCAGCGAAAGAGCTCGGGGGAAAATACAAGGTTGGTCGGAGAAATTGTTGGCATGTGCAGGCCGGGAGACTCTTCTCAAATCGGTCGTCCAATCTATACCTACTTATCCAATTAGCACTTTTCTTCTGACCAAGAAAGTTTGTAAGAGTCTCACTTCTCCAATGGCTAAGTACTTTTGGAGTAGCTCTCTTGACAAGAAATCATTGCATTGGGTGTCCTGGAAGGAGCTAGCTACACCTAAGTGCAAGGGTGGTATGGGTTTTCGAGATCCTCATATGTTCAATCTTGCCATGTTGGGCAAACACGGGTGGCGTTTGATCACCAATCCCAATTCCCTTTGTGCAAGAGTTTTGAAAGGCCACTACTTTCCCGACACTGACTTCATGCAGGCTACTATACCTAAGTCGGCATCAGTCACTTGGAGGGCAATGATGGCCGGGAGGGAGGCCCTATGGGACTGATTTCCTGCGTGGGGGATGGCTCCTCCATATCGGTTTGGAATGACAAGTGGATTCTAGGTACAATATCCATGTCTCCTATTTTTCGACCACAACATTCAATTGTTGAGTGTGTGTCAGAGCTTATTGATCCATCTAACTGGTCGTGGAGACAAGAACTCGTTCGTCATACTTTCGTTGCTCCGGATGCTGAAGCAATATTGAATATACCTATTCAGCAAGGAGGAGGAGATGATTTTCTTGCATTGGCATTTGAAAGATCGGGGAACTACACTGTGAAGTCGGCGTACCGAGCTCTTGTGACTCAGAAAGAGCGTGTTGCTTTAGAGGAAGGGACGGCTACCGGAACCTCACAGGAAGATACACAGTTGTGGAAATCCCTATGGAAATTGAATGTCATCCCAAAGGTTAGAGTGTTCTGGTGGAGGGTTCTTCGTGGTATTCTCCCAAATGAAGACACTCTTAACTATCGACATATTGCAGAGATTCATCGATGCAAAGTTTGTTTGGCTATGGACGAGAATTTGGAGCATGGACTCATACATTGCTCACATGCAAAATGCTTCTACGAAGAAGCGTATGCTTGGTTTGGCCTCAGATTGCCTCGTCTTCATCCAGACTCATGGGCGCGGGATATCACATGTGATCCTCGGTTTACTGATGATGACCGCGCCAAGATCACAACTATAATGTGGTCCATCTGGCACTCCAGGAATTGGTTCAAGCACGGTGAAGAGGGAAAGAATCCTACGACGATGATCAGGGCTACCAAGGAGGCGATTGGCCTTCTTCATCTTCCACGTCGAGATGTGATGATCCTGCCTGGTTTCGGTTGGAGAGCACCTGATGAGGGACTCGTCAAGATATCCACAGACGGTGCCTTAAACCTAGCAGATGGCAGAGGAGGTGCGGGAGGGGTGGCTAGATCCTCTTCGGCGCTCCTAGAAGCATGGTGCAAACCATATTTGGCTATTTCTGATCCCTTTATTATGGAGGGATTATCACTACGAGATGGAGCTCGATTCGCTTCACTTCGAGGATTCTCGCATGTGGTCATGGAAACTGATTGTTTGGAGATGGTGATGCTCTGGAATACTCGCCACAATTCTCTGTCAATTGTGACTCCTTTATTGTTAGAGATAGGAGAGCTATGTAATAATTTCACTTTATTTGATATTCAGCATGTATCCTGGTCAGTTAGTTAATGTTTCGGCGCATCTGTGTGCAAAGCGTGCTTGATGAGACTCCGGGCTTTTTGGTTTTTGAATAAAGCTCTTTGGTTCCCCCAAAAAAAAGCAATCAGTCAGGATGCAGTCGGACTCGAACACACGACCTGCTGTTGTCATGCAAAGGACCAAACCACTTGAACAAGCGTGCTATATTGGCAAATTTGCAGCGCGGTTGTTTAAGATCTTCCGTATTGGGCGGCCGTTTCCTTCCTGCTCTACTCCTTATTAATAATGGAAATCAAAAGCGTACAGATTTCTCGACGTCCAGCTTCACAGTTTGAGCTCATGCAAAGGCCCAAAATACATTGCAAAGTAACTTTTTATAAAGTGAAACATATTTTGAAACTCTTAACAAATTTTAAAAATTGATTAAGTCTTTTGAAATCCCAAAGAATTTTTCAGAACACAAACAATTTTGAAACTTTGAACTTTTTTAAAAATGCGACCATTTTTTGTAATGTTGGAACTTTTTTGAAAATATGAATAAACAAATAAATACGTTGAACATTTTTAAAACTTTGCAATTTTGAAAAAAGAGAGAAAAAACAATCAGGAAAAAAGAAAGACAAAAAAACTGATTCATGAGCTTTCTAATAGGTATAGAAACGGGTAAAAACTGGCCTAGAACCATCTAGAAGGTTCCTAAGACCGGCATCTGCCGAGGCAACAAACAGATTAAAATGGGCTGCGCCATGTTCACTCGTATCAATCGGTTCTGTGAGAATAGCGACTTTTTACAGCAATAAGAGACAAATAGGTTTTTCCCCAACAGGAGCCCGACGGGAGAGATGTCGTCGCCTACTTGGGCGAAGGATTAAGCATTTTTTTTCTTTTCTATTTTTTGGTTTTTACTTTTTTTGGTTAATTTTCTTCTTCTTTTTGAACTTTATTATTCTTTTTAAAACCAGTTCAAACAGTTGAAAGAAAAATTGGAATATCAACAAATTTTCTTGTTTTCAAATATTTTTTACAATTTTAAAAATGTTCTGGAATATCAAAAAATGGTTACATTTTTTAATTTTTTGTTTCCAAATTTAAGAATTTTATATGCTTCAAAAAAGTTCATAATGCTTTTAAAAAGTATGTGGTTTGTCATATGTGTTCAGAATTTTCATAAACAATTGAGAATTTGTTAAAATTTTCGGAAAAACTGTTCCACTTGGTAAAAGTTTCATACTCAATCGGTTCATGTTGATGGATAATGACAGAAATTACAAATAGCAGAAGTATTCAAATTAGGAAAAACAAAATACTCACGGATGCACCCCTACTGGTGGTTTTTTTGACTATGGATAAATGGTCACAACTTCTTGCAGCAGTCTGGCATAGACATATGAGGCATCCATGTCAGGTTTGAATGACTTTCGACACGGTTTGCACGCTGCGACATGTCCAACCATTTACCGGTCCCTTCTCATCGGGAAAATTCCAGAAAATACAAAGCTTGTCAAAAATCCAAACAACATGACCGATTTCTTGAATTGGTCATAGAACCTGGTGGAAGGAATTAGGTCCATTCAACGGATGTCAAAAACAACGTGCTTTCAAACGGATCCTTTTGTTCTCTACCCGAACACCCTCCATTGAACATGGTCTAGTTTTTAGACATGCTTGAAATGACCCAAACTTTTATAAGTAGGTGGGCATGCCCATGGTAGACATTCATGTCTAGTTTCTACTTTCAACACCATATGCAAGTTGTGACACATCCGGCCATTTATTGATCTTTTTTAATCGATAAAATTCAAGAAAATGCAAAACTTGTTGATAACTCAAACAACTTGGCATGGTGCATTGAATTGGTCACACGAGGCAATAAAAAATAGAGACATTTAAGGGATGTCGAGAAACTAGGTGTTCCCAAAGAGACCCTTTACTTGAACACTCTTCGTTAAGCATGGTGTTATTCTAAAAACCTCAGCACTGACCCCAAAATTTGCAAGCACGTGCACATGCACATGTTAGGCATACATGTATGGTTTGAATGATTTTCGACACGGTATACACGTTACAACATGCCTGGCGATTTATCGGCATTTTTTCACCAGAAAAACTATAGAAAATAAAAAACTTGTCAAAAACTCAAACTACTTGGGATGGTGCCCTATATTGGCCATACAAGGATATGGTAAAAAGTTGGTGCCATTTGACGGATATTTGAAAAGAATGTGTTCTCAAACGGAGCCTTCTGGCATAGTCGAACACCCTACGTTGAACATGGTATTTTTGGATATCATTGAAAATGACCTGAACTTTTACAACCAGGTGGTCATCTCATGGTAGGCATCCATGCCAGGTTTCAACGAATTCTGACACATTATGCAATTTACGACACATTTTGTCATTTATCGGACTTTTTTTTCACCGAGAAAACTCCAGAAAATGTAAAACTTGTCGAAAACCCAAACAATTTCGCGTGATGCCTTGAATTAATCATAAAAATCAACGAAAAAATTTGGGGCCATTACAAGGATGTCTAGAAACAATGTGCTCTCACACGGAGTCTTCTAGCCTACCCGGACACCCTTCATTGAATATGGTCTATTTTTGGACATCCATGAAGTGGCCACAACTTTTGCAAGCAGGTGGACACTCTCATGTTAGGCATCCATGTCAAGTCTGAATGATTTCTGACACCGGATGCAAATTGCGACACGTCCGACCATTTGTTGGCCTTCTTTGACCAAGAGAACTCTAGAAAATGCAGAATTTGTCAAAAACAGAAACAACTTGGATGATGCCTTGAATTGGTCATATAAGGTCATGGGAAAAATTGGGACCATTTCAAGAGTATCGAGAAACAACGTGCTCTCAGACGAAGTCTTCTCGCCTGTCCGGACACTTTCTGTTCAATATGGTCTATTATTGGATATCCTTGAGATGACCCGAACTTTTCTAAGCTGGTGGGTGTAGGATCGAAAGTAGGTCTAGTGGGGGGTGATTAGACTAATTGACCAAATAAAAACCTAGTCTTTTCCCAATTTTAAGTCTTGGCAGATATTAGCAACTTAGCACAAGTCAAGGAATCAACCTACACATGCAATTCTAAGAGTGTAGCAACGAAAAGTAAAACATTGCATATGAAGGTAAAATGGAAGGGTTTAGAGAAGGAAAACGCAATGTAGACACGGAGATTTTTCGCGTGGTTCCGATAGGTGATGCTATCGTACATCCACGTTGATTGAGACCAACCCACGAAGGGTAACGGTTGCGCGAGTCCACGGAGGGCTCCACCCACAAAGGGTCCACGAAGAAGCAACCTTGTCTATCCCATCATGGCCATCGCCCATGAAGGACTTGCCTCACTTGGATAGATATTCACGAAGTAGGCGATCTTCTTGCCCTTACAAACTCCTTGGTTCAACTCCACAATCTTGACGGAGGCTCCCAAGTGACACTTAACAAATCTAGGAGACACCACTATCCAAAAGGTAATAGATGGTGTGTTGATGATGAACTCTTTGCTCATGTGCTTCAAATGGTAGTCTCCCCAACACTCAACTCTCTCACACACAGATTTGGCTATGGTGGAAAGATGATTTGAGTGGAAAGCAAACTTGGGGAAGGCTAGAGATCAAGATTCTTCTGGTTGGATTGGAATGTCTTGGTCTCAACACATGAGTAGGTGGTTCTCTCTCAGAAAATGAGTAGTGAAAGTGTAGGAACATTCTGATGGCTCTCTCACAGATGAAGAAGGGGGTTGAGGGGTATATATAGCCTCCACACAAAATCTAACCGTTACACACTTTTTACCCAACTCGGTCAGACCGAATAGAGAAACTCGGTGAGACCAATTTAGTTCAAAATATGAACATTAGGAATATTAGTGGGACCGACGAGATCAACACGGTGGGACCGATGTGCTAGGGCTAGGGAAAAACCTCATCTTGGTGAGACCGATCACATGAGCTTGGTGAGACCGATTTCAGCAATTAATCAAACAGAGAGTTGGTCAATGCAAACTCGGTGGGACTGATCGCTCATTTCGGTGAGACCGAAATGTTGGAAACAGAGAGTTTGCAAAGTCATCTCGGTGAGACCGAGAGCCATATCAGTGTGACCGAATTGATTAGGGTTTCTGGTTATGGCTATGTCAAGTGAACAAGGTGGCGCCGGATAGATCAGATCGGTGGGGCCGAGTTTGACTTTAGGTTTTGGACAAATGTGGAAATGAGAAAGTGGTTGAGGGTATTGGAGCAATATCACTAAGCATTATGAGCAAGTAGAACATTAAGCAACACCTCATCCCCTTTTAATAGTATTGGCTTTCCTATGGACTCAATGTGATCTTGGGTTACTAAAATGAAAATGAAGAGTCTTGAGCCTTTGCCAATCTTTGCCCTTAGCATTTTGAGGGGTCCACATCTTTAGTCCATGCTATGTCAATCATTGAAATTTATGAAACATTTAAGTTGAATGACTATTAGTTCAATGAGCTATATGTTGTTATGAATTACCAAAACCACCCGGGGATTAGTTGCACTTTCAGTGCGCATGCCCATGATAGGCATCCATGTCACGTTTGAACGATTCCTGACACCGTATCCAAGTTGTGACACGTCCTGCCATTTATCAGTTTCTTTTAATCGAGAAAACTCTAGAAAATGGAGAATTTGTCGAAACCCAAAACAACTTGGCATGGTGACTTGAATTGGTCATACAAGCCATTGAAAAAAAAATTGAGGTCATTTGACTGATGTAGAAAAATAACATGCTTTCAAACAAAACCTTCTACTCTTTTAACGTGCTTTCAAAATTTTGTTCGCTTTTTTTTGAAAATATTCATGTTTTGACATTCTGAGCAATTTTGAAAGGCACGAACATCTTTTCAAATTTTTTGTACAATTTTGAAAAATGCAAATGCTTGTATTTTATGATAAATTTGCAAAACATTTTTGATTTTTTTATATAAAAGCGCGGGCATTTTTTAAAAGAAAATGAAAAAAAAAACAAAAAATGTAAAAGAAACAAATATCGATAGAAGAAAAAAAGGAAAAATAAATAGTTGCCGCTGATGGATAGTTCTTGTAGTCCTAGTTTCCAAGTTAGATACTGAAGCCTATCAGCTCTTTCGCTGGCGATGAGCAGTCAGTAGCGAAAGTTACAACGTTCGATCCCTCACATTACCATTTTTTCGGTGTTTTTTTCCATTTTTCGTGCGGGACCTAAGGGTCGGCCCACTCCGGCAACCTCCTATGCGTGGCGCTGTCTAATTGATGCTACTCCCCGAATGTACGGAATTTCTTCACTCTTTACAAAAATGTTTAGGTTTACAAAATTTGTTCGTGTTTTCATAAAAATTCTGCGTTTCCAAATTTTCTTGTGTGAATATTTTTTTTTCATAATTTCTATTTCTCCTATTTTTTATAAATGAGTTCAGAATTTCAAAATGTGCTCTAGTTTTTCAAATATTATTCGTGTTTTCAAAAACAAATGTTCTCTTATTAAATATTGTTCATAGATTCAGAATATGTTCGTGTATTAAAAAAAAATTCCTGCATTTCAGAAAATGTCTGTCTTCTCAAATTTTGTTTTCTAATTTCATAAACTTTTTCTGTTTTCAAAAATTGTTCACATAACCTAAATAATATTCGGTATTTAAAAGGTATTCAAAAAATTTCAGTGAAATGCGGAATTTTGTAAACGTTGTTTCGAAACAAAAAATCTCGCTTCTGAATGTGTACATAAGACCCCCGCCAAAATAATAATAATTTGTACTTAAGACTCCTGCGCTGCCTCAAGACCGCATGGAGCTGATCGATGTAGTGGCTAGAAGTTAGAATTCAGTACTTAGTGGGCGCGAGTTCGAATCAACTTGCAGCGCGCCCCATTTTTATTTGACTTTTGCGCCTCCATATATCGGTTCATGTTAGTGGGCCGGCCCAGTAGCGGGTCCTCTCCAGACGTATGGCCTGCCCAGTAGCGGGTCCTCTCCAGATGTATGGCCTATAAATGATGCACCGTACATACAAAAGTGGGTATGAATTGTGAAATGCCCCTATTGCCCTTTATACGTTTTGTAAAGGGGGTTGTACCGAAGCGGGACTCTAAGTTTAAACCTTCAAACGTACGTGCGCACACACTCACCCAGCGATGCGTGATAGTATATCAACAAGCAGCATACTTTTCATCAACAGGTTCAATTATGAACAATGGGGAACAAAAAATTGCGCCACTCTAATCTAATCTAATCACTCTATCTTTGTCACACACAATACGGCACATGGCCCACCCCTTTAGATCAGAAAACAACCTAATTAATCTCAACCCAAGTTGAACAGAGAAACCGGGGAAAGAGTCAAAAGGGGAACCTGCCAAGGAGCGATCTGGGAGACGTGGTGGTCGTCGTCGAACTTCCTCTGGATGTCGTTCGTGAGGCAGAGCCACCTCGCCGAGGAGGCATCACCGGCAGGGACCGGGGTCAAGGAAACAGAGGCTGCCACTGGATCCCATCGGCCTCCGCCTCCACCTCCATTGCTGCCAATCTCCTTTCATCACGCCCATCAATCGCCTCGTATTCTCTTCTTGCACCGTGAAGATTTTAACCTTGGGTCCATGACCAAAACTCATCTTTGAAGCACAAGTCTGAAGTCGCACACGCACCCCGCACGCGGATGGATGACTCTTCCTAGTATATATAGAGATGAGCTTAGAAGAAGGGAAGGCATGACGGAGAGAAGGAGGGTGCTATGGATCAATGAGGTGGCACAAGCCTGAATGGCTGGTGGGCATGCCTAGGGCGCTAATGACATTGACTATGATGGTCCGTTTCGTTTCGTTTTCGAGAAAGGAATTTATTACGTGGCACAAATTTCTCACTGCCATTACAATCTCTAGAATGCTGTAGCAAGTTCAAGTTCCTCTGTTTTCTACTTTGTACCAAACTTTTCAAGTCAGTCATAGCTATTCTAGTTTCTTTGAGGATGCCAAGAAAAGATTGTTCTAGAGTTTGTTCCTAATAAATTTCTCGAATCAGTCGAGCTATTCTGGTTTCTTCAAGGCTTATGTTTTTAATAATGTTCAAGCCGGGCCTTTTTTTATGTTCATGGGCATGTGTAGTCTCTTTTGTGTCAAGTATTTCACAAGAATTACAAGCATCAATCATATGCTAGATAGAGTTTCCATGTGATCGGATCTGGTAACATATCCATCCATCCATAGGCATGGACCCTCAAAAGACAAACTGATTATATGATCAGCAAGTCCTTTAGATCATCAACTACAAACATGTATTTGGTTTGATTGCATCTTTCAAAGACATAACAACATGGCATGTCAGACAATGATTCTGATCAAACTTAGACATACATTCATTGGCTAATGTTTAGTTTCATCCACATGTCTATAACAGTGTATAAATGGAAAAGAACAACTCTCCCAAAAATAAAACACATGCACCATCCCAGTAACAAACGAAACAAAAGACGAGCGCCACAGCTTAATAATGCCCTTCAAGGAAGCGATCACCACACTACTTCTATTTCCAACAACTATTGAAGATTGCAGCAAAGTGGGTCCGCTCTTCACTCGAAAGAGGATCCACCATCAAAAGAGCCGACAAGATCGACGTATCAATCTCTCCTTGAGTCGCTCGAGTTCACCTTCTGGTGCACACAATACATCCTAGGCGTCAAGCAGAATCATGGTGGTTGCATCTAGTACAAACTGTCCTGGCAAAACATCAAATAACCACAACTCAGTTGGTTACAAAGGATTGCACGACCAAGAAGCATATCAGCAAAACACATTGGAATAGGTCGAGTATGCCACGAGCCACCTCAGGAAATTTAACCTAGCTAGCTTAGCATCATCTATTAGCAAGAGATTTGATTTTACATACAGAACACACACCTTAACAACTCCAGTTTTCCTGCCAAACTCAGATTTATTAGTGAGCGATTTTACAAACAGAAATCCGACTATACAAGGGCATCACTTGATTGGCCAGGTTTGATTAAGACTACAAGTCTTAAAAAATAAAATCATAATGAAATTCCGACCATTTGAGCCCTTGGCCACATATCAAAACCGTGATTTTCATGAAAAAAAGATACAATGATATGAAACAGCCTTGGTTGATCTAAAAGAAATACATATAAGGATAGGTCGGTTATAGAGCATCCTGCTTACAATCAATATAACTGTTGCATGCTTGACCCACAACACATAGCAGGGATATTAAGACACCTCTTAGTTATGCGGTGAACATAATATATTGACGAAGTGTAACAAACTTTAATCTTAAAGTGCATATTGTATTTTAGTCAAATCCCATTGCACACTCATGTATGCAAAAAGGGAAATAAAATGAAAGGGCCAACTAAAAGATAAATGATGCTATAAACTGGAGTATTCACCTCATACACTGATATCATGTTTGTCGTAAAAGCGTCAATTTTGTCAATGCAAATGACTGTTGTGCATCCTAATGTCTCCATAGTGGGCAAAGACCTAAGGATGACACTCAAGCGAGCCATAGGTAAGCACCTAGAAGTAAAAACAAACCAATGATATGTTATACTTCACTTTAAGAAGGAACAAAGTAGACCACTACACTTCAATATAAGATGAACAAGAAACTTAGAACATCTAAGCCGAGGATAAGATTGGTAATGGATAGTATCATGTTTCTAGGTTCTTAAACAAAGTCATGGCTGAGACAAATGCATAAGATCTATTCTCTCCCGCTCTAATAGGCCCAGTCAAAAATGACTAATTTTGTGCAAGCAGCAGAAATTGGTCACACCATGTTCGGTGACTAGCTAACAAGTTACGGGATTAACTCATTCTGTAACAATTTATAAATCCCAATGACTTGCCATGTCATACACTCTTTCAAACTTGCAAACTTCACTTTTCCAAATTCCAACGGATCACACTTCCCATTTTAGTAAGCATCAACTGACTGAGGAACATTATAGTATAACAAACATTGGTAAAGTTCGAACATATTAAGTACATCTTCAAATTGCAACAGATCTAACTCAGATAATTTTTGTTGTTATATCAACTGCATCACATAAAATGTTTTGTTTGGTACTAATGCAAAGCTAACAAATTGTTTCCAACAAAACTCACGTTCACAAGTCTCTTTGGTTAGGTCTCTTTGTATGGTATAAACCTACTTAACTCAGGTCTGTGTTGGGATCTGAGATATTATTATGTGCCACTAACTCCACTTACGAAGCCTTTTATCCCAAATAGGTTGGGGTAGGCTAGATATGAAACCCTTTCACGAGGACTTCCTAGGAGGTAATCCATCCTAGTATTACTCTCGCCCAAATGGGTTTCATACCCAAAAGACTGACTAGTTTTTACGTTGGCTCGCCAAGCCTATCAAAACCCATAGATATGAAACCCTTTCATGAAGACTTCCCAGGAGGTAACTGATACGTCTTCGTCGTATCTACAATTTTTTATTGTTCCATGCCAATATTCTACAACTTCTACATACTTTTGGCAACTTTTTATACTATTTTTGGGACTAACATATTGATCCAGTGCCCAGTGCCAGTTCCTGTTTGTTGCACGCAGAAAATCCATATCAAACGGAGTCCAAACGGGATAAAACGGACGGAGAATATTTTTGGAATATTTATGAATTTTGGGAAGAAGAATCAACGCGAGACAATGCTCGAGGGGCCCACGAGGCAGGGGGCGCCCCTGACCCTCGTGGACACCCCGTAAGGCGGTTGTTGCCCTTCTTTCGCCGCAAGAAAGCTAATATCCGGAAACAAAATGTGTTCAAAGTTTCAATCCAATTGGAGTTACGCATCTCCGGGAATATAAGAAACGGTGAAAGGGCAGAATCTAAAACGCAGAAACAGAGAGAGACAGAGAGACAGATCCAATCTCGGAGGGGCTCTCGCCCCTCCCATGCCATGGAGACCATGGACCAGAGGGAAAACCCTTCTCCCATCTAGGGAGAAGATCAAGGAAGAAGAAGAAGGGGGGCTCTCTCCCCCTCTCTCCTGGTGGCACCGGAACACCGCCGGGGCCATCATCATCACCGTGATCTACACCAACACCTCTGTCATCTTCACCAATATCTCCATCACCTTGCCCCATCTATCTACAATGGTCCACTCTCCCGCAACCCGCTGTACCCTCTACTTAAATATGGTGCTTTATGCTTCATATTATTATCCAATGATGTGTTGCCATCCTATGATGTGTGAGTAGATTTTCGTTGTCCTTTCGGTAATTGGTGAATAGCTATGATTGGTTTAATTTGCTTGTGGTTATGTTGCTGTCCTTTGGTGCCCATCATATCAGCGCGCGCGTGGATCACACCATAGGGTTAGTTGTATGTTGATAGGACTATGTATTGGAGGGCAAGAGTAACAGAAGCTTCAACCTAGCATAGAAATTGATGCATACGGGATTAAAGGGGGACCAATATATCTTAATGCTATGCTTGGGTTTTACCTTAATGAACGCTAGTAGTTGCGGATGCTTGCTAATAGTTCCAATCATAAGTGCATAGAAATCCAAGTCAGGGACGACATGCTAGTAGTGGCCTCTCCCACATAAAACTTGCTATCGGTCTAGTAAAATAGTCAATTGCTTAGGGACAATTCTGCAACTCCTACCACCACTTTTCCACACTCTCTATACTAACTTTATTGCTTCTTTATCTAAACAGCCCCTAGATTTTGTTTACGTGCTCTTTACATTCTTGCAAACCTATCCAACAACACCTACAAATTACTTCTAGTTTCATACTTGTTCTAGGTAAAGCGAACGTCAAGCGTGCGTAGAGTTGTATCGATGGTCGATAGAACTTGAGGGAATATTTGTTCTACCTTTAGCTCCTCATTGGGTTCGACACTCTTACTTATTGAAAGAGTTTACAATTGATCCCCTATACTTGAGGTTTATCAAGACCTTTTTCTGGCGCCGTTGCCGGGGAGTTATAGATTGGGGTGAATATTCTCGTGTGTGCTTGTTTGCTTTATCACTAAGTAGTTTTTATTTTGTGCTCTTGTTTTCTATCTTTAGTTATGGGTAGGAAACCCAAAATACCAAAAAAATTAGTTGTACCTACTACACCAATGGTTGAGGAACCACTCGAAATGTATCACACTCCTGAAGCTTTTTACTTGGATCATCTTCGATCCCCTTGTGCTCGTGCTGAAACCCAAACTAGCTTAGTTGAGGGCAAATCCTTAGATGAGCATGCTTGTTATGTGCGACACCACTTATCTCAAAAAGGGAAACTTTTACTGGATCAAATTCATCGTTTGCAATGCTATGCTTGGAATTTATGTGAAATATATGATTTTACTTGTTGTTTTGAAGACCCTAAGAAACACCTTCCCTACCAATGTGAGTTTAGTGATAATGGAATCGTATCTTCATGTGCTAAGGGTGTTTATAATTACTATGATGTTCAACAAATTGAAGAATTTGTTGCTTTTAAGGGTGCTTATGAAATTTCTTCTTTGATTGGAAAGTATGATGCTACTCTTTACAAATCTGAAAATTTTGCCATACTTCAATATTGTTATGATAATTATGCTTCTAAACCATATATTGAGGACTCCTCCACTGTTCGAGAAGAGATTAATATTTTGCAGGAGTCTATGGAAGAAGGAATTGATGAAACTGTGAGCTCATTGGATGAAAAAGATGATGAGGAGAGCGAAGAACAAAAGGAGGAAGAGCGGATTAGCTACCCGTGCCCACCTTCTAATGAGAGTAACTCTTCAACTCGTACATTGTTTAATTTCCCTTCATGCTTGCCAAAGGATAAATGCTATGATGATTGTTATGATCCCGTTGATTCTTTTGAAATGTCCCTTTTTGATGATGCTTGCTATGCTTGTGGCCAAGATGCCAATATGAATTATGATTATGGAGATGAACTTGCTATAGTTCCTTATGTTAAACATGAAAATGTTGCTATTGCACCCACGCATGATAGTCCTATTATCTTTTTTAATTCTCCAAACTACACTATATGGGAGAAGTTTGTGCTTATTAAGGATTATATTGATGGGTTACGTTTTACTACTACACATGATGATTTTGATAGATATAATATGCATGTGCTTGCTGCTCCAACTTGCAATTATTATGAGAGAGGAACTATATCTCCACCTCTCCATGTTTCCAATATGATAAAATTGCAAGAAACAATTTATACTATGCATTGGCCTTTACTTTGTGTGCATGAGTTGCTCTTTTATGACATGCCGATGCATAGGAAGAGAGTTAGACTTCATTGTTGCTTGATATATGTTACTTTGTGCTCACTACTAAATGACAAATCATTGTTAATTAAAATTGTCTTTGATATACCTTGGGATCCGGGTGGATCCATTACTTGAGCACAATGTGCCTAGCTTAAAGGCTTTAAAGAAAGCGCTGCCAGGGAGACAACCCTGAAGTTTTAGAGAGTCATTTATTTCTGTTGTGTGCTTTTATAAAGTTTTATAATAAAAATAATGTGCCAAGGTTTGCCATTAGGATGTTTACAATGCTTGTTGGTTTGTGCGGAGCAGGACAGAAACTTTGGTTGTAGTGCACGATTTTACATTTTTTACTGGAACATCAAACAGTTTTGAAACTTTTTGCACTGTCTTTATATAATTTTTTTAATTTTTCCTAATTTTTGTAGAATTGTTAGAGTACCAGAATTTTGGTGAATGTTCATATTACTACAGACTGTCCTGTTTAAGACAGATTCTGTTTTTTGATGCATAGTTTGCTTGTTTAGATGAAACTATCGATTTGTATCAGTGGATTAAGCCATGGAAAAGTTATATTACAGTAGCTACAATGCAAAAAAAATATCAATTGGTTTGCAATAGTACTTAGGGTAGTGATTTGCTTTGTTATACTAACGGATCTTACTGAGTTTTCTGTTGAGTTTTGTGTGGATGAAGTGTTCGAAGATCGAGGAGGTCTCGATATGAGGAAAAGGAGGAGAGGAAAGATCTCAAGCATGGGGATGCCTAAGGCACCCCAAGTGAACATTCAAGGAGACTCAAGCATCTAAGCTTGGGGATGCCCCGGAAGGCATCCCATCTTTCTTCAACAAGTACCGGTAATGTTTTCGGGTTCATTTCGTTCATGCGATATGTGCAAATCTTGGAGCGTATTTTACATTTAGTTTTAACTTCTCTTTTATGCACCATGCTGGTATGAGATAGTCCATGGTTGATTTATAGAATACTCATTACACTTCACTTAAATCTTTTGAGTATGGCTTTATAGACTGCTTCATGTGCTTCACTTCTATTATTTGAAGTTTGGATTGCCTGTTTCTCTTCACATAGAAAACTGCCATGTGTAGAATGCTCTTTTGCTTCACTTATATTTGTTAGAGCGTGGGCATATCTTTTGTAGAAAGAATTAAACTCTCTTGCTTCACTTATATCTATTTAGAGAGATGACAGGAATTGGTCAATCACATGGTTAGTCATAAAATCCTACATAAAACTTGTAGATCACTGAATATGATATGTTTGATTCCTTGCAATAGTTTTGCGATATAGAGGTGATAATATGTGGGAGGTTCTAGTAAATGGTTGTGTTTAGTAAGGGTATTGGTGTTAAGGTCTGTGATTTCCGAAGCATGCATGTATGGTCTCTGTTGGGGATATACAAAACAGGTAGGCCCACGAAGGGTCGAAATATCATGAAGCATGGGGTCCACACAACATGTGGGTCCAGGTCAATTTCATACAGACACACTATCCACTCGGACAAGCAGCATACTATCCACTCGACCAAACAACACACCATCCACTCGGATGACGGTTCACCACTCGACCGTATGACTCACTCGGATATACGAAGACCAGCAGGCAGCAAGGCAGTCAACATCTTTCTAATAGTGAGGGCTTAATAGCGTGCTGGCATTATGGCATTCATACCCCACTTTGTAACATAGGAGGTGAGGGGTGGCGACTCTATATAAGCCACCCCACCACTAGACTAAGGGGTCTTTTCTTCCACCTCTCTCTCTCTCTTTTCACCATTAGTCTCAGGACTTAGCTCAGGCATGGGGATCCGTTCCTCTCTCTCACACACATTGTAATCTCCGGATATATACTCAGATAAAACAAAGCCTCTCCGGAGCACGAGACGTAGGGTTGTTATCTCCACCGTGAGAGGCCCGAACTCGCTAAAACCACCATGTCACCCATATGCATCTCGATAGATCATGCTCCGTTATCCTACCCCTCTCTTACTGTCGGAGTCGTTCCCACGACGGTTGGGCGCCACCGTGGGGCATGGCGTCTATCGAGCCATGATGCAAATGGTTTTATTTCTTCGATCTTCGTCCGTCGATCAACAATCATCAATGGAGGGTTCGATCCAGATGCTCCGGACATCACTCCATTCACGGGAAAGACATGACACTCTCCGCATGAGAGGGATTAGGAAGTCCCATTCCATACTATCTTGTTCTTTACAATCGATCATCAATCTAACAATGGTTGTTTTTTTCTTTTGTATGTACATGCACGAGCAAAGCATGGCAAATAGAGGAAACAAACATCCATCCAAGCACATACAAGGAGAACCATCCACCTTCAGTTGACTTGCCTCACGTCTGCGTGAGATGACCACTGAATCGGCGCTCGACATCACCAATGGCAGCAACGACGGCGTCAAAGCGATAAACCGACCGCGCCTCCACGCACGCCATCGGCACCGATCGCTTCATCGCCGTCCCTGACCTCGGCACCACCAATCGCGCCTCACACACGCCCACGGTGTCATCCGCCTCTTCATGGTCACGCGACGACCGCCGTCGTTGCCACGCACGGCCGCCGGAGCCGTTCGCCTCGTCATCGACTTCGCCTCGTGTTCGCGGCTGCTCGGCGACGACCTCCGCAGCGGAGGCGCAGGCCGACGCCGCAGCGAGGGCGTGCAGTGCTTCTTCCTCCGCGCGCCGTCGCGGCGACGGTCTCGGTGGCGGGTGCGCTGCAGCGACGGCCTAGGAAGCGGCCTCGATACGCAAGCAATGGCCCTTCATCCGAATTAAAGGAGTCAACGCTGGTAAGTGCATGCATAACGTTGGTTGTTTCTCAATCGATAATCGCATGCAGGAAAATCAAGGAAACGGAAGGACGACTCCCACCAATAGGCAACCCCGCTGGCTCCGCTTTGTCAAGGCATAATTGCCTCATTAAGCGGCCAATTGGTGAGGATTTACAACGCCGATTACCTAATTATTGCGCCATAAGTGCGTTGCTTTAGCGCTTAGTTAATTGGTGCATGCATGCATGCCGTTAACTCGGCGGCTATGCTGGCTATACTTGCTAACTTGCAGGAAGCGCTGGTACAACAAAATTTGTAGGTGTACATGTACTTGCTATATTAATCGGTAGGTCGCCGTCCGGACAGCACAACAATTCACTCGACCGGACAACACATCAATTCACTCGGATGAACATATATCTCACGCGCGCGAGTAACACGATGACATGTTAACTCGTATGAAGTTTGCATCTACACGACTAACATGCAGGCCCTTGGTCAGTCATGTGAGCCACCCCGCGCGTCGCTACTCCGCGGGACGGGTCTACTTCACTCGGCCACCCCGCACGTCGCTACTCCACGGGACGGGTCTACTTCACTCGGCCACCCCGCGCCGCTACTCGGCGGGACGGTCTACTTCACTCGGCCACCCCGCGCATCGTCATTCCGGGCCACGCGTCTATATCACCCGGACGCTCCGCGCGTCGCCACTCTGCGGGACGCGTCTACGTCACTCGGACGCCTCGCTGGTCATCACTGCGGCACGCGCCTCTACTTCACCAGGACGCCACGCGCCTCGTCACTCCGCGGCACGCATCCACATCATCCGGATGCTTCACGCGTCGCCACTCTACGGGACGCGTTTATGTCACTCGGATGCCTCGCATCGGTTGGTTACCTCATCACCACTCGACCGCTCCGGGCCTCGTCAATCGGTTGGTCACCTCATCACCACTCGGTAACCCCGCGACACAGTTTTTACAATCTCATAAATAATTGTTATTCTTTTTAAATACTCTCAATCCCCCAGTGGGTGACTTAGTTGCGAATCCGTCTCGCCTAAGTTTCAAAAAAATCCTACCGAGTGGAGAGCAACCCTCACACTCGGGGGCTTAGCTGCAGTCCAGTACTCGCCTAAGTTTCAAAAAAATCCTACCGAGTGGAGAGCAACCTCCCACTCGGGGCTTAGCTGCAGTCCAAGACTACGCCTAAGTTTCAAAAAATCCTGCCGAGTGGAGAGCAACCTCACACTCGGGGCTTAGCTGCAGTCCAATGCTCGCCTAAGTTTCAAAAAAATCCTACCGAGTGGAGAGCAACCTCACACTTGGGGGCTTAGCTGCAGTCCAAGACTCGCCTAAGTTTCAAAAAATCCTACCGAGTGGAGAGCAACCTCACACTGGGGCTCACTGCATCCAAGACTCGCCTAAGTTTCAAAAAATCCTACCGAGTGGAGAGCAACCCTCACACTCGGGGGCTTAGCTGCAGTCCAGTACTCGCCTAAGTTTCAAAAAAAATCCTGCCGAGTGGAGAGCAACCCTCCCATTCGGGGGCTTAGATGCAGTCCAGTACTCGCCTAAGTTTAAAAACACGATACAGGTTGGTCACCTCATAACCACTCAGCCGCCCCGTGCGTCGCCACTCGGTTGGTCACCTCATCACCACTCGGCCGCCCCGCGCGTCGCCACAGGTTGGTCACCTCATAACCACTTGGCCGCCCCGTGCATCGCCACTCGGTTGGTCACCTCATCACCACTCGGCCGCCCCGTGCGTCGCCACAGGTTGGTCACCTCATAACCACTCGGCCGCCCCGCGCGTTGCCACTAAGGTTGGTCACCTCATAACCACTCGGCCGCCCCGTGCGTCACCACTCGGTTGGTCACCTCATCACCACTCGGCCGCCCCGTGCGTCGCGTTGGTCACCTCATAACCACTCGGCCGCCCCGCGCGTTGCCACTAAGGTTGGTCACCTCATAACCACTCGGCCGCCCCGTGCGTCACCACAGGTTGGTCACTTCATAACCACTCGGCCGCCCCGTGCGTCGCCACAGGTTGGTCACCTCATAACCACTCGGCCGCCCCGTGCGTCGCCAGAGGTTGGTCACCTCATAACCACTCGGCCGCCCCGTGCGTCGCCACAGGTTGGTCATCTCATAACCACTCGGCCGCCCCGCGCGTCGCCATCGGTTGGTCACCTCATAACCAGTCGGCCGCCCTGTGCGTCGCCAATCGGTTGGTCACCTCATCACCACTCGGCCGCCCCGTGCGTCGCCACAGGTTGGTCACCTCATAACCACTCGGCCGCCCCGCGCGTTGCCACTAAGGTTGGTCACCTCATAACCACTCGGCCGCCCCGTGCGTCGCCACTCGGTTGGTCACCTCATCACCACTCGGCCGCCCCGTGCGTCGCCACAGGTTGGTCACCTCATAACCACTCGGCCGCCCCGCGCGTTGCCACTAAGGTTGGTCACCTCATAACCACTCGGCCGCCCCGTGCGTCACCACAGGTTGGTCACTTCATAACCACTCGGCCGCCCCGTGCGTCGCCACAGGTTGGTCACCTCATAACCACTCGGCCGCCCCGTGCGTCGCCACAGGTTGGTCACCTCATAACCACTCGGCCGCCCCGTGCGTCGCCACAGGTTGGTCACCTCATAACCACTCGGCCGCCCCGCGCGTCGCCATTGGTTGGTCACCTCATAACCAGTCGGCCGCCCCGTGCGTCGCCAATCGGTTGGTCACCTCATCACCCTCGGCCGCCCGTGCGCCGCCACAGGTCGGTCACCTCATAACCACTCGGCCGCCGCTGCCGCCATCGGTTGGTCACCTCATAACCAGTCGGCCGCCCCGTGCGTCGCCACTCGGTTGGTCACCTCATCACCACTCGGCCGCCCCGCGCATCGCCACTCGGTTGGTCGCCTCATCACCACTCGGCCACTCACGCGCTTCGCACAGCTAAGTCATTTTACATTATGTTATTTCCGAGTATCCCGTAATTCACATCACCTTCACTCGAAGGTCGCACCAACGAAAGTGTACCTCACGCCGGCTGCTTATTTTCACATACTTGCTTAGTACTGGTTATGTGACTCCCGAGTCCAGCTTCCATTTTTTCGCATACATCATTCATGAAGACCACGTGTCGTTCTTAATTTCGAGTTTGCATCGGTCCTCCGGGGCTGCAACTTAGTCAAAACACTACACTTCCATTTTATTCGAGCCAATATTCCAATGAGTTCAGTCGGATCCATCGCTTCGACAAGTTCGAACCGATCCTTCGCTCTTTCAGACTCTTGCTGGTTAACCAGCAAACCCCTTGCACTCCCAGCGGGTGTCTATGGGTGTCATTCACACAAATCATTTGAGCACACATCAAATTTCCTCAAGAAATTATTGTGTTGACTTGTGCCATTTTTTACACAAGTTACGCGATCACTCGATGGCCCTACGCGCCAACTTCATCGCTGCTTGGACTCGGTCACCATACTGGTCCTAGCGCACCACAACACTGACCTTGTGGCTCTGTTGACTTCAAACACGTCCGGTCAACCCCTCTATGGAATTCTCTTCATCGTATCAATGATATAGACCTCGTCGGGCATGAGACAGATAAGTCCCTTTTATAATCAAATTTCACACTTCACTCTTTTGCGAGTTTGCCTCTTTCGAGCATCACTCGAAAGATTCTCCTCATCTTTACCCGAGTCTAACTCGATGAATTGCAAATTATCCATTCAAAACTATATTTCTCGTGTTCGACATGTCCGCTGTCAAAGCCTGTAGTACGCTCGGGCTACGCCACACTCGGGGCTGCATCTCATTTGGAATTACACTCTCGAGTGGTCGACTACTTCATCACTGGCAGATCCTTCACTTCAACAAATGCATCCGATCCTCCACTTCGACAAGTTTAGTAATCACCGGATGCTCGACGCCATATTCTTTCCTACTCAGACTCGGTTGTCACGCCGGTCTTGTTGCGCCGCAACCACACTACACCAAACTCGTCACTACATAACCTTGAAAGCATTTGACTAAGTCCTCCGAGGACCATTTTTCACCGTCCGTGACACACGACTTCCTTTTAGCCGCAGCGCCGCCACTTTCGGTTGTGCACGTCTTCACCACTCGGCTGCCCCTGCATCTTCACTTGGCTAGATATGTAGTCCTACATTCGACCACTTCACACGCCATCACATTCGCCGCCCCACGCGCCGCCACTCGGTTGAGCACGTCTTCACCACTCGACCGCTC
This sequence comes from Aegilops speltoides, assembly GCA_021437245.1. Taxonomy (NCBI): domain Eukaryota; kingdom Viridiplantae; phylum Streptophyta; class Magnoliopsida; order Poales; family Poaceae; genus Aegilops; species Aegilops speltoides. The sequence continues at coordinate 545,857,852 of CM038142.1, forward strand.
TGCGCATCACGCATCCATCCGATTGATTCAATTCGCATAAAGATATTTGCCGTGCCAACTGCATGGAGGTTTACCGAGAGACTTAAACCCTCCGCCGGACTCATCTAGTCCGGCAGAGGCTGGGGATTACACCCGGTGGGTGCACTCAGCGTGCCCCCACCGGAAGAGAACTCGAAAGAAACATTTTGCTCGATGCAAACCCATCTCGAAGATACTCGACCTCCGAGTCGAGAAGAACAAGTTCGATCAAGTACCAGCTAAGAAGAGTTTTAGTTCTCTCATACCCCGCCGATCGCCTGCAATCGACGGCGGTCTCGGGACTACACCCAATGGGTGCACTCAGCGTGCCCCCACCGGAGTAATCTCTACTGCATGCGCCCGACCAGTCCGAGTGATAAACAACAACAAAAAGACAGTTTAAGACTCCGCCGACCGCCCGCAATGACGGCAGATCTCGAGGATTACACCGGTGGGTGCACTCAGCGTGCCCCCACCGAATGGTATCCACTGAACGGTCCGCCCAACCCGAGTGACGGCCAAACAACAAAAAGACACGTTCAGCGTGAAGAAATTCCGAGTAATCGGTTACTCGATGGAGGCCCAGCTCCAAATCACTCCAAAAAAAAATATTCTATAAGGCGAGTTTAACGCTCCTCCGTGGACCTGTTTTGAGCCTTCTTCTAGGACTCAAAGTGTGAAACTCCCAAGTGTGGATTTGAAACCGACTCGTATTGACGTTCCTCCGGGATAAGAATGGCATCTCTTTAAAAGATCAGTCCATGTGTCAATCTGGTTGCACGGATTTAATGACACGCCCATACTCAAATCACGAGTTAAACCTCTCCCGAGAGATGAACGAATGTCACCAAGTTGCTCCTCACAGACACTTACCTCGATCAGTCGGGAAGCATGGTGCTGGAATCCATTGAGATTTTGTTCAAACCTTGGTTGTCTGAAAGCGCGGCGACATGTACCGAGTATTTCTGTAATCACTCGGACCAAACTGTGTCTTACACCAACTCGTTCTGCAAAATCGCAATCGATTCGGGGGCTAATGTTGGGGATATACAAAACAGGTAGGCCCACGAAGGGTTGAAATATCATGAAGCATGGGGTCCACACAACATGTGGGTCCAGGTCAATTTCATACAGACAAACTATCCACTCGGACAAGCAGCATACTATCCACTCGACCAAACAACATACCATCCACTCGGATGACGGTTCACCACTCGACCGTACGACTCACTCGGATATACGAAGACCAGCAGGCAGCAAGGCAGTCAACATCTTTCTAATAGTGAGGGCTTAATAGCGTGCTGGCATTATGGCATTCATACCCCACTTTGTAACATAGGAGGTGAGGGGGTGGCGCACTCTATATAAGCCACCCCCACCACTAGACTAAGGGGTCTTTTCTTCCACCTCTCTCTCTCTTTTCACCATTAGTCTCAGGACTTAGCTCAGGCATGGGGATCCGTTCCTCTCTCTCACACACATTGTAATCTCCGGATATATACTCAGATAAAACAAAGCCTCTCCGGAGCACGAGACGTAGGGTTGTTATCTCCACCGTGAGAGGCCCGAACTCGCTAAAACCACCGTGTCACCCATATGCATCTCGATAGATCATGCTCCGTTATCCTACCCTCTCTTACTTTCGGAGTCGTTCCCACGACAGTCTCCTAACTATGTAATCAAAATTGCGTGCATTGTACTTTGATTGTTTATCTTTGCGTGAAGGTCGGGGCCGCACGATGGTTAACTCCTACCAACCTCCCCGCTAGGAGCATGCGTAGTAGTACTATGCTTCAAGGGACAATAAACTTTTGCAATAAGTATATGAGTTCTTTATGACTAATGTGAGTCCATGGATTATACGCACTCTTACCTTTCCGCAATTTGCTAGCCTCTTCGGTACCGTGCATTGCCCTTTCTCACCTCGAGAGTTGGTGCAAACTTCGCCGGTGCATCCAAACCCCGTGATACGATACGCTCTATCACACATAAGCATCCTTATATGTTCCTCAAAACAGACACCATACCTACCTATCATGGCATTTCCATAGCCATTCCGAGATATATTGCCATGCAACTTCCATCATCATCATATACATGACTTGAGCATCCATTGTCATATTGCTTTGCATGATCGTAAGATAGCTAGCATGATGTTTTCATGGCTTGTCCATTTTTTGATGTCGTTGCTACACTAGATCATTGCACATCCCGGTACACCGCCGGAGGCATTCATATAGAGTCATATCTTTGTTCTAGGTATCGAGTTGTAATATTGAGTTGTAAGGAAATAAAAGTGTGATGATCAGCATTACAATAGATCTAACTCAGTTAATTTTTGTTGTTATATCAACTGCATCACATCAAAAGTTTTATTTGGTACTACTGCAAAGCTAACAAATTGTTTCCAAGGAAACTCACGTAAACAAGTCTCTTTGGTTAGATCTCTTTGTATGGTATAAACCTACTTAACTCAGGTCTGTGTAGGGATCTGAGATAGTATTATGTGTCACTAACTCCACTTATGAAGCCTTTTATCCCAAATAAGTTGGGGTAGGCTAGATAAGAAACCGTTTCACGAGGACTTCCTAGGAGGTAATCCATCCTAGTATTACTCTCGCCCAAATGGGTTTCATACCCAAAAGACTGAATAGTTTTTACGTTGGCTCGCCAAGCCTATCACAACCCTTAGATATGAAACCCTTTCACGAAGACTTCCCAGGAGGTCACTGATACGTCTCCGTCGTATCTATAATTTTTTATTATTCCATGCCAATATTCTACAACTTCTACATACTTTTGGCAACTTTTTGTACTATTTTTGGGACTAACATATTGATCCAGTGCCCAGTGCCAGTTCTTGTTTGTTGCATGTTTATTGTTTCGCAGAAAATCCATATCAAACAGAGTCCAAACGGGATAAAAACGGACGGAGAATATTGTTGGAATATTTATGAATTTTGGGAAGAAGAATCAACGCGAGACGTTGCTCGAGGGGCCCAGGAGGCAGCGGCGCGCCCTTGACCCTCGTGGACGCCCCGTAAGGCGGCTGTTGCCCTTCTTTCGCCGCAAGAAAGCTAATATCCAGAAACTAATCGTGTTCAAAGTTTCAATCCAATCGGAGTTACGGATCTCCGGGTATATAAGAAATGGTGAAAGGGCAAAATCTAAAACGCAGAAACAGAGAGAGACAGAGAGACCGATCCAATCTCGGAGGGGCTCTCGCCCCTCCCATGCCATGGAGACCTTGGACCAGAGGGGAAACCCTTCTCCCATCTAGGGAGAAGGTCAAGGAAGAATAAGAAGAAGGGGGGCTCTCTCCCCCTCTCTCCCGGTGGCGCGGGAACGCCGCCGGGGTCATCATCATCACCGTGATCTACACCAACACCTCCGTCATCTTCACCAACATCTCCATCACCTTCCCCCATCTATCTGCAACGGTCCACTCTCCCGCAACCCGTTGTAACCTCTACTTGAATATGGTGATTTTTGATTCATATTATTATCCAACGATGTGTTCCCATCCTATGATGTCTGAGTAGATTTTCGTTGTCCTTTCGGTAATTGGTGAATTGCTATGATTGGTTTAATTTGCTTGTGGTTATGTTGCTGTCCTTTGGTGCCCATCATATGAGCGCGCACGTGGATCACACCATAGGGTTAGTTGTATGTTGATAGGACTATGTATTGGAGGGCAAGAGTGACAGAAGCTTCAACCTAGCATAGAAATTGATGCATACAGGATTGAAGGGGGACCAATATATATTAATGCTATGCTTGGGTTTTACCTTAATGAACGCTAGTAGTTTCAGATGCTTGCTAATAGTTCCAATCATAAGTGCATAGAATTCCAAGTCAGGGATGGCATGCTAGTAGTGGCCTCTCCCACATAAAACTTGCTATCGGTCTAGTAAAATAGTCAATTGCTTAGGGACAATTCTGCAACTCCTACCACCACTTTTCCACACTCTCTATACTAACTTTATTGCTTCATTATCTAAACAGCCCCTAGATTTTATTTATGTGCTCTTTACATTCTTGCAAACCTATCCAACAACACCTACAAATTACTTCTAGTTTCATACTTGTTCTAGGTAAAGCGAACGTCAAGCGTGCGTAGAGTTGTATCGGTGGTCGATAGAACTTGAGGGAATATTTGTTCTATCTTTAGCTCCTCGTTGGGTTCGACACTCTTACTTATCAAAAGAGGCTACAATTGATCCCCTATACTTGTGGGTTGTCAAGACCTTTTTGTTGCGCCGTTACCGGGGAGTCATAGCGTGGGGTGAATATTCTCGTGTGTGCTTGTTTGCTTTATCACTAAGTAGTGTTTATTTTGTGCTCTTGTTTTCTATCTTTAGTTATGGGTAGGAAACGCAAAATACGAAAAAAAATTAGTTGTATCTACTACACCAATGGTTGAAGAACCACTAAAAACCTATCACACTCTTGAAGCTTTTTACTTGGATCATCTTCGATCCCTTTGTGCTCGTGCTGAAACCCCAACTAGCTTAGTTGAGGGCAAATCCTTAGATGAGCATGCTTGTTATGTGCGACACCGCTTATCTCAAAAAGGGAATCTTTTACTGGATCAAATTCATCATTTGCAATGCTATGCTTGGAATTTATGTGAAATATATGATTTTACTTGTTGTTCTGAAGACCCTAAGAAACACCTTCCCTACCAATGTGAGTTTAGTGATAATGGAATTGTATCTTCGTATGCTAAGGGTGTTTATAATTACTATGATGTTCAACAAATTGAAGAATTTGTTGCTTTTAAGGGTGCTTATGAAATTGCTTCTTTGATTGGAAAGTATGATGCTACTCTTTACAAATCTGAATTTTTTTCCATACTTAAATATTATTATGATAATTATGCTTCTAATGCCTATTGAGGGAGTCCTGGACTAGGGGGTGTCCGGATAGCCGGACTATCATCATCGGCCGGACTCCAAGACTATGAAGATACAAGATTGAAGACTTCGTCCCGTGTCTGGATGGGACTTTCCTTGGCGTGGAAGGCAAGCTTGGCAATACGGATATGTAGATCTCCTACCATTGTAACCGACTCTGTGTAACCCTAGCCCTCTCTGGTGTCTATATAAACCGGAGGGTTTTAGTCCATAGGACGAACAACCATTACAACAATCATACCATAGGCTAGCTTCTAGGGTTTAGCCTCCTTGATCTCGTGGTAAATCCACTCTTGTACTACCCATATCATCAATATTAATCAAGCAGGAGTAGGGTTTTACCTCCATCGAGAGGGCCCAAACCTGGGTAAAAACATCGTGTCCCTTGTCTCCTGTTACCATCCGCCTAGACGCACAATTCGGGACCCCCTACCCGAGATCCGCCGGTTTTGACACCGACATTGGTGCTTTCATTGAGAGTTCCTCTGTGTCATCACCGATAGGCTTGATGGCTCCTTCGATCATCAACAACGACGCAGTCCAGGGTGAGACTTTTCTCCCCGGACAGATCTTCGTATTCGGCGGCTTTGCACTGCGGGCCAATTCGCTTGGCCATCTGGAGCAGATCGAAAGTTACGCCCCTGGCCGTCAGGTCAGATTTGGAAGTCTAAACTTCACGGCTGACATCCGCGGAGACTTGATCTTCGACGGATTCGAGCCACAGCCGAGCGCGCCGCACTGTCACGATGGGCACGATTTAGCTCTGCTGCGGACGGGCCTCGAGGTCAAGACATGAGTCCGCTCCGACCCTTAGTTCGGAGCCGACCGCGCAGATCGAGGACGGGTGGCTAGACACCGCCTCGGGGGCTGCAACCTCTACAGCGATGGAGCCGAATACTGACCTTGTCCCTTGTAAAGCTCGTGACTCCGAGGTGCCGGACTCCCGTCGGACTCCGAACCTCCTGCGCCCCTACGAATCGAATCCGATTGGGGGCAGATCATGGAGTTCACCGCCGCGGACATATTTCAGCACTCACGCTTTGGCGACATCCTGAATTCGCTGAAGTATCTCTCGTTATCAGGAGAGCCCTGGCCGGACTGCGGTCAGGACGGTTGGGATGCGGACGACGAAGAAATTCAAAGCCCACCCACCACCCACTTTATAGCAACTGTCGACGATCTAACCGACATGCTAGACTTCAACTCCGAAGACATTGACGGTATGAACGACGATGCCGGAGACGACCAAGAACCAGCGCCTACTGGGCACTGGAAAGCCACCTCAACTCATGACATATACATGGTGGACACACCAAAAGGAAGCGATAGCGAGGAAGAACGGGACGCGGTGAAGGATAATTCCCCCGAAAAACAACCAAAACGGCGACGCAAGCGCCGCCCGAAGTCCCGCCTCGATAACAATAGCACCCATAATGACCCAGCCGTAGAGCAGGGCAAACCAGTGGACGATGAACATCCAACGAAGCAACCATCCGAACAACATGAATCGGACAATCAACCCATCCTCGGCAAAAACAACAGTCCAGACGATCTCACGCCGGACACATCACCGGAGCATAAGAACCTTCACAAAAGGCTCATTGCCACTGCAAGAAGTTTGAAGAAGCAGAAACAGAAGCTCAAAACAGCGGAAGACATACTCACAATGAGGTGGAGCAAAGTACTCAAAACCGCAGACAAATACGGCAATAGTCACCAAGCAAAGAGATACCCGAAGCGCAAGCTGCTGCCCGAATTCGACGAGGAGGCCGTAGAGCCACCACAATCAAAAAGCAAAGAGGTCGCCTGGCCGGATAGACGACCAGATGACAGGCCAAGAGCGGCAAGCGGCGCCGCACACAAGCCGGCACATGACACACATAAAGATGCTCGCCAAAAGGATGGCCCGGTCAGGTCCATTTACGGGCCAAAAAAGAGGGCACCAGGAAGCAACACAACACGCCGAGTGCTCGAAGATAACGGCACACCTAAATACAGGGGCGCCGCACACCCACTATGTTTCACCGATGAGGTGCTGGATCATGAATTTCCAGCGGGATTCAAGCCCGTAAACATAGAGGCATACGACGGAACAACAGACCCTGGAGTCTGGATTGAGGATTACATCCTACACATACATATGGCTAGAGGAGACGATCTCCACGCCATAAAATACCTACCCCTCAAGCTCAAAGGGCCAGCTCGGCATTGGCTCAAAAGCCTCCCAGAAAATACCATTGGAAGTTGGGAAGAGCTCGAGGACGCGTTTAGAGCAAATTTCAGGGGACTTATGTCCGCCCTCCGGATGCGACGATTTAAGTCACATAACTCAACATCCCGAGAGTCGGCAAGACAAATTCGAACAGGTTCCTCACCAAAAGAACCAAATAGTCGACTGTCCGGACGCCGAAGCTTTAGCAGCTTTTAAACATAACGTCCCAGATGAATGGCTCGCCAGACACCTCGGCCAGGAAAAGCCAAGAACAATGGCCGCACTAACGAGCCTCATGACCCGCTTTTGCGCGGGGGAGGATAGCTGGCTGGCAAGATGCAACACCAGCGACCCGAGTACATCCGAGATCAGAGATGGAAATGGAAAATCACGACGCAGGAAAGATCAGCGCCAAAATAAAGAAAATGGCCCAAAGAACACGGCGGTCAACGCCGGATTCAAAAGCTCTCGGCCGAACAACAAAACACTGCCTCTTAAGGACAACAGTGATGAGCTACCCAACCTAAACAAAATTTTGGATCGGATATGTCAAATCCACAGTACCCCCGGGAAGCCTGCAAACCACACCCACCGAGATTGTTGGGTCTTCAAGCAGTCCGGCCGACTCAACGCCGAACACAAGGGGCTCGACACGCCAAGCGAGGACGATAACGAACCCCACCAACAGAGCACCAAAAAACAAAAGACTTTCCCGCAAGAAGTCAAAACAGTAAACTCACTTCATGTGATAATACGGAACAATAGTGCGGCACCCGCTAAAGTACGCGTCGCACGGTCCATCCCAGCGGAATCCCGAGATTGGATGTCAAAACCAATTACTTTCGACCACTTGGATTATTCCAGAAGTATTCGAAACGAAGGATGGACTGCTCTGATATTGGATCCTATAATCGATGCACTACAACTTACACAAGTCCTAATGGATGGCGGCAGCGATTTAAACCTGCTATATCCGGACACAATCCGCAAGTTGGGCATATACCCTACTAAAATTCGCCATAGCCGCACTTCCTTCAAAGGAGTGACGCCAGGCCCTTACGCCAAGTGCACGGGCTCCTTACTACTAGAAGTTGTGTTCGGATCACCCGACAACTTCCGTCGCGAAAAGCTAATCTTCCATGTCGCCCCATTCAAAAGTAGCTATCAAGCACTATTGGGACGTGAAGCTTTCGCCCGCTTTAACGCAATACCGCACTACGCGTCTCTTACACTTAAAATGCCCGGTCCACGCGGCATCATCTCATTAAAAGGTCGTTCAAGACCCCGGACACGGCTAGGTGAGTCCGGCATAAATAAAATAGGGGCTCCCTAGCCGCATACCTCTTCACAAGGGGCTGTGCGTATGAACAATAAGAGCCAATAAAAGCTCAGCTTTATTCATTCATTCATACTCTGTTTTCATTACATTTTTTGCACGATTCCTTTTCAAACTAAGTTTCTCTCTTTTACAGATGAACAACGTGCTACACCCGTCCAAGATATAGCACAACGGAGACACAGGCGCAGACGTGCAGCAGGGACCCGTCGCAAGGATTCTTTTCAGATTAAGATGCTGCGTAAACCTTTCTTACTGTCTCTTGTTGATTCACATCCCCCGGTTTTTCACCATAACCGATGAGGAGGCTGGCGTTTTGGCATCGGCCGCGTCAGAAATTTTCGCCCATACCTGGACACTAGGGGCTTAGGGCATTGTTCTGCCCGTTATCATAAAGACCGAATACCTTAGGGAGTGTTCGGCGTCTCGAGTTAGGCCTTATATGCATCAGCTCCGAATCATGTCTTTGGTCAAATGTTGGGTTGGCCCGGCTCCTGTGTTTTGCTGCCTTACGTTCCAGATCATCGACTAACGCGGCACCGGAGAACTCTGCGACAGTGCCCGGCTCATTTGGCGAGCACCTCAAGAGAGAAAGCCAAAACTGATTGTCATGATACAACGAGACTGGTCAACCACTCGATCGACTACCGAATGTCTAGCATTCCTCCGCTTTGACGAAGGACCGCTTCCGGTCAGTACATACGCGCCCAATTCGAGAGCGCGGTGCCCCTAGGGGCTATATCGTAGCCCCACCTTCAACTCCTAGGGCTAAGTGAAAGTGATAAAGCATTATAGTCCGGTTGCCTCGCTTGCTACGCTACCACCTCCTTCACAGACCAAGATGTTGGATTATGTGAAAATGCGCTATTTTGCAAACACCCTGCACCATGTGCGTGGGGCTGAAGTCAAGACTGCCATCTTTCAAAGTTGTACACAAGTATACATTAACGGCCGACAGAGATATTTCAATACTTGAATGCACAAGTATAAAAAGCACTTATATTATGAATATCCTTTTACAAATCATAAAGATCATTTGAACATGACATTTTTTGAGCACTGCGACTCTATTACACGAGCACCTGCAGAAATTCCCCAAAATAGTGCTCGGCGGGTAACCGCTCTCGTCCGAACCCCGGTTGCAACATCGGTGGCATCCATCTCCGCCCAAGATGTCTTCACACGGCGAGGGCCATCCGTGCACCCTCTATGCATGCCGACCGCTTATCGCTTTGATATGTGGCACCGCTCCAAGGAATTGATGTAATAATCCAAAATAACTCTTCGGCTTGGGCCTATCCGGCCACAGATGAGCCACTACATCCGTCATGGCAAAACCGGACAATCTATTCAGCTCAGCCCACTCAGCCAACCGATCGGTCAACGGAAGTGAACGCTCCGGACTGTGGAATTGAGACCAAAAAAGCTCTTTCGTCTCGTGATCCTTTTGGCTTCGGAAGTGCACAACCGCATCCGCCGCACTCGCCGCCAAATCCAGATAAGGATCCTCCGGCCTGACGCAACTCCTCCTTTATAGCCCTCATTGCAGAACGGGCATCCTTGGCTTCGGCGGTGGCCTTCTTCAGGTATTCTTGCCCCGATCGGAGTTCCTTTTCAAGAACCTCATAGCGGTCGGTAACATCCTTCAGCTTCACGGCCATTCTGGCCATCTCCTCCCTGCTTCGGCAGTGAGCAGCCCTTTCGCTTTAGCTCTTTGGCTGCCTCGAGGCAGCCAGATCACTCCTTCCGCCTGCTCCTTAGCTCGAGCAAGCTCGCCCAAGGTCCTCCACAAGAGCGGCACCATCTGCATTAAGCATACATGTTGTAAGGAGTGGGCTTCAGCTCCCTTACTTGGTGACCACGGAGAAACAACCTACCTTGTGACTCGTCAAGTCGCTTATTGACCAGCGCGATGTCCGCATCCGCAACGTCGAGTTGCCGCTTTAGTTCAGCAACTCCATCAGTCCGGCTGGCCACCGGACTATCCGCCACCTACGTAGGAAAGGCGAGAATTAATACCTGAGATTATGATCCTCGGCACATTGTCGCTTTCGACAACATACCGAGTCTCAGGGGCTACTATCTATACAGGGCGCACTTTATGTGCAAAACTGTCAAAAGGTATGTCATTTTTACGTACCTCAAACCCCGCCAGCAAACTTCTGACAGCATCATACAACCCGCCCTCAGCGGATGAAATTCTTTCAATCACCATACTCATCAATGTACGGTGACCTTCTGAGATAGACGCCCTCTCAAGCATATCCTTCAGCTCCCCCGGCCGTACACCAGTTGGTGCCGAACTCTCCGGCCCTGCCGGACTCGGGGACACCCTCCACGACGATACCTCAGGGTCGTCCGCCCCACCTGACGGTTCGGCGGGTGGAGGCGTCTCGCTCTCCATCATCTCCGGACGAAGGTCCCCCGAAGACGAGCTCAGCTGAGAAGGACGGAGATCCGAACTACAATGAAAACTTCGGTTATCCTGAGAAGCAAAAATAGGGACGTCCCTTGTTACAATACTCCCCTTTTTCAACTTACGGCTCACTGGAGGGCTGATTCCTTGGGGGAGATAGTGCGGCCGGGGCCTCCCCGGCGTAGGACCCTCTGGTGAAGATTTCTTCCCCCGCTTTGAGGCCCTAGCCTCCGGGTCTTCGGAAGCGGTCCTCTTCTCCCCATGGAGGGAGGGATTCTCGATCCCCCTTTCTCCAAAGCCTCCTTAGTAGAGGCGATAGTTTCTCTGTTTTCCCCTTCGCCCTCCTCTAAAGGCGCAACCTCCAGCATCTTGACCAACACCGGATCCGGCGTGGTCTCTGGGAGGGGGGGCGGACACCGTATCAATTTTGCTTGCACTATCCACTCCTGTTCAAAGGACGGTTGGTTAAAAGGCAAATCCAAGAATATGCAAACAAACGGTATGTCCGGACACAGGGCTACTTACTTGAGCATCCGGGCGATTGCAGCTTAGGCCGGCATCCTCGGTCAATTCCGAACACACTTCTTGTGATCCGAAGAACAATTTGTACATCTCCACGGGGCGTCGTACCCATGAAGTTTTGGAGAACTCGTGGGCCCTTTGGATTGAATTCCCACAGGCGGAGGGGGCGACGTTTGCAGGGCAGAAGACGCCGAATCAGCATAACCTGCATCACTACGACCAGATTGATCTCCCTCTCTTGGAGGTCTCGAATCCGGCCCTGCAATAGGGGTACATCCTTTGACGGCCCCCAGTTAAGCCCTTTGTTGACCCATGACATCAGCCGCTGTGGAGGGCCTGAGCGAAAGACGGGCGGCGGCTTCTGCCTGCTGCCCCTGGGAGCGGTAATATAGAACCACTCCTGCCACAAACCGAAGCTCCTCTCGAAAGAGCCCTCGGGCCATGGAGCATCGGCCCTCTTGCTTACAACCGCCCCAAGACTCGCTTGATGCTCCTCGATCATCTTCAGCTCCACGTTGAAGGTTTTGAGCCACAAACCAAGTGAGGGTAGTGCGGAGGAAGGCTTTTTGACGACAATGAATGATGAGATGTGGAGGATGGACTCCGGAGCCAAGTCGTGGAATTCCAACCCATAGTAAAACATGAGCCCTCTCACAAAAGGATCCATCGGGAAGCCTAAACCCCGACGGAGGTGGGACACGAACACGACGCTCTGGCCGGGCTCGGGAGGAGGAATGACTTGCCCTTTGGAGGGCAACCTATGTGAAATCTCGTAGGTCAGGTACCTGGCTTCTCTCAGCTTTAGCACGTCCTCTTCCGTGATGGAGGAGGGCATCCACCGGCCCTATAGGTTGGAGTCGGATATTGTTGAAGGTCCGAGGCGCTCGAATCTGGGACTCTGGGTGTTGGAACTCGGGGCGAGGGGCAGATTCGATTGAGGATTGAAGAAAAGAAATGAGCCTTGGTCTCATTATAAAGAGGAAGAATACCAAGAGCCGTCCCCGTGACCGTTTGGAACTCATCTTCGATGGAGCAGGCGTGGCAATGGGCACGGTTGGGTTACCCACGTCCGTATTGATGGGAGGAATAAGGGGAACACGATCTCTGCTTCGACAAGACGTGCCAAGGAAACCGCTTCGCTAAACGCGCTGAGGTGGTATAATAAAACGATTCAAGTAAAGGCTTGGTAGTGGTGTGACGTCACGCCACAAAATACGTCAGCAGATTGAACTTGTGTACATATTATTCTCTCTACGGTGGTATGTGGAATTTATTTTACAGAGCCGGACACTATCCTGGTGTTCACAATCTTCTATGAATTATTCGGAGGAGGAACCCGCCTTGCAATGCCGAAGACAATATGCGCGCCGGACTCGTCGTCATTGAAGCCTGGTTCAGGGGCTACTGAGGGAGTCCTGGACTAGGGGGTGTCCGGATAGCCGGACTATCATCATCGGCCGGACTCCAAGACTATGAAGATACAAGATTGAAGACTTCGTCCCGTGTCCGGATGGGACTTTCCTTGGCGTGGAAGGCAAGCTTGGCAATATGGATATGTAGATCTCCTACCATTGTAACCGACTCTGTGTAACCCTAGCCCTCTCCGGTGTCTATATAAACCGGAGGGTTTTAGTCCATAGGACGAACAACCATTACAACAATCATACCATAGGCTAGCTTCTAGGGTTTAGCCTCCTTGATCTCGTGGTAGATCCACTCTTGTACTACCCATATCATCAATATTAATCAAGCATGAGTAGGGTTTTACCTCCATCGAGAGGGCCCGAGCCTGGGTAAAAACATCGTGCCCCTTGTCTCCTGTTACCATCCGCCTAGACGCACAGTTCGGGACCCCCTACCCGAGATCAGCCGGTTTTGACACCGACACCTATGTTAAACCATATATTGAGGACTCCTCCGCTGTCCGAGAAGAGATTAATATTTTGCAGGAGTCTCTGGAAGAAGGAATTGATGAAACTGTGTCTCATTGATTCTTTTGAAATATCCCTTTTTTATGATGCTTGCTATGCTTGTGGCCAAGATGCCAATATGAATTATGATTATGGAGATGAACTTGCTATAGTTACTTATGTTAAACATGAAATTTTTGCTATCGCACCCACGCATGATATTCCTATTATCTTTTTGAATTCTCCAAACTACACTATACCGGAGAAGTTTGTGCTTATTAAGGATTATATTGATGGGTTGCGTTTTACTACACATGATGATTTTGATAGATATAATATGCATGTGCTTTCTGCTCCAACTTGCAATTATTATGAGAGAGGAACTATATCTCCACCTCTCCATGTTTCCAATATTATAAAATTGCAAGAAACAGTTTATACTATGCATTGGCCTTTACTTTATGTGCATGAGTTGCTCTTTTATGACATGCCAATGCATAGGAAGAGAGTTAGACTTCGTTGTTGCTTTATATATGTTACTTTGTGCTCACTACTAAATGACAAATCATTGTTAATTAAAATTGGCTTTGATATACCTTGGGATCCGGGTGGATCCATTACTTCAGCACTATATGCCTAGCTTAATGGCTTAAAGAAAGCGTTGCTAGGGAGACAACCCGGAAGTTTTAGAGAGTCATTTATTTTTGTTGTGTTATTTTATAAAGTTTTATAATAAAAATTATGTGCCAAGGTTTGCCTTTAGGATGTTTACAATGCTTGTTGGTTTGTGCGGTGCAGGACAGAAACTTTGGCTGTAGTGCGCGATTTTACATTTTTTACTGGAACATCAAACAGTATGAAATCTTTTGCACTGTCTTTCTATAGAAAAATTATTTTTACTAATTTTGGCAGAATTTTTGGGATAACATAAGTATGGCGAATGTTCAGATTACTACAGACTGTCCTGTTTAAGACAGATTCTGTTTTTGATGCATAGTTTGCTTGTTTAGATGAAACTATCAATTTCTATCAGTGGATTAAGCCATGGAAAAGTTATATTACAGTAGATACAATGCAAAAAAAATATCAATTGGTTTGTAACAGTACTTAGAGTAGTGATTTGCTTTATTATACTAACAGATCTTACTGAGTTTTCTGTTGAGTTTTGTGTGGATGAAGTGTTCGAAGATCGAGGAGGTCTCGATATGAGGAAAAGGAGGAGAGGCAAGAGCTCAAGCTTGGGGATGCCTAAGGCACCCCAAGTGAATATTCAAGGAGACTCAAGCGTCTAAGCTTGGGGGTTCCCCGGAAGGCATCCCATCTTCAACAAGTACTGGTATGTTTTCGGATTCGTTTCGTTCATGCAATATGTGCAAATCTTGGAGCGTCTTTTGCATTTAGTTTTAACTTTTCTTTTATGCACCATGCTAGTATGAGATAGTCCATGGTTTATTTATAGAATGCTCATTGCACTTCACTTAAATCTTTTGAGTATGGCTTTATAGACTGCTTCATGTGCTTCACTTATATTATTTGAAGTTTGGATTGCTTGTTTCTCTCCACATAGAAAACCGCCATCTGTAGAATGCTCTTTTGCTTCACTTATATTTGTTAGAGCGTGGGCATATCTTTTGTAGAAAGAATTAAACTCTCTTGCTTCACTTATATCTATTTACAGAGGTGACAAGAATTGGTCATTCACATGGTTAGTCATAAAATCCTACATAAAACTTTTAGATCACTGAATATGATATGTTTGATTCCTTGCAATAGTTTTGCGATATAGAGGTGATAATATGTGGGAGGTTCTAGTAAATGGTTGTGTTTAGTAAGGATATTGGTGTTAAGGTTTGTGATTCCCGAAGCATGCACGTATGGTCTCCTAACTATGTAACCAAATTGGCGTGCATTGTACTTTGATTGTTTATCTTTGCGTGAAGGTCGGGGCTGCACGATGGTTAACTCCTACCAACCTCCCCGCTAGGAGCATGCGTAGTAGTACTATGCTTCAAGGGACAATAAACTTTTGCAATAAGTATATGAGTTCTTTATGACTAATGTGAGTCCATGGATTATACGCACTCTTACCTTTCCGCAATTTGCTAGCCTCTTCGGTACCATGCAGTGCCCTTTCTCACCTCGAGAGTTGGTGCAAACTTCGCCGGTGCATCCAAACCCCGTGATACGATACACTCTATCACACATAAGTATCCTTATATGTTCCTCAAAACAGACACCATACCTACCTATCATGGCATTTCCATAGCCATTCCGAGATATATTGCCATGCAACTTCCATCATCATCATATACATGACTTGAGCATTCATTGTCATATTGCTTTGCATGATCGTAAGATAGCTAGCATGATGTTTTCATGGCTTGTCCGTTTTTTTATGTCGTTGCTACGCTAGATCATTGCACATCCCGGTACACCGCCGGAGGCATTCATATAGAGTCATATCTTTGTTCTAGATATCGA
Source organism: Aegilops speltoides (assembly GCA_021437245.1). Taxonomy (NCBI): domain Eukaryota; kingdom Viridiplantae; phylum Streptophyta; class Magnoliopsida; order Poales; family Poaceae; genus Aegilops; species Aegilops speltoides. The sequence goes on from CM038142.1 coordinate 545,873,663, forward strand.
GTTGTAATATTGAGTTGTAAGTAAATAAAGTGTGATGATCATCATTATTAGAGCATTGTCCCATGTGAGGAAAGGATGATGGAAGCAATGATTCCCTCACAAGTTGGGATGAGTCTCCGGACTTTATGAAAAATAAAAGAGGCCAAAGAAGACCAGATAAAAAAAAGAGGCCGAAGAAGCCCACCAAAAAAATAGAAAATAAAAAATGAGAGAAAAAGAGAGAAGGAGCAATGCTACTATCCTTTTACCACACTTGTGCTTCAAAGTAGCACCATGTTCTTCATAGAGAGAGTCTCCTATGCTTTCACTTTCATATACTAGTGGGAATTTTTCATTATAGAACTTGGCTTGTATATTCCGATGATGGGTTTCCTCAAATGCCCGAGGTCTTCATGAGCAAGCAAGTTGGATGCACACCCACTTAGTTTCCAGTTTGAGCTTTCATACACTTATAGCTCTTAGTGCATCCGTTGATGGGCATCTCCATAGCCCGTTGATTAGCCGCGTCGATGTGAGACTTTCTCCCTTTTTGTCTTCTCCACACAACCTCCACCATCATACTCTATTCCACCTGTAGTGCTATATCCATGGCTTGCGCTCATGTATTGCGTGAGGGTTGAAAAAGCTGAAGCACGCTAAAAAGTATGAACCAATTGCTTGGTTGACACCGGGATGGGCATCAGGGGTACCTTGTGTTAAGAAAAGGGAGCATACAAGACTATATGATTTTGTAGGGATAGCGTTCTTTAGCATTGATATTTTCAAATCACTACAAGGATTTCGGTCTATTACAACAAAATTTATTGCTACAACTACATTTTGTTGCAATAAAACACAATATTACCACAAATTCTCCGGTTGTGGTAATAGGCCGCACATATTGCCATAACTTAGGTTGGTCACGATAAATACTAACTTTGTTGCAATAGATGCCTCATATTGCAACAAACTACATCGGCGTTGTAATATGGTAGCGGTATTGCGACAAACAAATTTCGTTGCGCGAGGGCAGTCATTTTGTTGTAATATGGACTAGGTATTTCAACAGAATAACTATTCGTGGCAATATTCGAAAAGATATTGCAACACCAGCATGACGGTGCATTAGTTACAAATATTGTTGCAAAAAAGTGGCTAACAATTGCAACAAACTACATCGATGTTGCAATATGGTAGCGATATTGTGACAAAAAAATTCCGTTGCGCGAGGCAGCTATTTTGTTGTAATAGAGACAAGGTATTTCAACAGAATAACTATTTGTGGTAATATTTGGAAAGATATTGCAACATCGGTTTGACATTGCATTAGTTACAAGTAAAACAATGGAAAAATATATTATTTGAATTTATAGATATTATGTTATGATTTTTTCAACCTTTAAGGAGTAATTAAAATATTTTTTAATTGCACCAATTTTAATTAACCAAAACAGTAGAAAAAGTTTATAAATGGGTAGAACACACTTTCTTGATAGGAATACATATTTAATTTGTTAAATTTGGATTTGAAATCACTACAAGGATACCCCCTATAAAGCAACACGAATTCCACAACGTTTTGACTATATGTTACAAAATTTAGTGTAAATACACATATGAGCATTGCAGCTTGTGCTGCAGAGTTGTAGCTCATGACCATACTGTAGTATATAAGTTGCAACAGAACATGTACATTGCCTGGTATATGTTGCAAATTATATTTTTTATAAGACTGTAAATATACATAATAAAAAGCAAAAAGTAAATATACATACCTGTACACATAAGAAATTTGGTGCGGAAATATTTGCTATTCGTTCGAGCAAAAACCAAATCACATGAAGTCCCTCTCTTTTATTCTTGGATACAGATTTATATCAGATCAAACTAGGTTTTTTTCCTTTAGGGCTAGTTTTTTTAGGTGATCTTAGGGTAGATCGATCTTGGTCTCTTCCTCCAAATACGACACAAATCAATAATGGAATCTCCTGTTTTTTTTTTAGAGAGAAATGGAATCTGTTCTTTGTTGAGCGATGGCGGAGATGGGCCACAGGTAGCCGAGACTGACTGGGCGTAAGAAAAAGTCCCAGCCCGCTGTAAACAAAAATCTTCGGAAATGTTAACGCCCACACGTGTGGGCGTTCGCCACTCCGTCCACACGCAAGCATCGCCGCTGGCTTCTATAAGCACGAATCTTGGAGCAAAAAGGCCGGTTTTCGGCGCCACGTAGGACGAGTCTCCTGTGCGGTGTGTGAGTGGGTTCGCCCGCACGGTGGTTGCCATCCCGCGGTCAGCGGTTGCCACTGAGAGGCGTGCGGTGGAACTGCCATGCGCCCGCACGCCACGTTCCGACCGCTGTTGACGTCAAACACGTCGCACACCCCTCCACCCTCTCCCTCACGGTTCCATTCACTCACCCCGCGACTCATTTACTGGCACAACCCACTCGCACTTCAAACCACTGGAGGAGAAGGCGAGGGGAGAAGGCGACGGTGGAGGCGGAACAGTCGACGGTGTTCGCGGCCGTCAGTGGTGCTCGCCGGAGCGGAGCGGCGTCGCCGGAACGCGTGCGGGTTGAAGGTAATGCTCGCTTCATCTCTCGCATCCCCTCCCTGCATTTGTTCCCCTTTCCTTCCCTGTTCGATTTCTAGATCCGATTCCTAGAGATTCTGGCGATTCGGCGGTGCGCCGGCGTTCCCGCCGGTGCCGTAGTTGTGTGCTTGCCGTTGTTTGGTTGGAGTGGGCAGTTTCTTCGCCGCCGCTGCTGCGGCATCGTCAGTGCGGTTATGCCTGTTCGGAAGGCACGCAATGGTATTGCGTTTGGATTTGAGAGTTGTCCGCCGGGTTGTTTTGGTGCGCATTGGTTCGAAATTTGGGTTTGCAGCCATTTCGTGCGAGAATTGGAAGGGTGATTTTGAGGTCGAAGTAGTTGCCACTGAAACCTAGATCTAGTTTAGTTTTGGGTTTGAAACTGCAGAATGTGATGAAATTGGCAGTATGACTGAACGTGAAACAAATGTGTGGCAACTAAACTCCCCGAACAAATGTGGTAGTTGCCACAAATGTGTTTTCCTTTGCGGCAACAGATTTTCGAAAATGACTGTCATAGTTGCCACACTCAAGCTTTTACATAGGGCAATTAATTTTATTGAACGACTGTGACAGTTGCCACACGCATACTCTTCCCATGTGGCAAACTAAATTTTTGCTGAACTTGTATGATAGTAACCACAAATATGCTTTCTGAATGTGGCAACTACGGCAGTATGACTGAACATGAACAAATGTGCGGCAACTAAACTACCTGAACAAATGTGGTAGTTGCCACAAATGTGTTCTCCTTTTGCGGCAACAGATTTCTGAAACTGACCGTCGTGGTTGCCACATTGAAGCTTTCACATAGGGTAACTAATTTTTATTGAATGAATGAGATAGTTGCCACACACACGCTCTTCCACGAGGCAAACTGATTTTTTGCTGAATTTACATGACAGTAACCACAAACATGCTTTTTCATTTTTGAGATCTATTTTTTTCTGAATTATTTGTGGCAGTTTCCACACTTTGATAGTTGCCACAATCGGTAGCACTGGACGGAACTAATGTGCACATCGAGTGTCCGTGTTTGCCACTTCGATTGTATAATCATGTGGCAAATAGTCTGTGAACATAATGTCTGTTGCCACAATACAGATATGACAGTGTGTCAAACTGGGTGCACAATATGGCAACCACATTTGCATTCAAATAGTTGACATTTTCTGTTAGGTGGCAAGTGCTTACCTATTGCATTTACATTTTCCCCCTCAACAACAGAATGGCTCGCGGGGATCATCAAAATGATGACGATGATTTCATGGATCCACCACAGCGTAACCGGGCAACTGGACGAAGAAAAGAGGGCGACGAGGTAACTGTCCACACACCCGCCCCATCTTCTCCCGATTTTTGTTGTTGGTTGGCACCTACATGTTTTGTAGTCGTCTGTCATGAACCACATTTTCATGACATTGCAAAAACATGGCAACAGCTGAACACTCTTGTGTCTGTTTGTCGCAGAAGAAGAAACGTATTCGCAACAGAGCCTCCCAGGAACGTCTGACTGTGTTGATTGACAAGTTCATCGATGATCAAAAGGGAGCTGCTGCTGAGATGGGTATGCAGGTTCTGATGGATGTCCGGTGCACGAACCTTGTCAACCCTGTATGCGACTGGCTCGGTGAGATCTACGAGCCCGCCTCCAGGGAATTCGTGATTCCGGGACGGGGAAGACTTCCGTTGAATGAGGAATCCATGTTCTGCACTTTGGGTGTGCCTCGTGGACATATGAAAGTCCCGTACGAGGTCAATAATGAGATCAAGGAAGAGCTGTTCGCCCGTTTGTTTCCTGGATTGGAGTCCATGCCAAACACGTCTGTATTGGCAGATTCGCTGCAGGCCATGATGACGCACGGAGATGTTTTCAAGATGAAGCTACTCATGTACCTCATCTCAGCTGTTTTTGCGCCGACCACTTCTCTTCGCCCAAGCAACAAATGTTTCCCCATCCTGGTGAATGATCCATCCTTACTACTGCCAGTGTTTTTGTTGTGTTTCTTTCCGTCTGATTTCTGATGCGGCAAACTTTTTGCCCTGAAATTTTGCGTGGTGCAGGCGAATCTTAAAAATGTGAAGAACATGAACTGGTGTCAGTTTATTGCCGAATTTCTCCACGATGCTTTCAAAAACAAGATGTACCAGAAGGGTTGTCGTCTGCATTTAATGGTATTTATTTTTACCAGATCTCTCTGTGAACTCTTTGTTTATAAAAAACTTTTATTCATGCATGACAATCTGGCCATAACAAGATGGCAACTGCCATAGTGACAATGTGGCAACTGCCATAATGACAACGTGGCAACTGTCATACTGACAATGTGGCAACTGCCTTTATATTAGCATGGCAACTGCTATCACAGTAGGATGGCAACCGCCAGCACACTTTGATGGCAACTAGCACATACATATTATCGTTGGATCATACATTTATCCTGCTCTTTTTTTGAACTACACAGTACCCCATGATGGCAACTGATATTTCTTTTCTTTTGTAAAATTGTTTTAAATCAGCTCATGTATGTCGACTGTCTTGATCTGTCCACCATGGATTTCACTGGGGTAGGAGGCCCGCCGCCTACGCACAAGTTTATTGTTTCTGCGTGGACCATCAGCGCTGTCAAGGCTGTGCTTGCCGCAGACAGGGCAACTGATGGCACGTATGGAAAACTGCAGGTTAGTTTTTGTTTATCTCTTCGCACTGCAGGTTCCTTTGCTTTCTCATCAAAGTAGGCAATTGTAGCCTCTATGTCAGCCAGCCTGCTCTCTCTACGGTACATGGCCTGTAGGTTTGTGACGTCAGCCGGTATGTAGGGCATGCTACTCAGTTTCCCCTTTTTGCTGTGGATGAGTGATAGTATCTGGACCATTCTCGATGGACCGACGTTACAGTCATGTAGCAGCTTTACGAATTGCCTTTCGACTGGGGTGAATCCTCTGTGGGCGGTCAGAAATTTGACCAGGTCGAACTTCTTTATGAGTTTGTGGTTGTGCTCGTCAAAATATTCAGTGACCACATACTGTGTTCTATCTACGTTTAGCTTACACCGGACAGGGCATCCCGTCTTGAGAATGATTCCTCTTTTTCGTTCCGGAACGACAGGCGCAACACCTTTCACCTTCTTGTTCCTCCGTGCCTTGTGGCACCTCATCTCACCTCTGCTGTACTCATTAGTTTTCTTAATTTTTCTATGGTAATCGGTGTTGACTGCAAATCCATGGAACTTTGCATATGTCTGGTAGTATTCCTTTGCTTCCTCGAACGATTCAAATCTCTGCCCAATGTACGGTGGCTGAGGTACCACGATCTCTGATTGCCCACCATCTTCATCACCTTCTGCCTCGTCGTCACTTTCATCATTCACTTCGGTATCGGCGGCAGTTCCTCCTACCTGAGTGTTGGATGTGATTGTGTTCAAAGGGGTGCTTATCTGTATTGCTGGAATGATTGCCATTCCCGACTGTGACTCGAAATTGTCTGCGGCATGAGTGTCTGCTGGCTGGTGGAACGCGTCTTCTGTGCACTCAGAGCTCCCCGCAGTAGACAGAAGGGGCAGCAAGGCACGTATTGTATAGTTGCCATCGAGGATAACAAGATGTTTTTTTTATCATATTGCATGAATTTATCCCTCTACATCATGTCATCTTGCTTACGGCGTTACTCTCTGTTTTTAACTTAATACTCTAGATGCATGCTGGATAGCGGTCGATGAGTGGAGTAATAGTAGTAGATGCAGAATCGTTTCTATCTACTTGTCTCGGACATCATGCCTATATACATGATCATTGCCTAGATATACTCATAACTATGCTCAATTCTGTCAATTGTTCAATAGTAATTTGTTCACCCACCGTAGAATACTTATGCTCTTGAGAGAAGCCACTAGTGAAACCTATGGCCCCCGGGTCTATTCTCATCATATCAATCTATATTTACTTGCTTTGTTTTTTACTTTGCTTTTACTTTTTACTTTGCATCTATCTATCAAAAATACCAAAAATATTATCTCTATCAGATCTCACTCTCGTAAGTGACCATGAAGGGATTAACAACCCCTAAGCGTTGGTTGCGAGTTGCTATCGTTTTGTGTAGGTACGAGGGACTTGTGCGTGGTCTCCTACTAGATTGATACCTTGGTTCTCAAAAACTGAGGGAAATACTTACGCTACTTTGCTGCATCATCCTCTCCTCTTCGGGGAAATCCAACACAGTGCTCAAGAGGTAGCAGGCTCCTGTTCATCCAGCCTCCACCGCGCGCTACTCCACTGGCTACTGTTCAACCAACCCTCTCCACGGACTCCTGTTCAACCACCCCTCCACGGGCTTTTGTTCATCCAGCCCTCCATCGTGTACTATTTATCCAGCCCTCCACGGGGTAGTCCTGTTCATCCTGCCCTCCACGGGATCCTGTTCATCCAGCCCCAACCGGCTCGATCGATCAGGGTCCTGTTCATCCAAAGGCAACACTGCTACGTCTTGAGCTTGCGTTGGTTTTCCTTGAAGAGGAAAGGGTGATGCAACAATAGTAGCGTAAGTATTTCCCACAGTTTTTGAGAACCAAGGTGTCAATCCACTAGGAGGCTCCTCAAAAGTCCCACGCACCTACACAAACAAACAAAGAACTCGCAACCAACGCAATAAAGGGGTTGTCAATCCCTTGACGGCCACTTGCGAAAGTGAGATCTGATAGAGATAGTATGATAAGATAAATATATTTTTGGTATTTTATAATATTGATGAGAAAAGTAAAGATGCAAATAAAAGTAGATTGAAAGCTTATATAATAAAAGATAGACCCGGGGGCCATAGGTTTCACTAGTGGCTTCTCTCAAGATAGCATAAGTATTACGATGGGTGAACAAATTACTGTCGAGCAGTTGATAGAAAAGTGAATAATTATGAGATTATCTAGGGATGATCATGTATATAGGCATCACGTCCGCGACAAGTAGACCGACTCCTGCCTGCATCTACTACTATTACTCCACACATCGACCGCTATCCAGCATGCATCTAGAGTATTAAGTTCATAAGAACAGAGTAATGCATTAAGAAAGATGATATGATGTAGAGGGATAAACTCATGCAATATGACATAAGCCCCATCTTTTTATCCTCGATGGCAAAAATACAATACGTGCCTTGCAACCCTTGCTGTCACTGGGTAAGGACACCGCAAGATTGAACCCAAAGCTAAGCACTTCTCCCATGGCAAGAAAGATCAATCTAGTAGCCAAACCAAACTGATAATTCGAAGAGACTTGCAAAGATAACTCAATCATACATAAAAGAATTCAGAGGAGATTCAAATATTTCTCATAGATAAACTTGATCATAAACCCACAATTCATCGGATCTCGACAAACACACCGCAAAAAGAGTTACATCGAATAGATCTCCACAAGAGAGGGGAGAACATGGTATTGAGATCCAAAAAGAGAGAAGAAGCCATCTAGCTAATAACTATGGACCCGAAGGTCTGTGGTAAACTACTCACAACTCATCGGAGGGGCTATGGTGTTGATGTAGAAGCCCTCCATGGTCGATTCCCCCTCCCACGGAGCGCCGGCGAAGGCTCCAAGATGGGATCTCGCGGATACAAAAGGTTACGCCGGTGGAAATAGTTTTTCGTTGGCTCCGTCGATATTTTCGGGGTACGTGGGTATATATAGGAGGAAGAAGTATGTCGGTGGCCGTCCGAGGGGCCCACAAGACAGGGGGCGCGCCCTGTAGGGGTGGGCGCGCCCTCCACCCTCATGGCTGCCTCGGCTGCTTCTTGGCTTGCACTCCAAGTCCTCTGGATCACGCTCGTTCCAAAAATCACGCTCCCGAAGGTTTCATTCCGTTTGGACTCCGTTTGATATTCCTTTTCTTCGAAATACTGAAATAGGCAAAAAAACAGCAATACGGGTTGGGCCTCCGGTTAGTAGGTTAGTCCCAAAAATGATATAAATGTGTAAAATAAAGCCCATAAACAACCAGAAGGGGTAATATAATAGCATGGAACAATAAAAAATTATAGATACGTTGGAGACGTATCAAGCATCCCCAAGCTTAGTTCCTGCTCGTCCTCGAGTAGGTAAATGATAAAAACAAAATTTTTGTTGTGGAATGCTACCTAGCATAATTCTCAATGTAATTTTTCAATATTGTGGCATGAATTTTCAGATCCAAATGATTCAAAATAAAAGTTCATATTGACAAAAGAAATAGTAATACTTCAAGTATACTAATAAAAGCGATCATGTCTTCTCAAAATAACATGGCTAAAGAAAGTTCATCCCTACAAAATCATAGAGTTAGGCTATGCTTCATTTTCGTCACACAAAAATGTTCCCAAATTCTACACCCCCGATGACAAGCCAAGCAATTATTTCGTACTTAAATAATCTCAAACTTTTTCAACCTTCACGCAATACATGAGCGTGAGCCATGGATATAGCACTATGGGTGGAATAGAATATGATGATGGGGATTGTGTGAGAAGACAAAAAAAGGAGAAAGTATCATATTGACGAGGATAATCAACGGGCTATGGAGATGCCCATCAATTGATGTCAGCATGAGGAGTAGGGATTGCCACACAACGGATGCACTAGAGCTATAAATATATGAAAGCTCAACAAAGAAAACTAGTGGGTGTGCATCCAACTTGCTTGCTCACGAAGACCTAGGGCATTTGAGGAAGCCCATCGTAAGAATATACAAGCCAAGTTCTATAATGAAAATTCCCACTAGTATATGAAAGTGACAACAAAGACTCACTATATGAAGAACATGGTGCTACTTTGAAGCACAATATATGAGACTCGCTATATGAAGAACATGGTGCTACTTTGAAGCACAACTATGGAAAAAGAGATAGTAACATTGCCCCTTTCTATTTATTTTCTTTTCCTTTTATTTTTTTATTTTCTTTTTTTTTTCTTTTTCTTTTGTTTGGGCCTTTATTTTTATTTTTTTTGGCCTTTATTTTTCTTCTTTTTGGGAACAATGCTCTAATAATGATGATCATCACACTTTTATTGATTACAACACATGAATTACAACTCGAAACTAGAACAAGATATGACTCTATATGAATACCTCTGGCGGTGTACCGGGATGGTGCAATGAATCAAGAGTGACATGTATGAAAAAATTATGCATGGTGGCTTTGCCACAAATACGATGTCAACTAGATGATCATGCAATGGCAATATGTCAATAGTAATGTGTGTCATGATGATAAACGGAACGGTGGAAAGTTGCATGGCAATATATCTCAGAATGGCTATGGAAATGCCATAATAGGTTGGTATGGTGCCTGTTTTGAGGAAGATATAAGGAGGTTTATGTGTGATAGAGCGTATCCTATCACGGGGTTTGGATGCACCGGCGAAGTTTGCACCAACTCTCAAGGTGAGAAAGGGCAATGCACGGTACCAAAGAGGCTAGCAATGATGGAAAGGTAAAAGTGCGTATAATCCATGGACTCAACATTAGTCAAAAGAACTCATGTACTTATTGCAAAAATTTGGAAGTCATCAAAAACCAAGCACTACGTGCATGCTCCTAGAGGGATATATTGGTAGGAAAAGACCATCACTCGTCCCCGACCGCCACTCATAAGGATGCACAATCCAAGTACACCTCGTGTTTCAAATTTGTTACACAACTTTAACCATATGTGCATGCTACGGGACTTGCTAACTTCAACACAAGCATTCTTTAAATTCATCATCACCCAACTAGCATGACTTTAATATCACTACCTCCATATCTCAAAACAATTATCAAGTATCACATTGATCAAAGCATCCAATTCACTTCCTATGATATTTTTTATTATACCCAACTTGGATGCCTACCATTCTAGGACCAATTTTATAACCATAGCAAATACCATGCTGTTCTAAGAGACTCTCAAAATAATATAAGTGAAGCATGAGAGACTAGCAATTTCTACAAAATTAAGCCACCATGCGTTTCTAAAAGATATAAGTGAAGCACCAGAGCAAAAACTATCTAGCTCAAAAGATATAAGTGAAGCACATAGAGTATTCTAATAAATTCAATCAAGTGGGCTTCTCCCAAAAGGTGTGTACAGCAAGGATGATTGTGGAAAACTAAAAAGCGAATACTAATATCATACACGATGCTCCAAGCAAAACACATATCATGTGGCGAATAAAAATATAGCTCCAAGTAAAGTTACCGATGAACGAAGACGAAAGAGGGGATGCCTTCCAGGGGCATCCCCAAGCTTAGGCTTTTGGCTACTCTTGAATATCTTGGGGTGCCATGGGCATTCCCAAGCTTAGGTCTTGCCACTCCTTATTCCATAGTCCTTCAAATCTTTACCCAAAACTTGAAAACTTCACAACACAAAACTCAACGGGAAATCTCATAAGCTCCGTTAGTGAAAGAAAACAAAACCACCACATAAGGTACTGTAATGAACTCATTATTTATTTATATTGGTGTTAAAACTAATGTATTTCAAGTTCTCTATGGTTTATACCACTTAATACTAGCCATAGATGCATCAAAATAAGCAAACAACACACGAAAAACAGAATCTGTCAAAAACAGAACAGTCTGTAGCAATCTGTAACTAACGCAAACTTCTGGAAATTTAAAACTCCTAATAAAATAGGAAGTACTGGAAAATTTGTCTATTGATCAGCAGCAAAAGCATCAACGGAAAAGCACGTATCTGTGATTTAACAAAACTAATTTCATGCGCGAAAAGTTTCTGTTTTTCAGCAGAATCAAATTAACTATCACCATAGGTTATCCTATAGGTTCTACTTGGCACAAACACTAATTAAAACATAAAAACACATCTAAACAGAAGGTAGATTCAAAATTTATTCCTAAACAGAAACAAAAACAAAAAACACAAATAAAATTGGGTTGCCTCCCAACTAGCGCTATCGTTTAACGCCCCTAGCTAGGCATAAAAGTGAAGACAGATCTAAGTAGTGCCATCTTTGGCACTCAATTCATAAGTAGCTCGCATGATAGATTCATAAAGTAATTTGATTTTATTTCTTGTAAAGTGCTCCATGCCTTTCCTTAATGGAAATTGGAATCTAATATTCCCTTCCTTCATATCAATAATCGCACCAATCATTCTAAGGAAAGGTCTACCAAGAATAATAGGGCAAGAAAGATTGCAATCTATATCAACAACGATAAAATCTATGGGCACCAAATTTCTATTTGTAACAATGAGAACATCATGGATCCTTCCCATTGGCTTTTTAATGGTGGAACCGCAAGGTGCAAATTTAAAGAGCAATCATCAAGATCATGGAAACCTAGAATATCGCATAAAGTTTTCAGAATCGTGGAAACACTAGCACCCAAATCACACAAAGCAAAACACTCATGATCTTTAATTTTAATCTTTATAGCAGGTTCCCACTCATAAAGTTTTCTAGGTATAGAAACTTCCAAATTAAGTTTTTCATCATAAGATTGCATCAAGGCATCAAAAATATGTTTGGTAAAAGATTTATTTTGACCATAAGCATGAGGAGAATTAACAACGGATTGCACCAAGGAAATACAACCTTCTAAAGAACAATTATCATAATTAAATTCCTTGAAATCCGAGATAGTGGGTTCAATACTATTTAAAGTCGTGACCTCTCCAATCCCACTTTTACCAAATTTAGCATCAAGATCTAAAAACTCTGAATTATTGGGACGCCTTCTAACTAAAGTTGACTCATCTCCAGTCCCATTATTATTAAGATTCATATTGCAAAACAAAGATCTAATAGGAGACACATCAATAACTTTAAGATCTTCATCATTATTTTCACGCAATCTAGCGGTTCTTTCCTAGCACGCAATCTAGCGGTTCTTTCCTGGCACTCATCAATGAAAATTCGCATGGCTTTGACAGACTCATTGATATCATGCTTAGGAGGAGCAGATCTAAGTTTAAGAGAATCAACATCAAGCGAAAGTCTATCAATGTTCCTAGCCAAATCATCAACTTTGAGCAATTTTTCTTCAAGCAAAGCACTAAAATTCTTTTGAGAAATCATAAATTCTTTCACACTATTCTCAAAATCAGAGGGCATCATATTAAAATTACCATAAGAATTATTGTAGGAATTTCCATAATTATTAGAGGAATTACTAGGGAACGGTCTAGAATTAAAGTTTCCTCTATACACTAGTAGAAAAAGGGTCAAATCTAAGAAACATTGGTACCGGTTTGCATATGAGCTGGCACTAATGTGTCCATTAGTGCCGGTTCAAATTACTAGGCGGGAGGAGATCTTTAGTACCGGTTCAATGCGAATCTTTAGTACCGGTTCGTGCCACGAACCGGTACTAAAGGTGCTGATCGGGCACCAGCATCTTTAGTACCGGTTCATGGCACGAACCGGTACTAAAGAGGTTGTGGCAGGGCTATTTTTAGTCCCACCTCGCTCCCCTAGCAAGATTTTGACCACCTTAAATATGTTACTTCTCAAACTATCACAAGCTATTGGTCTTCATTGAACTCTATGTGTAGGATCTGTGGCCGCAATAGGTGAAAGAACATGCGGTGCCCCCATGTTTGGTTTTGGTAATTGATGACAATCTCTATGGACTAATGGTTGCCTTGAGTTATATTTGAAGGGTTTGTCCATAGGCTTTTCTTGGAGTCCATTTGTTGGTTTCAAGGAGAGCTTGTGATGACCACGGTGCTATTAAGGAATTATCCAAAGATTGGTCATGTCAGTGTTGAGCTTATTGCAAGCATGTCTTGAAGAAAAAGATTGTGTGATCATTCATGTCTACCTTCAAGACATCATTCGAATGAAGAGAGTTGGAAAGATTCAACACACAAAGCGCACAAGATGTATCGAGGGATCAAGTGATCCCATGGTATGGTAAGCATTGTCCATTACGCTTTGTGTGCTAATCCATGGTCTTCGTGAGAGTTATTTGTGGGGTTAGGCTGCGGTGTGCAAGTTCAAGTGATGCATCACGAAGAGATCAAGTGCTTGAAGCTTGCCGTCCATTGTGGTGACAATGGACTTGTGAAGATAAGCGGAAGAGTGGCTCACTCATAGTGGAGTATGGGGGAGCAATCAACTAGTCTTCATCGAGCCAACACAGTCAAGAAAGGTGGTCCATCTTGAGGAGGAGTAGATCGTCATCATCTAGCTCAAGTGGACTTTGTGCAAGGCAAAGGTTTGCCCTTGATAGGTTTTCTATTTTACCGGTCTCATGGTAGTTGTGGGAGACCGGGTTATAGGATCGATTGCCGTACTATCAAGGGGGGCTCTCGATGAGTTGCTTGATCGTATCGTTCATAGAGAGCTCAAACCATTGCATCCTTGCATCATCTTTATTGGTTCTTGTTTGGTTCTTCTCCTTGTGAGATTTGGAGCTTTTGGTCATTTTCATGACAAGCTCGAGTTCATCGAAAACGGAGTTTACATGCATCTTCTATGATGTTTTCGATGTTGGAGGCTCTGCCGGTTCTTCTCTGTTGGAGGTTTCTTTCCTCTTTTGTTAGGCATACCTCTCCTGCCTCTTCGTACTATAACCAGTCGCTGTTTTGATATATATCCTTCTTTGTAGATATATATCATCATGATTTCATCTACCTAGAACCCTATATACGTGAGAGAATTTACATCTCTAGTTGATATCCCTTCTTTCACGTCCACCTTGTCTTTCTTATGTTATTTCTTTGGTGGCTCCGTGAAAGCTTTTGCCTTGAGTGCGTGTCCTCTATTGTAGCATCTTGATGCACTCTTGTGTGCTGAAGATTATTTTCCTCATGCTTGTCGTTATGAGGCTTTTATTGGTATCCCTCGTCTTGATGAGGCTTTCATCTTCTATCTTCACCACGGGTTGTCACAAGCATTGGTTCTCTTTTGCTTCTTAGTAAGCTTGTGAACCCATTTGCTTGTTGTGTGTGAGAATGATAGGCCTTGCACCATGTGCCTCATTCTTTCAAGACTATGTTGATGCTTAATGCTCATCCTAATTTTAGTCCTCTCAAGTGCTTCGCCATGACTCACACACATCATTTTGGTTGAGCCTATTCTTATGTTGCCTCTTTTACATGTTGCTCAACCATGTGCTTGTTGCAAGCGCTAGGCTTTGTTTCCTATATGCTCACTTGCACTGGATGTGAGTTTCTACTGATTTTGGGGGAGCTATGATCCTATTTCGTGTACTTTGTATTCAAAAAATTCTTATGTGTGCACCAATCATGGGGAGCTTCTCTAGTTTCTTTAGAACACTCCTTTGCGTTTATCATAATATCTTTATTCTTGTGGCATGTAGGATCAGTGGTCTAGTTGGTTCATTTGATATCCGTTGATTGCTTGCTTCAATTGGTATCTTCGGATTGCTTGTGTCTCTCTTTGTTATGTCTTTGTGTCATATCTTTTTGTTGCAATCTTTGGGCCTCAATGTAGTTTGTCTTCCTCCAAGTATTTACCATTGGATATGTGCATGGCATTCCACTCTCTTTTTGAGAGATACGCAATTTATGGAGGAACACTCTTTATTTTGGCCTTCCCAGCTTTTCACCCATTTTGGCAATCGATGCCAATGGGGAGGAGTTTCAGAGAGTTTTGTGGAGAAGTTTAGAGAGTTATCTCCTCTTGCTTTGGTTTTGTTCCGTAGTATTTGCATCTCATTCTCGTGCATCATTGGTTGTTGCATTGCATGGTGATGCATAATTCTTGTATAAACTCTCTTGAAAGTGATTGTCATCAATTACCAAAATGGGGAGATTGAAAGAACATGCGGTGCCCCATGTTTGGTTTTGGTAATTGATGACAATCTCTATGGACTAATGGTTGCCTTGAGTTATATTTGAAGGGTTTGTCCATAGGCTTTTCTTGGAGTCCATTTGTTGGTTTCAAGGAGAGCTTGTGATGACCACGGTGCTATTAAGGAATTATCCAAAGATTGGTCATGTCGGTGTTGAGCTTATTGCAAGCATGTCTTGAAGAAAAGATTGTGTGATCATTCATGTCTACCTTCAAGACATCATTGAATGAAGAGAGTTGGAAAGATTCAACACACAAAGCGCACAAGATGTATCGAGGATCAAGTGATCCCATGGTATGGTAAGCATTGTCCATTACGCTTTGTGTGCTAATCCATGGTCTTCGTGAGAGTTATTTGTGGGGTTAGGCTGCGGTGTGCAAGTTCAAGTGATGCATCACGAAGAGATCAAGTGCTTGAAGCTTGCCGTCCATTGTGGTGACAATGGACTTGTGAAGATAAGCGGAAGAGTGGCTCACTCATAGTGGAGTATGGGGGAGCAATCAACTAGTCTTCATCGAGCCAACGCAGTCAAGAAAGGTGGTCCATCTTGAGGAGGAGTAGATCGTCATCATCTAGCTCAAGTGGACTTTGTGCAAGGCAAAGGTTTGCCCTTGATAGGTTTTCTATTTTACCGGTCTCATGGTAGTTGTGGGAGACCGGGTTATAGGATCGATTGCCGTACTATCAAGGGGGGCTCTCGATGAGTTGCTTGATCGTATCGTTCGTAGAGAGCTCAAACCATTGCATCCTTGCATCATCTTTATTGGTTCTTATTTGGTTCTTCTCCTTGTGAGATTTGGAGCTTTTGGTCATTTTCATGACAAGCTCGAGTTCATCGAAAACGGAGTTTACATGCATCTTCTATGATGTTTTCGATGTTGGAGGCTCTGCCGGTTCTTCTCTGTTGGAGGTTTCTTTCCTCTTTTGTTAGGCATACCTCTCCTGCCTCTTCGTACTATAACCAGTCGCTATTTTGATATATATCCTTCTTTGTAGATATATATCATCATGATTTCATCTACCTAGAACCCTATATACGTGAGAGAATTTACATCTCTAGTTGATATCCCTTCTTTCACGTCCACCTTGTCTTTCTTATGTTATTTCTTTGGTGGCTCCGTGAAAGCTTTTGCCTTGAGTGCGTGTCCTCTATTGTAGCATCTTGATGCACTCTTGTGTGCTGAAGATTATTTTCCTCATGCTTGTCGTTATGAGGCTTTTATTGGTATCCCTCGCCTTGATGAGGCTTTCATCTTCTATCTTCACCACGGGTTGTCACAAGCATTGGTTCTCTTTTGCTTCTTAGTAAGCTTGTGAACCCATTTGCTTGTTGTGTGTGAGAATGATAGGCCTTGCACCATGTGCCTCATTCTTTCAAGACTATGTTGATGCTTAATGCTCATCCTAATTTTAGTCCTCTCAAGTGCTTCGCCATGACTCACACACATCATTTTGGTTGAGCCTATTCTTATGTTGCCTCTTTTACATGTTGCTCAACCATGTGCTTGTTGCAAGCGCTAGGCTTTGTTTCCTATATGCTCACTTGCTTTGGATGTGAGTTTCTACTGATTTTGGGGAGCTATGATCCTATTTTGTGTACTTTGTATTCAAAAAATTCTTATGTGTGCACCAATCATGGGGAGCTTCTCTAGTTTCTTTAGAACACTCCTTTGCGTTTATCATAATATCTTTATTCTTGTGGCATGTAGGATCAGTGGTCTAGTTGGTTCATTTGATATCCGTTGATTGCTTGCTTCAATTGGTATCTTCGGATTGCTTGTGTCTCTCTTTGTTATGTCTTTGTGTCATATCTTTTTGTTGCAATCTTTGGGCCTCAATGTAGTTTGTCTTCCTCCAAGTATTTACCATTGGATATGTGCATGGCATTCCACTCTCTTTTTGAGAGATACGCAATTTATGGAGGAACACTCTTTATTTTGGCCTTCCACTTTTCACCCATTTTGGCAATCGATGCCAATGGGGAGGAGTTTCGAGAGTTTTGTGGAGAAGTTTAGAGAGTTATCTCCTCTTGCTTTGGTTTTGTTCCGTAGTATTTGCATCTCATTCTCGTGCATCATTGGTTGTTGCATTGCATGGTGATGCATAATTCCTTGTATAAACTCTCTTGAAAGTGATTGTCATCAATTACCAAAATGGGGGAGATTGAAAGAACATGCGGTGCCCCATGTTTGGTTTTGGTAATTGATGACAATCTCTATGGACTAATGGTTGCCTTGAGTTATATTTGAAGGGTTTGTCCATAGGCTTTTCTTGGAGTCCATTTGTTGGTTTCAAGGAGAGCTTGTGATGACCACGGCGCTATTAAGGAATTATCCAAAGATTGGTCATGTCAGTGTTGAGCTTATTGCAAGCATGTCTTGAAGAAAAAGATTGTGTGATCATTCATGTCTACCTTCAAGACATCATTGAATGAAGAGAGTTGGAAAGATTCAACACACAAAGCGCACAAGATGTATCGAGGATCAAGTGATCCCATGGTATGGTAAGCATTGTCCATTACGCTTTGTGTGCTAATCCATGGTCTTCGTGAGAGTTATTTGTGGGGTTAGGCTGCGGTGTGCAAGTTCAAGTGATGCATCATGAAGAGATCAAGTGCTTGAAGCTTGCCGTCCATTGTGGTGACAATGGACTTGTGAAGATAAGCGGAAGAGTGGCTCACTCATAGTGGAGTATGGGGGAGCAATCAACTAGTCTTCATCGAGCCAACGCAGTCAAGAAAGGTGGTCCATCTTGAGGAGGAGTAGATCGTCATCATCTAGCTCAAGTGGACTTTGTGCAAGGCAAAGGTTTGCCCTTGATAGGTTTTCTATTTTACCGGTCTCATGGTAGTTGTGGGAGACCGGGTTATAGGATCGATTGCCGTACTATCAAGGGGGGCTCTCGATGAGTTGCTTGATCGTATCGTTCGTAGAGAGCTCAAACCATTGCATCCTTGCATCATCTTTATTGGTTCTTGTTTGGTTCTTCTCCTTGTGAGATTTGGAGCTTTTGGTCATTTTCATGACAAGCTCGAGTTCATCGAAAATGGAGTTTACATGCATCTTCTATGATGTTTTCGATGTTGGAGGCTCTGCCGGTTCTTCTCTGTTGGAGGTTTCTTTCCTCTTTTGTTAGGCATACCTCCCCTGCCTCTTCGTACTATAACCAGTCGCTGTTTTGATATATATCCTTCTTTGTAGATATATATCATCATGATTTCATCTACCTAGAACCCTATATACGTGAGAGAATTTACATCTCTAGTTGATATCCCTTCTTTCACGTCCACCTTGTCTTTCTTATGTTATTTCTTTGGTGGCTCCGTGAAAGCTTTTGCCTTGAGTGCGTGTCCTCTATTGTAGCATCTTGATGCACTCTTGTGTGGTGAAGATTATTTTCCTCATGCTTGTCGTTATGAGGCTTTTATTGGTATCCCTCGTCTTGATGAGGCTTTCATCTTCTATCTTCACCACGGGTTGTCACAAGCATTGGTTCTCTTTTGCTTCTTAGTAAGCTTGTGAACCCATTTGCTTGTTGTGTGTGAGAATGATAGGCCTTGCACCATGTGCCTCATTCTTTCAAGACTATGTTGATGCTTAATGCTCATCCTAATTTTAGTCCTCTCAAGTGCTTCGCCATGACTCACACACATCATTTTGGTTGAGCCTATTCTTATGTTGCCTCTTTTACATGTTGCTCAACCATGTGCTTGTTGCAAGCGCTAGGCTTTGTTTCCTATATGCTCACTTGCACTGGATGTGAGTTTCTACTGATTTTGGGGAGCTATGATCCTATTTTGTGTACTTTGTATTCAAAAATTCTTATGTGTGCACCAATCATGGGGAGCTTTTCTAGTTTCTTTAGAACACTCCTTTGCGTTTATCATAATATCTTTATTCTTGTGGCATGTAGGATCAGTGGTCTAGTTGGTTCATTTGATATCCGTTGATTGCTTGCTTCAATTGGTATCTTCGGATTGCTTGTGTCTCTCTTTGTTATGTCTTTGTGTCATATCTTTTTGTTGCAATCTTTGGGCCTCAATGTAGTTTGTCTTCCTCCAAGTATTTACCATTGGATATGTGCATGGCATTCCACTCTCTTTTTGAGAGATACGCAATTTATGGAGGAACACTCTTTATTTTGGCCTTCCCAGCTTTTCACCCATTTTGGCAATCGATGCCAATGGGGGAGGAGTTTCAAAGAGTTTTGTGGAGAAGTTTAGAGAGTTATCTCCTCTTGCTTTGGTTTTGTTCCGTAGTATTTGCATCTCATTCTCGTGCATCATTGGTTGTTGCATTGCATGGTGATGCATAATTCCTTGTATAAACTCTCTTGAAAGTGATTGTCATCAATTACCAAAATGGGGGAGATTGAAAGAACATGCGGTGCCCCCAAGTTTGGTTTTGGTAATTGATGACAATCTCTATGGACTAATGGTTGCCTTGAGTTATATTTGAAGGGTTTGTCCATAGGCTTTTCTTGGAGTCCATTTGTTGGTTTCAAGGAGAGCTTGTGATGACCACGGTGCTATTAAGGAATTATCCAAAGATTGGTCATGTCAGTGTTGAGCTTATTGCAAGCATGTCTTGAAGAAAAAGATTGTGTGATCATTCATGTCTACCTTCAAGACATCATTGAATGAAGAGAGTTGGAAAGATTCAACACACAAAGCGCACAAGATGTATCGAGGATCAAGTGATCCCATGGTATGGTAAGCATTGTCCATTACGCTTTGTGTGCTAATCCATGGTCTTCGTGAGAGTTATTTGTGGGGTTAGGCTGCGGTGTGCAAGTTCAAGTGATGCATCACGAAGAGATCAAGTGCTTGAAGCTTGCCGTCCATTGTGGTGACAATGGACTTGTGAAGATAAGCGGAAGAGTGGCTCACTCATAGTGGAGTATGGGGGAGCAATCAACTAGTCTTCATCGAGCCAACGCAGATCAAGAAAGGTGGTCCATCTTGAGGAGGAGTAGATCGTCATCATCTAGCTCAAGTGGACTTTGTGCAAGGCAAAGGTTTGCCCTTGATAGGTTTTCTATTTTACCGGTCTCATGGTAGTTGTGGGAGACCGGGTTATAGGATCGATTGCCGTACTATCAAGGGGGGCTCTCGATGAGTTGCTTGATCGTATCGTTCATAGAGAGCTCAAACCATTGCATCCTTGCATCATCTTTATTGGTTCTTGTTTGGTTCTTCTCCTTGTGAGATTTGGAGCTTTTGGTCATTTTCATGACAAGCTCGAGTTCATCGAAAACGGAGTTTACATGCATCTTCTATGATGTTTTCGATGTTGGAGGCTCTGCGGTTCTTCTCTGTTGGAGGTTTCTTTCCTCTTTGTTAGGCATACCTCCCTGCCTCTTCGTACTATAACCAGTCGCTGTTTTGATATATATCCTTCTTTGTAGATATATATCATCATGATTTCATCTACCTAGAACCCTATATACGTGAGAGAATTTACATCTCTAGTTGATATCCCTTCTTTCACGTCCACCTTGTCTTTCTTATGTTATTTCTTTGGTGGCTCCGTGAAAGCTTTTGCCTTGAGTGCGTGTCCTCTATTGTAGCATCTTGATGCACTCTTGTGTGGTGAAGATTATTTTCCTCATGCTTGTCGTTATGAGGCTTTTATTGGTATCCCTCGCCTTGATGAGGCTTTCATCTTCTATCTTCACCACGGGTTGTCACAAGCATTGGTTCTCTTTTGCTTCTTAGTAAGCTTGTGAACCCATTTGCTTGTTGTGTGTGAGAATGATAGGCCTTGCACCATGTGCCTCATTCTTTCAAGACTATGTTGATGCTTAATGCTCATCCTAATTTTAGTCCTCTCAAGTGCTTCGCCATGACTCACACACATCATTTTGGTTGAGCCTATTCTTATGTTGCCTCTTTTACATGTTGCTCAACCATGTGCTTGTTGCAAGCGCTAGGCTTTGTTTCCTATATGCTCACTTGCACTGGATGTGAGTTTCTACTGATTTTGGGGAGCTATGATCCTATTTTGTGTACTTTGTATTCAAAAATTCTTATGTGTGCACCAATCATGGGGAGCTTCTCTAGTTTCTTTAGAACACTCCTTTGCGCTTATCATAATATCTTTATTCTTGTGGCATGTAGGATCAGTGGTCTAGTTGGTTCATTTGATATCCGTTGATTGCTTGCTTCAATTGGTATCTTCGGATTGCTTGTGTCTCTCTTTGTTATGTCTTTGTGTCATATCTTTTTGTTGCAATCTTTGGGCCTCAATGTAGTTTGTCTTCCTCCAAGTATTTACCATTGGATATGTGCATGGCATTCCACTCTCTTTTTGAGAGATACGCAATTTATGGAGGAACACTCTTTATTTTGGCCTTCCGACTTTTCACCCATTTTGGCAATCGATGCCAATGGGGGAGGAGTTTCAGAGAGTTTTGTGGAGAAGTTTAGAGAGTTATCTCCTATTGCTTTGGTTTTGTTCCGTAGTATTTGCATCTCATTCTCGTGCATCATTGGTTGTTGCATTGCATGGTGATGCATAATTCCTTGTATAAACTCTCTTGAAAGTGATTGTCATCAATTACCAAAATGGGGGAGATTGAAAGAACATGCGGTGCCCCCATGTTTGGTTTTGGTAATTGATGACAATCTCTATGGACTAATGGTTGCCTTGAGTTATATTTGAAGGGTTTGTCCATAGGCTTTTCTTGGAGTCCATTTGTTGGTTTCAAGGAGAGCTTGTGATGACCACGGTGCTATTAAGGAATTATCCAAAGATTGGTCATGTCAGTGTTGAGCTTATTGCAAGCATGTCTTGAAGAAAAAGATTGTGTGATCATTCATGTCTACCTTCAAGACATCATTCGAATGAAGAGAGTTGGAAAGATTCAACACACAAAGCGCACAAGATGTATCGAGGGATCAAGTGATCCCATGGTATGGTAAGCATTGTCCATTACGCTTTGTGTGCTAATCCATGGTCTTCGTGAGAGTTATTTGTGGGGTTAGGCTGCGGTGTGCAAGTTCAAGTGATGCATCACGAAGAGATCAAGTGCTTGAAGCTTGCCGTCCATTGTGGTGACAATGGACTTGTGAAGATAAGCGGAAGAGTGGCTCACTCATAGTGGAGTATGGGGGAGCAATCAACTAGTCTTCATCGAGCCAACGCAGTCAAGAAAGGTGGTCCATCTTGAGGAGGAGTAGATCGTCATCATCTAGCTCAAGTGGACTTTGTGCAAGGCAAAGGTTTGCCCTTGATAGGTTTTCTATTTTACCGGTCTCATGGTAGTTGTGGGAGACCGGGTTATAGGATCGATTGCCGTACTATCAAGGGGGGCTCTCGATGAGTTGCTTGATCGTATCGTTCGTAGAGAGCTCAAACCATTGCATCCTTGCATCATCTTTATTGGTTCTTGTTTGGTTCTTCTCCTTGTGAGATTTGGAGCTTTTGGTCATTTTCATGACAAGCTCGAGTTCATCGAAAACGGAGTTTACATGCATCTTCTATGATGTTTTCGATGTTGGAGGCTCTGCCGGTTCTTCTCTGTTGGAGGTTTCTTTCCTCTTTGTTAGGCATACCTCCCTGCCTCTTCGTACTATAACCGATCGCTGTTTTGATATATATCCTTCTTTGTAGATATATATCATCATGATTTCATCTACCTAGAACCCTATATACGTGAGAGAATTTACATCTCTAGTTGATATCCCTTCTTTCACGTCCACCTTGTCTTTCTTATGTTATTTCTTTGGTGGCTCCGTGAAAGCTTTTGCCTTGAGTGCGTGTCCTCTATTGTAGCATCTTGATGCACTCTTGTGTGGTGAAGATTATTTTCCTCATGCTTGTCGTTATGAGGCTTTTATTGGTATCCCTCGTCTTGATGAGGCTTTCATCTTCTATCTTCACCACGGGTTGTCACAAGCATTGGTTCTCTTTTGCTTCTTAGTAAGCTTGTGAACCCATTTGCTTGTTGTGTGTGAGAATGATAGGCCTTGCACCATGTGCCTCATTCTTTCAAGACTATGTTGATGCTTAATGCTCATCCTAATTTTAGTCCTCTCAAGTGCTTCGCCATGACTCACACACATCATTTTGGTTGAGCCTATTCTTATGTTGCCTCTTTTACATGTTGCTCAACCATGTGCTTGTTGCAAGCGCTAGGCTTTGTTTCCTATATGGTCACTTGCTTTGGATGTGAGTTTCTACTGATTTTGGGGAGCTATGATCCTATTTTGTGTACTTTGTATTCAAAAAATTCTTATGTGTGCACCAATCATGGGGAGCTTCTCTAGTTTCTTTAGAACACTCCTTTGCGTTTATCATAATATCTTTATTCTTGTGGCATGTAGGATCAGTGGTCTAGTTGGTTCATTTGATATCCGTTGATTGCTTGCTTCAATTGGTATCTTCGGATTGCTTGTGTCTCTCTTTGTTATGTCTTTGTGTCATATCTTTTTGTTGCAATCTTTGGGCCTCAATGTAGTTTGTCTTCCTCCAAGTATTTACCATTGGATATGTGCATGGCATTCCACTCTCTTTTTGAGAGATACGCAATTTATGGAGGAACACTCTTTATTTTGGCCTTCCCAGCTTTTCACCCATTTTGGCAATCGATGCCAATGGGGGAGGAGTTTCAGAGAGTTTTGTGGAGAAGTTTAGAGAGTTATCTCCTATTGCTTTGGTTTTGTTCCGTAGTATTTGCATCTCATTCTCGTGCATCATTGGTTGTTGCATTGCATGGTGATGCATAATTCCTTGTATAAACTCTCTTGAAAGTGATTGTCATCAATTACCAAAATGGGGGAGATTGAAAGAACATGCGGTGCCCCCATGTTTGGTTTTGGTAATTGATGACAATCTCTATGGACTAATGGTTGCCTTGAGTTATATTTGAAGGGTTTGTCCATAGGCTTTTCTTGGAGTCCATTTGTTGGTTTCAAGGAGAGCTTGTGATGACCACGGTGCTATTAAGGAATTATCCAAAGATTGGTCATGTCAGTGTTGAGCTTATTGCAAGCATGTCTTGAAGAAAAGATTGTGTGATCATTCATGTCTACCTTCAAGACATCATTCGAATGAAGAGAGTTGGAAAGATTCAACACACAAAGCGCACAAGATGTATCGAGGGATCAAGTGATCCCATGGTATGGTAAGCATTGTCCATTACGCTTTGTGTGCTAATCCATGGTCTTCGTGAGAGTTATTTGTGGGGTTAGGCTGCGGTGTGCAAGTTCAAGTGATGCATCACGAAGAGATCAAGTGCTTGAAGCTTGCCGTCCATTGTGGTGACAATGGACTTGTGAAGATAAGCGGAAGAGTGGCTCACTCATAGTGGAGTATGGGGGAGCAATCAACTAGTCTTCATCGAGCCAACTTGATCAAGAAAGGTGGTCCATCTTGAGGAGGAGTAGATCGTCATCATCTAGCTCAAGTGGACTTTGTGCAAGGCAAAGGTTTGCCCTTGATAGGTTTTCTATTTTACCGGTCTCATGGTAGTTGTGGGAGACCGGGTTATAGGATCGATTGCCGTACTATCAAGGGGGGCTCTCGATGAGTTGCTTGATCGTATCGTTTGTAGAGAGCTCAAACCATTGCATCCTTGCATCATCTTTATTGGTTCTTGTTTGGTTCTTCTCCTTGTGAGATTTGGAGCTTTTGGTCATTTTCATGACAAGCTCGAGTTCATCGAAAACGGAGTTTACATGCATCTTCTATGATGTTTTCGATGTTGGAGGCTCTGCCGGTTCTTCTCTGTTGGAGGTTTCTTTCCTCTTTTGTTAGGCATACCTCCCCTGCCTCTTCGTACTATAACCAGTCGCTGTTTTGATATATATCCTTCTTTGTAGATATATCATCATGATTTCATCTACCTAGAACCCTATATACGTGAGAGAATTTACATCTCTAGTTGATATCCCTTCTTTCACGTCCACCTTGTCTTTCTTATGTTATTTCTTTGGTGGCTCCGTGAAAGCTTTTGCCTTGAGTGCGTGTCCTCTATTGTAGCATCTTGATGCACTCTTGTGTGGTGAAGATTATTTTCCTCATGCTTGTCGTTATGAGGCTTTTATTGGTATCCCTCGTCTTGATGAGGCTTTCATCTTCTATCTTCACCACGGGTTGTCACAAGCATTGGTTCTTCTTAGTAAGCTTGTGAACCCATTTGCTTGTTGTGTGTGAGAATGATAGGCCTTGCACCATGTGCCTCATTCTTTCAAGACTATGTTGATGCTTAATGCTCATCCTAATTTTAGTCCTCTCAAGTGCTTCGCCATGACTCACACACATCATTTTGGTTGAGCCTATTCTTATGTTGCCTCTTTTACATGTTGCTCAACCATGTGCTTGTTGCAAGCGCTAGGCTTTGTTTCCTATATGCTCACTTGCACTGGATGTGAGTTTCTACTGATTTTGGGGGAGCTATGATCCTATTTTGTGTACTTTGTATTCAAAAATTCTTATGTGTGCACCAATCATGGGGAGCTTCTCTAGTTTCTTTAGAACACTCCTTTGCGTTTATCATAATATCTTTATTCTTGTGGCATGTAGGATCAGTGGTCTAGTTGGTTCATTTGATATCCGTTGATTGCTTGCTTCAATTGGTATCTTCGGATTGCTTGTGTCTCTCTTTGTTATGTCTTTGTGTCATATCTTTTTGTTGCAATCTTTGGGCCTCAATGTAGTTTGTCTTCCTCCAAGTATTTACCATTGGATATGTGCATGGCATTCCACTCTCTTTTGAGAGATACGCAATTTATGGAGGAACACTCTTTATTTTGGCCTTCCCAGCTTTTCACCCATTTTGGCAATCGATGCCAATGGGGGAGGAGTTTCAGAGAGTTTTGTGGAGAAGTTTAGAGAGTTATCTCCTCTTGCTTTGGTTTTGTTCCGTAGTATTTGCATCTCATTCTCGTGCATCATTGGTTGTTGCATTGCATGGTGATGCATAATTCCTTGTATAAACTCTCTTGAAAGTGATTGTCATCAATTACCAAAATGGGGGAGATTGAAAGAACATGCGGTGCCCCCATGTTTGGTTTTGGTAATTGATGACAATCTCTATGGACTAATGGTTGCCTTGAGTTATATTTGAAGGGTTTGTCCATAGGCTTTTCTTGGAGTCCATTTGTTGGTTTCAAGGAGAGCTTGTGATGACCACGGTGCTATTAAGGAATTATCCAAAGATTGGTCATGTCGTTGTTGAGCTTATTGCAAGCATGTCTTGAAGAAAAGATTGTGTGATCATTCATGTCTACCTTCAAGACATCATTCAATGAAGAGAGTTGGAAAGATTCAACACACAAAGCGCACAAGATGTATCGAGGATCAAGTGATCCCATGGTATGGTAAGCATTGTCCATTACGCTTTGTGTGCTAATCCATGGTCTTCGTGAGAGTTATTTGTGGGGTTAGGCTGCGGTGTGCAAGTTCAAGTGATGCATCACGAAGAGATCAAGTGCTTGAAGCTTGCCGTCCATTGTGGTGACAATGGACTTGTGAAGATAAGCGGAAGAGTGGCTCACTCATAGTGGAGTATGGGGGAGCAATCAACTAGTCTTCATCGAGCCAACGCAGTCAAGAAAGGTGGTCCATCTTGAGGAGGAGTAGATCGTCATCATCTAGCTCAAGTGGACTTTGTGCAAGGCAAAGGTTTGCCCTTGATAGGTTTTCTATTT
Organism: Aegilops speltoides; assembly: GCA_021437245.1. Taxonomy (NCBI): domain Eukaryota; kingdom Viridiplantae; phylum Streptophyta; class Magnoliopsida; order Poales; family Poaceae; genus Aegilops; species Aegilops speltoides. The sequence continues at coordinate 545,900,677 of CM038142.1, forward strand.
TACCGGTCTCATGGTAGTTGTGGGAGACCGGGTTATAGGATCGATTGCCGTACTATCAAGGGGGGCTCTCGATGAGTTGCTTGATCGTATCGTTCCGTAGAGAGCTCAAACCATTGCATCCTTGCATCATCTTTATTGGTTCTTGTTTGGTTCTTCTCCTTGTGAGATTTGGAGCTTTTGGTCATTTTCATGACAAGCTCGAGTTCATCAAAACGGAGTTTACATGCATCTTCTATGATGTTTTCGATGTTGGAGGCTCTGCCGGTTCTTCTCTGTTGGAGGTTTCTTTCCTCTTTGTTAGGCATACCTCCCTGCCTCTTCGTACTATAACCAGTCGCTGTTTTGATATATATCCTTCTTTGTAGATATATATCATCATGATTTCATCTACCTAGAACCCTATATACGTGAGAGAATTTACATCTCTAGTTGATATCCCTTCTTTCACGTCCACCTTGTCTTTCTTATGTTATTTCTTTGGTGGCTCCGTGAAAGCTTTTGCCTTGAGTGCGTGTCCTCTATTGTAGCATCTTGATGCACTCTTGTGTGGTGAAGATTATTTTCCTCATGCTTGTCGTTATGAGGCTTTTATTGGTATCCCTCGCCTTGATGAGGCTTTCATCTTCTATCTTCACCACGGGTTGTCACAAGCATTGGTTCTCTTTTGCTTCTTAGTAAGCTTGTGAACCCATTTGCTTGTTGTGTGTGAGAATGATAGGCCTTGCACCATGTGCCTCATTCTTTCAAGACTATGTTGATGCTTAATGCTCATCCTAATTTTAGTCCTCTCAAGTGCTTCGCCATGACTCACACACATCATTTTGGTTGAGCCTATTCTTATGTTGCCTCTTTTACATGTTGCTCAACCATGTGCTTGTTGCAAGCGCTAGGCTTTGTTTCCTATATGCTCACTTGCACTGGATGTGAGTTTCTACTGATTTTGTGGGAGCTATGATCCTATTTTGTGTACTTTGTATTCAAAAAATTCTTATGTGTGCACCAATCATGGGGAGCTTCTCTAGTTTCTTTAGAACACTCCTTTGCGTTTATCATAATATCTTTATTCTTGTGGCATGTAGGATCAGTGGTCTAGTTGGTTCATTTGATATCCGTTGATTGCTTGCTTCAATTGGTATCTTCGGATTGCTTGTGTCTCTCTTTGTTATGTCTTTGTGTCATATCTTTTTGTTTCAATCTTTGGGCCTCAATGTAGTTTGTCTTCCTCCAAGTATTTACCATTGGATATGTGCATGGCATTCCACTCTCTTTTTGAGAGATACGCAATTTATGGAGGAACACTCTTTATTTTGGCCTTCCCACTTTTCACCCATTTTGGCAATCGATGCCAATGGGGAGGAGTTTCAGAGAGTTTTGTGGAGAAGTTTAGAGAGTTATCTCCTCTTGCTTTGGTTTTGTTCCGTAGTATTTGCATCTCATTATAAGTTCACATTATAACAAGATTATAGGAACAATCAACTCTTAAATCTTGCATCATTTTTTCACTATCTATCTAAGATCGTTTTTTCCTATCAATAGTTAAACAATATTTAAGTGACATCATGTATACTAAAGTTATCAATCTTGCAACTCAAGTTTGAATTCTCAAGTAAGCATCATGCTTTTACACATTCTTAGCAACTTATTCAATCTTGATCATAAATTCTTTACATCATGATTTAGTTAAAATCATAATTATAGAAATTATTGGGATATAGATATTAGAATAATTCTGAATTTAAGGTTAAATTCTTAACTTGTAGTTATTAGCTGGTCCTTTTATAGGGGTCTTTTATAGGCGGAATCTTAGTAGGTTTAATACCTTAAGGTTTTACCGGATCAGGTACTAAGGTGCATATCGACTTTAGATTAGTCATTATCAGGAACGCACTTAAAAGTTTGTTCTATTTAAGTCCATGAGTATTTTGACACTTAAATGTTATTTCAACTTGACAACTATGGCTTTGTTGTGTATTGATGGTAATACTGGGTGACATGTTGGTTATGGTTTGTTATAAATTTTGGACATTTGTCTAGTTTTGAGGATGTGATAGCACTTTTTGGTCCATTGTGTTTGGGAGTTAGTGATGACCAGGTGCTATAAGATTATCCAAAGATTGTCTGCTTTAGATCTTGAATTATTCAAGATGTTACTTAAGAATTATCAAATGCATGTCAGACATCATAATGAGAGATTGAAGCATTCAAAAAGTTATGGTGAACATGTATTAGCTTGCATTTGAGTGTTGTAATTGTACCAGTAAGATAGTGTTGGTGCCGAAGGTCAAGTATTGAAGTTGTCCAAGTTGTGGTCATGATTGGGTATTCGAAAGAGCTTCACATAAGGGAGTCTCGGGAGATGGAGTCAATATAGCTTCATCGACAAGTCAAAAGGTGTCCATTTAGGAGAAGTTTTACTCAGTGGATTTGGCAAGGTGGTTTCCTAATTTTATTTGGGGGTATGATTGTATGAGACTCAAGGGCTAAATGATCTTGCTATCGTATAGGCTCGTGAGTCACTGCTATGGACATTTTGGCTTTTTTTTGGCTTGATGGTTCTTTTCTGAATGGAGTTTATGAGGTTAATGTTTCATGGTTGTAAGGCTCTGCTCTGTTCATCGAGTCGTTTACATGCACTCTTTTCTAATCTCTTTTGTGTACTCTAGTTTTATCTGATTTTCTACAACTCATGTAGGAATAATCTACTGATATCTTCTAGTATTGTTTACTCCTTGTTTCTAGTTATTCTGATGGTTCTGAATTTCATCTTGTGCATCCTTCTGTGTGATTCTATGCTTCTTTGATATGTATCTTTTGGTTTCCGTTATTCACTTGATCCTAGCTGTTTATCTCTTTATGTCACCTGGTTTGAAGATGTCATTCCTCTTGTTGCTTATGTGACTTGGCTTTTGTACTTCTAGTAGCTGTCCTCATCTGAGCTTGCTAATCTAGTTCTTAGGTTGGCTACCTTCTTATGTGCCTCTTTAATTTACTTGCTTCACGTTTGTTTAGCTTGTCCTTGCTTTTTACTTTTGTTTGACTAATGCCTCAGTTTCTCAACTATTTGTGATTAATTGCTATATTTGTACTGTTGAGCTACTTTTCTATTGCTTCTTTTGTTCACAGGCTTACATGATTTCTTATGTTTGCTTGGACTTCTGTTTGATTCGTGTATATAATATCTTTATTGCTTGTCTGAATTGGTTATTGGTTCTTTGATATCTCTGATTGCTTGTCTTAATTTGTATCTTGTTGTTGTTCTCTTTGTTATGTTTTTGTCATTTTTTTAATCTTTGGGCCTCAATGAGTTTGTCTTCCTCCAAGTTTTACCATTGATATGTGCAGCATTCCTCTCTTTTTGAGACCTTTATGGGGAAACTTTATTTGGTTCCTTTTACCCATTTGAAGATCCTGGGGGAGTTTCAGTTTTGTGGAAGTTTAGAGTTATTCCTCTTCTTTGGTTTTTTGTATTTGCATCTCATTCTCGCATTTGGTTGTTCATTGCATGGTGATGTAATTCTTTATAAACTTCTTGAAAGTGATTGTCATCAATTACCAAAATGGGGAGATTGAAAGAACATGGTGCCCCATGTTTGGTTTTGTAATTGATGCAACTCTATGGACTAATGGTTGCTTTTATATTTGAAGGGTTTGTCCATAGGCTTTTTGGAGTCATTTGTTGGTTTCAAGGAGGTGTGATGCCGGGCTATTAAGGATTATCCAAAGATTGTGTGTCATTGAGCTTATTGCAAGCATGTCTTGAAGAAAAGATTGTGTGTATACATTCTACCTTAAACTTTGAATGAAGAGAGTTGGAAAGTTAACAAAGAAGATGTATGAGGATCAAGTGACCCATGGTATGGTCTTGTCCATTCGCTTTGTGTGCTAATCCATGGTCTTCGTGAGAGTTTTGGGTAGGTTGTGTGAATTAAATGCATCAGAAGAGATCAAGTGCTTGAGAGCTTGCCACATTGGTGACAATGGACTTGTGAAGTAAGCGAAAGTGGCTCACTTAAGGGAGTATGGGGAGGATCAACTAGTCTTTGGAGGCCAAAGTCAGAAAGGGTCCATCTTGAGAGGGATCGTTTCATCTGCTAGTGATTTAGGCAAGGTTGGCCTTGATAGGTTTCTTTTTCTTCAGGTGTTATGGAGTTATGATGTACTAGTCAAGGGGCTCATCGATGGTTGCTTATCGTATCGTGAGAGGCTAAACCTTGCACCTTGCATCATTTTTGGTTTTATTTGGTTCTTCTCTTTAGATTTGGAGCTTTTGGTCATTTTTGAAGCTGGTTCCACTGTTCAATTTTTGATTTTTCATGTTGGGCTCTGCGGCTTCTCTGTTAGGTTTCTTTCCTTTTTTAGGCATACCTCTCTGCCTCTTGTATATAACCGGTTTTTGATATTATCCTTCTTGATATATATCATCATATTCATCTACTAGAACCCTATATCGTTAATTTACATCTCTATTGATATCCCTTCTTTCACGTCCACCTTGTCTTCTGTATTTCTTTGGTGGTCTAATTTGCCTTGAGGTGTCTCTTTGAGATCTTTGCACTCTTGTGTTGAAGATTTTTTCCTCATGCTTGTCGTTATGAGGCTTTTTGGTATCCTTTGATGGGCTTTCATCTTCTATCTTTAGCCCGTGTCAAGTGCTTTGTTCTTAGTACTTAACATTTGCTTGCTAGGATATTGCCTTGACTATGTGCTTATTCTCAACTATTTACTGGCTTTTCTATTGCTCAAGCTCCATTTGGTTGACTATTCTAGTTCTTTTAAGGTTGCAACCATTGCTTTTGCAACCCTTTTTTATTCATTTGTTGCCATGTGAGTTTTAGTTTTGGTGCTTGACCTTTGGTATTATCAAAATCTATTTTGAAGATCATGGATTTTGTTTCTTAGAACTTTTTCCTATTGCTTTTTTAGTATTCTGTTGATTCTTCCTGTGCTTGTTATGTCGTTCATTTTATTCCTTTTGCTATGTTATGGTTCTATTGTTGTTCTTCTTTAGCCGTTATTCTTTTTCAATTTGTCATGGATTGTCTGATTCCTTTTTATGAGATCCATTTTGAGAACTCTTTATTTGGACCTTGCTTTTCCTCATTTTGCTCTGAATGACCATGGTTGTGAGATTTAGAGTTTTTGGAGATTTAGGTTTCCTTGCTTTGTTTGTTGTGCTTATTGCATATTCTATATTTGCATATGTGTGATATTGAAATTGTGAAAGATTGCATCTTGCTTATTGTAACTTGGACATGTTGTTGGATTGAAATATCATCTTGCCATTGTTGTATTCAGGTGAACTTTGCATATTGTTATCCTGAGTTTTTGAAGATTCAAATACTTAGAGATTTGATCATCATTGCTTGCACTTTCTTAAGTGGAATTGTGACATTGCTCAAGATATCGAGATTGAGTCATTGTAAGTTGCCATATTGCTATCATGCCTTGTGAGTTTATTGGAGCTTTTAGTCTATTCTTGAGAGATATAAAGATTGCTGTGAAGGCTCAAGTATGTGAGCTAATGTTTGGCATGGATTTGATAAATGTCATTGTGGCACTTGAGGATATGATGGCATTCACAGTATTGTGCCAAGTGACGAGGTTATTTCAAGGTGATCTATGGATGTAGTCATGTTTAGCTTTGGCTATTGGCTGATAGTTCTTTTGTCGAGTAGGAGTCGTTTCATCAGTTCATTATGGCATGGTCTTCGTGCTGAAGTGCCTTGCATTTCTAGAGTCATTTAGTAGATCATGGTTTATCTGCTCGAGTTTGGACTTTTGGCATACATTTCCCTATGAGGTTCAATGTTTTGGATCTTAATGATGTTTTGTAGTGCTTTGTGATAGTTTCATCAGTTTTGATATTGTTATTCATCTTAGTGCTATCTATTTACCTCTTGATATTCTATTATTCTTATGGCTTGTGAAATTTGCTTTGAGTATCTTCTTACACCGTCATTGTTGTGATTTATATTGGTCTTGCTTGGTTTTTTGTTTTGATTGAGGCTTTTCTTGTATTTCCTGTTGTCGAAGGAGTTCTTTTTGTATACCTTGCTGTTAGTTTCAGTTGTCTTGAATTGATCTTCTTTCATATTTTGAACTTTGCTTATCTATGACTATAGCCTGACTCACTCATTTTAGATTATCCTTTACATGCTCACATGTGTTTCAGCTAAGTTTGATTACCACTTTATGTTGATTCCTTATTTGCTATCCATTGTCTTCGTATATTCTTGTGTGGAGCTCTGCAGTTTCAGTCTATGAGTTTCATACTATTCGTGCTTGAGTTCTCTTGTTTCAAGTTTGTCACGCATGGTGCTTCTTGTTCTTAGTATTAGCTTGAACTATTGTTATTGCTGTGCAGATGGTCTGTCAATGTTTGCTCATTGTGTTGTCATTGATCTTATGTTCTAATTTAGCCTTGGCAAGTGCTTCTTTCACTTTTCATTTATGTCTCAAGTTTTAGGTCTTTAGTGCCTTGCCCTTTTCAAGTTGCTTTATGCACATGTCCTTTTAGTTCCTTTGGCATGATTTATGGTTTTCTTTGTTTTTTGAGATTTGATTTCGTCATCTTGCGTTTGTTCTGATATTATTTAATCTTCATGATATTTTTGGAGCTTAGTTCTTTAAACTGGTTTATCTTATTTTGATCAATGTTGACATTAGGATTCTTGGTTTTGTTTTGTATCTTTTGATATTTTTGTTCAATTGGAGCTTATGACTTTCTTGGATTCCATGTTGTCAGCTTGGTATGCTTTTCAAGGGTCTATTTTATGTTCTTATGCTTCATGGAAACTTTGAGATTTCCATCTCATTGTATCAGCAATGCATGTGATAAGTTGGATTCACTTTCACCATGTTTGAGATTATTGGTTGTAGCGTTGCTAGTTCTGTGATCATGAGTTGATTGAGTTACATTGCTCTTGCTTGTTTCAAGATGTGCACATTACTGGTTGATGACATGCTGGAGTGCTCATTTATAGTAAGATGTTGATGAAATCTTCATCATCTAAGGGATTGAAGGAATGTGCCATAGTTTTGGTTTTGTAGCCCTTGTTTGGATTTAATTGGTGTTGACGGTATGAGGTTTGCAATGTCAGGGCTCCATTGTCCTTGATCTTGCGATGAAGTTCTTGTAGTATGTTGTATTTGGATTTCAAATTTCATGAGAATTGAGTTCTCAACAAGTCAGATTCGAGAGTTTCATGTGACTCCTTTTAAAGTTTAGCTTCCTCTTCGTTAGGTCTTCCTGTGTTATGAATCCTTTGTGTTACTCTAAGTTTTTGATTTATCTTGTAGTACTATTCTGATTCATTTGTAACCTTGGCTTCAATCAGTTTGTTTCTCATTATTGTGAACTTGGCGGTCCATTTCATCGTGCTTTTAGTGAATTTATGGCCTTTTTATGAGGATTATGTACTCTAGCTTCTTCTATCATGCAAGCGAGTTTCAAGTTTTCTTGAAGGTTTAATCATTTCCTTGTTAGTGTGCCTTTGGTGAGTACTTGCCTGTGTTTTCATTATGTTGTCTTATGTATCTAGTGTCTCAAATCCCTTTAGAATCATTTATGGTTTCTTAGTTCTTTTGTGAGATCGTTGTGCACCAGCTTTGTTTTACTATGAATTCACTTATTGGGTCTATGTTCTTGATTATGAATTTGTTTGTCATTTTTTGGACCGATTCTGTTGTTTAAATCTTCTTTATAACTGTATTTGGTTTGATATCTGCTGGTTTTGATTGTGTTGCTTTTCATTTATTTAGGATACTTCTTTTTAATTTCTAAATATTTCTTCTTGGTTAATTTTTCCCCAATTTTCATTCTAGGGGTTCCTTTTTTGAGGTTTCCTTTTTCTTTACCTTTTTCTTTGGAATTTTCCTGGTGGTCGTTAAGTTTGGAGTTTCCCGTATTGGATTTCTGAGTTTTCCATTTTTGCATCTTGTTCTTTTTGAGATTTGGAATCTCTTGATTGATGTATGCATTTTTAGAATCTCAAAGTTGTCACCATTTGATGGTAATGACACTCATACCATTGCTTAGTTTGTTCAAATTTTTGAGCTATTTCTTAGATTTTGTGTTTAAGGTTTTATGTCTTGTTTACAATCAAGTTGGTGGCATGTATTTTATTTAAGTTGTCAAATGTTACTATTCCATTATTTTGGGATCATTTTTTAATTTGGACATCATTCATGAAGAGTAAATTTAATGTTCCAAGATGATGTTAGTGGTTTTGATCCTGGTTTTAATTTTTTGTTTGGTTGTGTCTATTGGTATAACTTTGTTGTTATTGCTCTTGGGTTGAGCTTTTACCAAATCTTGTGAGATTTAGCATCACATTATCCCTCTAATTTCCTCATTGTCGGTTCGATCTTTTAGGTAGAGTGCTTTGGAAGGAAGTTCCTTTTTTCTTTGGTCGTGAATTTGAGTCGGTTTGGAGATTTGGTTATCTGCTGTGAGTTGCTTTTCTGTCAAGGTTCAACATTCCTTGCATCATTTTATTCTTGTTTGGTTCTTATAGATGAATCCTTGCAAGCTTCATTCGATGTTGTAAGAATTTACCATGCTTTTTTATTCATTTGTTCTTTTGGTGCCTTTTATTTGGTTTCTATTTTTAACCATGTTGTTTAAGGAGTTTAGAACATTGTTTTGATTTATGTTAGGCATTCTTTAGTTGATTAATCCTTGTTCAACTGTCTATATTTTTTTAAATCCTTTTGTTTGATACTTATTCACTGAAGTATGTGGGTAAGTTCCTTGTACTTTCAGGCTTTTGTATCTGGCTTCTTGGTTCTTTGTATTGCTTGGTGCAAAATTTTGTGCATCTTGTGCATCTAGGTTGAAGCTTTCATATTCTTGTGATAGGCTGAATGGCCCTCCTTTGATGTGATTTATGGGATCATCTTATGCTTGTCAAGCTGCCTTATTGTCATCTTAGGACTTGGTAGTTTGTGTGGTAGGCTTTCATGTTTTGTCAAGTAGTTTGTTATCGTCTCATGTTTTAGGTCACTTCATTTCATTCTACTTTTGGCTTATGATTCTTTTTCTTGATTAAACTTGTGCTCATGTGGTTTTGGTTTTACCATTTATGCATTGTTCTGTTTTGGGATGATCTTTGGGGTTTTATTTCTTTTGAGTATGGATCCTCATTTTTTGAGTTTGTTCATTTTGTTATTCTTATTATATCTAGTGTCTTGATCAAGATTTTCTTCAGTTATATCATATTGATACTTTTTTTTAGAATTGCATATTGAGGCATTCCTTATGTGTGCTTCCTTTTCCTTTTATGATCTGTGGGGAAGTTATTTTCTTGGTGTGATTAGGACTTATGTCTTGGTGTGTAGCTTTCTTCCATCTCATGTGTAAGTTGGTTGTTAGTTGTGGACATTGTCTTTATCTCTTTAAGTATGCCAGCATTTCTCATTTCGTTAAGAATGTGCCCATTTGTGGTTGATGCTATAATTACTTGGCATATGTCACTTAATTTTTGACTTTAAGTTTCTATGTTAGTCCTGCTGTTAGGCGGGTTTATATGCAGCTTTAGGCTATAGTTTCTGATGTTTATTGAGGTATTTTTCTGTATTTCTTTGTGTTGGTTTCATGGAATTTAGTTTAGTATTTTTATCAAATCAGTTGCATCATCATGCACTTCTAGATCGTTCTAGATGTTAGTTGTCCTTATGGTTTTATCTTTTGTGGCAGTATCTGCTTTTTTTTGTATCTGATTTTCAATATTCTTGGCATTATGTCTCCAGTTATTTGGTTAGTGCAATTAGTGTGCATCACATTGAGTCAATGTATCTCCTATTGCTTCATGATGTCACCTTTGGTGGTCCCGTATAGGGAGAATTCTTTTGAGACTTGAAGAACTTCCTTTGTGGAGGATTTTGATTTTCTTTTGGATTTGGTATCTGTTTGGATGGTTTGCCTTATATTTTGGGTTCGTCAGATTGGTTTGGGTTATACTGGATGCCTTCCATTTGTTTGGAATGATTGCTTCCATGGTGTGAGCTTACATGTTTGAGTTTCTATTTATTTAGGTCTTTGCTTTAATGAGCTTTTCTTAGGCTGTTCTCTTAGTTTTTGTTCAGGCTTTTGCGTTTTTAAGGCATTTCCTGATTTCATTCTACTTTGAGCATTTCTGAATAAATTGTTATAAATATTTCAGAATATATCATAGTTTTAGAACCCTTACTTTGATTAATCTCTTGTGGTGATGTTTCTTAGGGTGTTCATTGTATTCTTGTGCATCTGTTTGGTGAGTTTTTTTTGTGCTCTATGATTGTTGTAGCTTAATTGCTCTTGGCTATGGTTTTCATGTCCTTATGAGCTTGCTTCTTCTTAAAGGTTCATATGGATGGGGACTCTATTACCAGCTTCACCATGTGCTTTGTGAAGATAGGTGGAATGTCATCATTTTAGACTTTGGATCAGTTTCCCATAGTTTTTAGGTTTCTATGTGCTTATTATGTTGCCAAATTGCTATTACCTTAGTTCTTTTTGTCTTTCAATGGAGTTTAGCATTTGCTATGGTTGTAGTTTATCAAATTTTGGATTGACTTGTTCTTGATCTAAATTTTGGTTACATTTTCTTTTTTGCATTGGTCTGGCTTTAATTTATCGTGTTTTTATCTCATCGTTGTGGATTCATTTTTTTAACTTTTAGATATTTTTCTTTGTCTCTTTAGTTCTTGCTAATTGTTATATCTTGGGCATTCATCTTTGTGTGATCCTTTACTGCTATTGTGCTCTTTACTCTTTGTGTGTATAGCTTTGTGAGAGTTTTGTTGGCTATCCTGGCATTTGATGCTGCATTTTTTTCGAATTTGCAAGCTTGGTTCTTGCTTGCTTGATGGTTGATCTATTTGACTTTTGTAGTATTGTGTTTGCAATGCATTCTAAAATCTGAGTGTTCCATTGTTGAATGAGCTATCCTTGAATGTGACTATATTTGAAGGTTGCCTATATTTAGTTTGTTTTCATGTGGTACCATTTTGGTTTGAGACGTTGTTTTTTGCCTCATTATTAGTCCAAGATGGTATTTTCTAGTTTGTATGGAAGCTAAATTCCAAAGTGATCTATTCATTCTGTTTGGAGTATTCATACTTGTGGTTTCTGTCTTCAATACTTTGGTTTCAAAATCTTATAGATCCAAGATGTTGATCTGTTGGTCATGATTTCTTTCTGTGTGCTAATCGTGTTGTAGCCTTCTTTGTATGTAGCTGTCAATTGTATCTTGGAGTAGTTGATCTTCTCATTGATTCATGGACTTGTAGAACTGGGCTACCTTTAGTTTGGTCATTATGTAACCTTGTTTCATTCACCTCTTATTTTGCCATTTCATGAAGGGAATGCTTATTTTGTCTGTTTTTCGAAGTTTGTCTGCATGAGGTTTTCATGAGTTTTGATTTTATGATATTGTCTGTTGAGTGGTCTTATCTGATTCTTGAATCTGTGCAGCCAGGAGGTGAGTGAAGGTGCTATCGCTCGAAAATGCTTGTTATTCCTCTCCTTCCAAATACTCCAAGCTGCCACAATGAATCTCTCTATGAACAGGGGAGTGTGATGAGAGTTTCTGTGATCTTGTACTGCTTGTATTCGGCCCAGGAAAGGTTCCCAGTCAAGCCCAAGTTTGGCCCAACACAGTTTACGCAATTTCGAAAATGCTTGTTATTCGGATTGCTTGTGTCTCTCTTTGTTATGTCTTTGTGTCATATCTTTTTGTTGCAATCTTTGGGCCTCAATGTAGTTTGTCTTCCTCCAAGTATTTACCATTGGATATGTGCATGGCATTCCACTCTCTTTTTGAGAGATACGCAATTTATGGAGGAACACTCTTTATTTTGGCCTTCCCAGCTTTTCACCCATTTTGGCAATCGATGCCAATGGGGGAGGAGTTTCAGAGAGTTTTGTGGAGAAGTTTAGAGAGTTATCTCCTCTTGCTTTGGTTTTGTTCCGTAGTATTTGCATCTCATTCTCGTGCATCATTGGTTGTTGCATTGCATGGTGATGCATAATTCCTTGTATAAACTCGTCTTCCTCTATCCAACAAGCTTGAGTTTGCTCAATTCGGAGCTCATTTGCAGAAGTTATGGCAGTTCTGGTTTTAGTGTTTCCCTCTGTTGTCTTCTTTGCAAAATGAAGGACTCCTAGTGTTGCTGATTTGGGGCATGCGGTGGTACTGCTCTCCGGAGCGGTAGTATCGCAGACCCATGCGGTAGTACCGCTCTATGGGAGCGGTAGTACCGTGGCCTCCGGCCAGGCGCAGCTGCCCGAGCGGTAGTAGGGGTGGATGTAATTTTTTACATCCGCGCCCTACGCGGTAGTACCGCGCCACGAGCGCGGTATTACCGTGGGCTCTGGCCAGGCTGATCAGCATGAGCGGAAGTAGGGGCGGATGTAATTTTTTACATCCGCGCCCTACGCGGTAGTACCGCTCTTCGTGTGCGGTAGTACCGTGCCGGATTTTTGCGCAGGTCCTCCCTCAGCGGAAGTAGGTACGGAAGTAATTTTTTACGTCCGTGCCTTCTCTGCGCCTAGTGTTGCCTGCCATACGGTAGTACCGTCAGAGGGGTAGTGGTAGTACCGCTCGGCGGTTCTATCGCTCGTTGCCACTGTGCAACAGCCTTCATCTGGCCAGAGCTGCACATGCGGTAGTACCGCAACCTGCAGTGTAGTACCGCTGCCAATCAGCGGTAGTACCGCAGCTCCTTATGTAGTAGTGCGCGTCGTGCGGGCTGAGTGAGGGGATAACGGTTGGATTTTCTACCCACCTATAAAAGGGGGTCTTCTTCCCCATTGGGACTCAATCTTTTGAGCTCGTGTTCTTCCCCCATTGTTGACCTTCTTCGAGCTTGCTAACTCTCAATCCCTCCATGGATTCTTGCTAGTTTTTGAGGGAAAAGAGAGAGGAGATCTAGATCCACATTTCCACCAATCACTTTCTCCTCTATGTGAGGGGAACCTCTTGGATCTAGTTCTTGGAGTTCTTGGTGTTCTCCTTCTTGTTCTTCCTCTCATTTTCCTCCCTAGCATTAGTTGCTTCGGTGGGATTTGAGAGAGAAGGACTTGGGCACTCCGTGTGCCCCTGCCATTGCATTTGGTGCATCGGTTTGAGTTCTCCACGTGATACGTGGAAGTTACAAGTTGAGAAGCTTATTACTCTTGGGTGCTTGGTGCCCTTGAGCTTGTTCATCTTGGGTGCTTGGGCGCCCTAGTCGGTTGGTGGTGTTCGAGCTCAATCATTGTGGTGTAAAGCTCCGGCAAGCGTCGGGTCTCCAATCAGGTTGTGGAGATCGCCCGAGCATTTTGACGGCACCGTGACCGCCCCAAGGGTTGCCAAAGTGTACGGGTTCGGTGACCGCCCCAAGGGTCGCCATTTGTACGGGTTCGGTGACCGCCTCAAGGGTCCCTTAGTGGAATCACGGCATCTTGCATTGTCGAGGGCGTGAGGAGATTACTGGTGGCCCTAGTGGCTTCTTGGGGAGCATTGTGCCTCCACACCGCTCCAAACGGAGATTAGCATCCGCAAGGGTGTGAACTTCAGGATACATCATCGTCTCCTCGTGCCTCGGTTATCTCTTACCCGAGCCCTTTACTTATGCACTTTACTTTGTGATAGCCATATTGTTCTTTGTCATATATCTTGCTATCACATTGTTGCTTATCTTGCTTAGCATAAGTTGTTGGTGCACATAGGTGAGCCTAGTTGCTTTAGGTTTTGTGCTTGACAAATTAACCGTTAGGTTTATTCCGCATTTGTTCAAGCCTAAACCGTAATTATTTTAAAACGCCTATTCACCCCCTCTAGGCGACATCCACGATCTTTCAATAGGAATCTTCGCCGGTTCTTAAATCGGTGGTAGATTCCTATTGACAATTTAGATTCTATACAAAAAGACCATTGATGATCAATGTATTTTTTATGTACTTCTCTGTAGGAGTAGCGCGTTTTGGCTGAAAGGCGGTACTGATCAATGTATTTTTTCTGCGTTCAGATGCACAATTTAAATATGTTACTTCTCAAACTATCACAATCATTTGGTCTTCATTGAACTCTGTGTGTATAATTTGTGGACTCAATATGAGTCTTCGCCGGTTTCGGACGAGAACTCATCAGTTACACGAGCACTTCATTTTTTTAACTTATTTGAACTCTAGACTTTTTTTGAGCCGGCATTATGCAGCACTCAAAGCGACGTCATCAATTTCCAACATGTTCTGACATCATTTGCTGTTTTTCAGTCATCGTTTTGTTTAGATCAGAGCTAAATGACCGCGAAAATGAAATTCACTACAAAACAAACTCTGAAAATGTTGAAGGTATCATCATTCAACCCGCATAGCATGTGCGAAAGAGTAGAGAGGGTCACGGCAAAAACTGGACAAACTTCGTGTACAAACTGGACAATCTCTTTCGGAGTATCAGGCGGACAAGAACTCATCAGTTACACGGGCACTTCATTTTTTTAACTTATTTGAACTCCAGACTTTTTTGAGCCGGCATTATGTAGCATTCGAAGCGACGTCATCAATTTCCAACACGTTCTGACATCATTTGTTGTTTTTCAGTCGCCGATTTGTTTAGATCAGAGCTAAATGACCGTGAAAATGAAAATCACTACAAAACAAACTCTGAAAATGTTGAAGGTATCATCATTTAACCAACATAGCATGTGCGAAAGAGTAGAGAGGGTCACGGCAAAAACTGGTCGAACTTCATGTACAAACTGGACAATCTCTTTCGGAGTATCAGGGTTTCGGACGAGAACTCATCAGTTACACGGGCAGTTCTATTTTTCAGTCATTTACCAATTTGTTTAGAGAGCTAAATGACCGTGAAACAGTAAATCACAACAAAACAAACTCTGAAAAAGCAGAAAAGAAAAAACTATATAAAAAAATTACTCAAAAATAAATAGTAGAAAATAAATAATGCAGAAAAAAAACTATATAAAGCAAAAATATTCACAAAGAAAATAAAAAAGCAAAAAAAAAACTACTCAGAAAAAAATAGAAGAAAAAAATATACACAAAAGAGAAAACTATATAAAAAAATTACTCAAAAATAAATAGAAGAAAATAAATAATGCAGAAAAGAAAAAAATTATATAAAGCAAAAATATTCACAAAGAAACTAAATACAGCAAAAAATTGCTGGGGCGCTGCCCTGTGGGCCTGCCAGACCTAGGGTGTGCAAATTCAGGCCCAGAAGGGCCAGCAGACTCACAGGGCAGCGCGCCCTAGTTAGGCCCAGAAGCCTGCTATATAGAGGAGTTCGAAAGGGCAGCCGCGGCTGGGTTTATAAACCAGTGCGGCTGCCCTTCGCTCGGCGAGGTGGGACTAAAAATAGCACACTGCGGGTGGCAACGCATGACCATTAGTACCGGTTGGTGGCTCCGACCGGTACTAATGTGTTGCCCTTTAGTACCGGTTGGAGCCACCAACCGGTACTAAAGGCCCTTGTTTCCCGCCGCTTGGGTTGGCCAAAATTGGCTTTTAGTACCGGTTGGAGGCTCCAACATGTACTAAAGGCTCCTCCTATATATACAACACTTACGAAAAATCAGTTATCGTCGACCACTTCGTTCCACTTCTCGCGCGACATCGATCTATCGCACCGACGCCGATGCGGCCGCGCCGCCGTGTCGTCGCCCCCGCCGCCCTCGATCGCCCCCACCAGACGTCGTCGCCGTCCCGCCCCTCGCCGCCCCGCCGCCCGTCGTCGCCGCCGCGCCCGCCGCCGTCGTCGTCGCCGCCCGCCGCCGTCGTCGCCGTCCCGCCGCCCTCGCCGCCCCGCCGCCCGTCGCCCGCTCGATCATACCCACACACACGCATACACACACACGCATACACACACACATACACACACATATACACACACACACACTACACACACATGTACTTACGCACATACACACACACACACATATTTTTTTACTTATTTTCTGTTTTCTATTGTTTAGATGAATTAATTAATATAACTAGTTTATTTTTAGAATGTTAGAAATGTTAATGTTAGATGAATTAGAACTAGTTTTTTAGTAAGAAAATTTAGTATATGAGATTATTTGAACTAGTTGAATTAATAAAATTAGTTTATTTTTAGTAAGAAAATTTAGGTATATGAGATTATTTGAACTAGTTGAATTAATATAGCTAGTTTATTTTTAGTAAATGCTTAGTTGAACTAGTAAGTGTTTAATGTTTCGCCTATATGAACATAGGAAATGTCGTCTGACGATGGAAAAAATTTCATTATGTGCGAATACTGTGAAGACCAGCGCGGCCTGTGCGACAGAAATTTCCTTGTTGATGATAGGCGATTCAGCATCAAGCTGGATGAGACCTTCGAATTCGATATAGTAAGTCTCACAACGACAAGTCTGTTTTCGTAATTAAGCATGACTTATATATGCTTCATTTGTCTGACTTATAATTTTAATTTTCACTATTCTACTAGCGCATCCCTTGCCATGCAAGAATTTTTGTCTTGGATAAGATAGGTTTCAATGCTATGGAAACTATGGAGGTAAAGAGAGTTTACCTGAAAACTGAGCATGGTTATACTTTCAACGTCAAAGTATACAATGCAAACATGTACACCTATTTTGAATGCAAAACTTGGCAAGCACTATGCAAGGCTTATGCATATGAGCCTCATATGGTTATCATCTTTGATATTCGTCCGGAAGATGATATTGAAGGTAATAGAGACATATGGGTCGATGTGCAGACGCCTCCAGTTCTACCATTATGTGAGTTCTTCTCAACTATATTTTTGTCTTTGATATTGCTTATTCAAAAATAATTGACAACTAATTTCTATTGACAGCTTATTTCCATTCAAGCAAACATGTCCGGCGCTTGGTAGACAGGACCTACTACTGTCCCGGAGCTGAACTAAACTGCGAGGAGATAAGTCATTATGTTTCATGGCTTGAGGATCTTCGTACTGTCAAGACAAATTTTCTTCCTGCACTTAGAAATGTTAGTACTCAAAACGTGCGACCAATAGTGATCGTATTGAACTACGGTCACATCTATTTAGGAATGATGGTAAGATTTTTACTATTTGTCCTCAGTGCATCTTTTGCATACATAATTTTTTATCCTAAACTTTCATTGCTAAGTATATTAATTAAGTACTAAATGATGTTCTTCAACAGGGACTCCCGATGACAGTTGTGCCTCAGGGGATCGAGACTAAAGGTCGCATGTCATTTGTTAGCTTACGGCCAAGATATCCTGCATTGCACATGAGTGCATTCAAGATTTCTAGAAGCGATGAATGCTTAATAGTGAAAGATTGGAGGAAAATTATTAATGATCGCAGACAAGTACTAGGGGGCAGCAATGAGAAGCGCAGCCCACGATTAGGAGATAGGTTCATCTGCATGCTTCAGTATGATGAATCAGGAGAGCTATACATGTTCTATGCTATTTTACCTGAGAGAGAGCAGCAGGAGTGATTTAGCTAGTTCATGCTCTTAGTATTTGTCCTTTCATGTCCGTGTTCTTCGTTCTGAACTTAATCTCAAAGAGTGATTTGCTTTTGTGGTGTTATATATGAACGCTTATAATATCATGACAATCATGTTGAACTCGATGATATTTTTTGCTTCTGGTACAAGTGAATGTTTCTTCTTTAAGCTAGTGTTGGTGGTGATTAGATAGCGGTAATGACTATGATGATTAAATAGTGATAATGGTGACTACGATGATTTTTAGCTAGCTATAGAGTATATATATACTCATGTTGATGATATGATGCAAGAGTTTTTATATTAATATGATGATGATGATGATGAGTTATTATATCATTTAGTGAAAGAAACCGCAGATTAGTTTCAGCTGGATGGATCCTACCTAAGTGATCAAGTATATATATATATGCCATATCCATATTTATATTATACTTGATCACCTAATTAGGTGATCAAGTATAATATGGATATGGCATATACTTGATCACTTAGCTAGTAGCTAGATCCAATGCATCCAGTCGAAACTAATCCGCGGTACTTTCACCTAATGATTTACCAACTCATTATAATGTAAAACAATCACTAAATTAAATTGAAAACACAAAATTAAAGGAAAAAACACCCAAATATTTAGTACATGTTGGTGTTACCAACCGGTACTAAAGCCCTACGCTCACCCGGGCCTGGCTCATGCCACGTGGTGGCACTTTAGCACCGGTTCGAGACGAACTGGTACTAAAGTGGGGGGACCTTCAGTCCCCACTCTTTAGTGCCGGTTGGCGAACCGGCACTAAAGGCCGTCACGAACCGGCACTAAAGGTCGGTTCTGCACTAGTGATAAGCATTGTTTCCAAAACTATTCCTACTAACAAAATTCACATCCATAGATTCATTATTATTCTCAATCAAAGTAGACAAAGGCATATCTTTGGGATCAAGAGGAGTATTTTTAGTAAACAACTTCATAAGTTCATCCATCTTTCCACTCAAAACATTAATTTCTTCTATAGCATGCACTTTTTTACTAGTAGATCTTTCGGTGTGCCATTGAGAATAATTAGCCATAATATTATCAAGAAGTTTTGTAGCATCTCCTAACATGATTTCCATAAACGTGCCTCCCGCGGCCGAATCTAAAAGACTTCTAGAAGCAAAGTTCAATCCGACATAAAATTTCTGTATGATCATCCATAAATTCAAACCATGAGTAGGGCAATTGGGAATCATCAGTTTCATTCTTTCCCAAGATTGGGCAACATGCTCATGATCAAGTTGTTCAAAATTCATAATATCGTTCCTAAGAGTGATAATCTTAGCGGGAGGAATACTTAGAGATAAAAGCATCTTTGCACTTGTTTCAAGAATCAATACTATTTTTAGGCAAAGACGAGAACCAAACTTTAGCACAATCTCTAAGCGAAAACGGAAATAACTTTAATTTAACGATATCATTATCCGTATCTTTCTTCTTTTGCATATCACACAAATCAACAAAGTTGTTTAGATGAGTAGCGTCATCTTCACTAGGAAGGCCGGCAAATTGATCTTTCATAACAAGATTCAGCAAAGCAGTATTGATTTCAAAAGACTCAACATCATTAAGAGGAGCAATCGAAGTACTAAGGAAATCATTATTATTGGTATTGGAGAAATCACACAATTTGGTATTATCTTGCACCATGGCGACAAGTAATCCAACACAAAAGCAAACAGAAAAAGGCAAGCGAAAGAGAGAGAGGAGATTGGGAAAGAGAGGGCAAATAAAACGGCAAGGGTGAAGTGGGAGAGGAAAACGAGAGGCGAATGAAAAATAATGTAAATGCGAGGGAGATGAGTTTGTGATGGGTACTTGGTATGTCTTGACTTGAGCGAAGACCTCCCCGGCAACGGCGCCAGAAATCCTTCTTGCTACGTCTTGAGCTTGCGTTGGTTTTCCTTGAAGAGGAAAGGGTGATGCAGCAATAGTAGCGTAAGTATTTCCCTCAGTTTTTTAGAACCAAGGTATCAATCCAATAGGAGGCTCCTCAAAGGTCCCACGCACCTACACAAACAAACAAAGAACTCGCAACCAACGCAATAAAGGGTTGTCAATCCCTTCACGCCACTTCATGAAAGTGAGATCTGATAGAGATAGTATGATAAGATAAATATATTTTTGGTATTTTATAATATTGATAAGAAAAGTAAAGATGCAAATAAAAGTAGATTGAAAGCTTATATGATAAAAGATAGACCGGGGGGCCATAGGTTTCACTAGTGGCTTCTCTCAAGATAGCATAAGTATTACGGTGGGTGAACAAATTACTGTCGAGCAATTGATAGAAAAGCGAATAATTATGAGATTATCTAGGCATGATCATGTATATAAGCATCACGCCCGCGACAAGTAGACTGATTCCTGCCTGCATCTACTACTATTACTCCACACATCGACCGCTATCCAGCATGCATCTAGAGTATTAAGTTCATAAGGACAGAGTAACGCATTAAGAAAGATGACATGATGTAGAGGGATAAACTCATGCAATATGATATAAACCCCATCTTTTTATCCTCGATGGCAAAAATACAATGCGTGCCTTGCAACCCCTACTGTCACTGGGTAAGGACACTGCAAGATTGAACCCAAAGCTAAGCACTTCTCCCATGGCAAGAAAGATCAATCTAGTAGGCCAAACCAAACTGATAATTCGAAGAGACTTGCAAAGATAACTCAATCATACATAAAAGAATTCAGAGGAGATTCAAATATTTCTCATAGATAAACTTGATCATAAACCCACAATTCATCGGATCTCGACAAACACATCGGAAAAAGAGTTACATCGAATAGATCTCCACAAGAGAGGGGGAGAACATGGTATTGAGATCCAAAAAGAGAGAAGAAGCCATCTAGCTAATAACTATGGACCCGAAGGTCTGTGGTAAACTACTCACAACTCATCGGAGGGGCTATGGTGTTGATGTAGAAGCCCTCCATGGTCGATTCCCCCTCCGACGGAGCACCGACGAAGGCTCCAAGATGGGATCTCGCGGATACAGAAGGTTACGGCGGTGGAAATAGTTTTTCGTTGGCTCCCTCAATGTTTTCGGGGTAGTGGGTATATATAGGAGGAAGAAGTACATCGGTGGCCGCCCGAGGGGCCCATGAGACAGGGGGCGCCCTGTAGGGGTGAGCGCACCCTGTAGGGGTGGGCACACCCTGTATGGGTGGGCGCACCCTCCACCCTCGTGGCCGCCTCGGCTGCTTCTTGGCTTGCACTCCAAGTCCTCTGGATCACGCTCGTTCCAAAAATCACGCTCCCAAAGGTTTCATTCTGTTTGGACTCCGTTTGATATACCTTTTCTTCGAAATACTGAAATAGGCAAAAAACTGGAATATGGGCTGGGCCTCCGGTTAGTAGGTTAGTCCCAAAAATGATATAAATGTGTAAAATAAAGCCCATAAACATCCAAAAGTGGTAATATAATAGCATGGAACAATCAAAAATTATAGATACATTGAAGACGTATCAAACACCACGGGGTCCTACTCATCCACCCCCACCGGGAACTGTTCATCCAAACCCTCCAGCAATGCTCTCTGTTCATCCAGAGGCAGCATCGATCGACTTCAATTAGCAGCAGTAGCGAAGGAATCGCTCGATCAGGTTCCGTTAACAGTCATCGATCGATCGCTCGGGTTTAGTAGCGCATAGCCTGCAGTGGAATCGCTCGGGTTCAGTTAGAGCCCAACGCCTCGCTCGGGTTCAGTTAGAGCCCATCGCCTCGCACCCACGCGTGTGCGTGTACGAGAGAAACGCGCATCGCTCGGCCCCGACCACCCACCCTAACCGGGAACACCCCGATATTTTCCTCGCCCTCGCTTCTACCACGGTTTTTTCCGTCATGGACGGCCCAAAGAATGTCATGCAGCTACATCTCCGGCCGCCCAGGACGAAAATCCCATTTTCTGTCATGATTTTTTGTCATAGAAGTAGGACCCCACCACATCTATGATGATACCGGGTTTTGTCACAATTATCATCATAGAAGTGTCATAAGTATGACAGAAAAAAAAATTCATTCGGCCCAAAATGTCACGGATGTGTCTTTTTTTTGTAGTGACACACCCCCTAGTTGTGATTCGATGGTTGACATGCAACTAGGGACCCTTGACAAACACACACACACATACACCCGTAGTTGCGATTCGATGGCCGGCATGCAACCGGGGACCCTCGACAAACACACACACACCCCTAGTTGCGAGTCGATGGTCGGGTTGCAACTGGGGACCCTCGACAAACACACACACACACACACACACACACACACACACACATCCCTAGTTGCGAGTTGATGGTCGGGTTGCAACTGGGGACCCTCGACAAAACACACACACGCCTAGTTGTGAGTCGATGGTCGACATGCAACTGTGGGCCACGACAAAACACACACACACACACACACACACACACACACACACACACACACACACATCTCTAGTTGCGAGTCGATGGTCAGCATGCAACTGGGGACCCTCAAC
Organism: Aegilops speltoides; assembly: GCA_021437245.1. NCBI lineage: Eukaryota > Viridiplantae > Streptophyta > Magnoliopsida > Poales > Poaceae > Aegilops > Aegilops speltoides. The sequence goes on from CM038142.1 coordinate 545,922,686, forward strand.
AAACACACACATCCCTACTTGTGAGTCGATGGTCAGCATGCAACTGGAGACCCTCAACAAACACACACACCCCTACTTGTGAGTCGATGGTCGGCATGCAACTAGGGGCCCACACACACACACACACACACACACACACACACACACACACACACACACACACACACACACACACACACCTCTAGTTGCGAGTCGATGGTCAGCATGCAACTGGGGACCCTCGACAAACACACACACCCCTACTTGTGAGTCGATGGTCGGCATGCAACTAGGGTCCTACACACACACACACACACACACACACACACACACACTAGTTGTGAGTCGATGGTCGGTATGCAACTGGAACCCTCGACAAACACATACTCCCCTAGTTGTGAGTCATTGGTCGGCATGCAACTGGAGACCTTCGATAAACACATGCACCCCTTAGTTGTGAGTCAATGGTCAGCATGCAACTAGGGCCCTCGACAAACACACACACCCTTAGTTGCGAGTCGATGGTCGGCATGCAATTGGGGACACTCGACCAACACACACATCCCTAGTTGCGCGTCAAAGACTTGCAACTAGTACAAAAAAATTCTCCCCAGTTTGGTTGTAGACAAAAAAACTTGAATTTAAAAAAAGTACATCAAAATTAAAAATAAGAAAGGAACTGAAACTGAAAGGAGAGCATAAAAATAAGAAAAGAACATGAAGTTAGAAAAACTTATTGGGTTCCAAATAAATAAATGGAAAGGGAAGAAAAAACAAAAAAAACTACACCCTCGGGCATTGCGTGTCGCAACTAGGTCGGGCGTGAGTTGTGTGTTGGGGTTGGACATGCAATTGGGTTGAGCAAATTGGGTGTCGGTGTTCGAATGCAACTACATAGGTGTATTCGGTTGGGTGCGTATGTCAAAGATGGACATACACCTAGGTCGAACGAGTTGTGTCATAGAGTTGGACAAACAACTATATACAGATACCGGGTCGAGCACGAGTTGCGTGTCGAAAGTGGACATGCAACTAGATCGGACATGAGTTGCGTGCTAATATTGAACGCGCAACTAAATAAGGGTATGGGGAATTTGATGATAGACATGTAACTGACACCACCAAAAATAAAGAATTTAAAAAATCATTAATTTTTTGAAGACAGCGCAGCTTCTTCAATTCTGCCTGTACAAAAGGCCCAGGCGCAGACAAAAAAAGAACAAAAACAACGGATCACAAGCACATATAACGTGATTCTCAAAAAAAAAAAACAAGCTCATAACGTGTTTTAAAAAGCCACATATAACGAAAAAAGGCCCACATGCCCAGACCCGTACAGGAAAAGGGGCTCTCGGTGTGCGCGATAAAAAAAACAGCCCCAAAGGACACTAGCGACACGAACCTTAGAGACAAAAAATGTTGGCATGGGTACGTACAAGAAACTTAAAGGGCGCTCACGTAGGAGTGGAGAGGAGCAGGTAGTCACAAATGGATGGAGAAGACATGGAGTGGGAGACCGAAGCAAAGAAACAAAAGAAGAGTGAATTATATGCAGACCAGAACACAAATTTCAGTGACGCGGGGCTGAATGAACGGCCCTGCGTGAAGATATGAAGATAGTGGCTTGGAACTGCCGGAGTATGAGGAACGGGCCGGCAGTTCGTGGTCTTCTGGAGATCCAGAAGAGGGAGGTCCCTGGCATCCTTTTCTTGTCTGAGACTAAACTTACAGAGAAGAGGTTGGAGAGGTTCAAAATAAAGCTAGGGTTGATGCATATGGTGGCTCGTGACTGTGATGGTAAGAGTGGTGGAGTTGCAATGTTTTGGAGGAGGGGTATTAACCTGAGTTTAAGGTGGAAGGGTAGGATGCATATTGATATGACTGTGACAGAGGACGATGGTTTCAAATGGCGGTTGACCGGAGTCTATGATGATCCAAAAGAGAAGGCCGAGACTTGGCGTCTACTTCGTATCCTTCAGAAATCAAGAGAAACTCCCTTGGCTATGTATTGGTGATTTCAATGAGATTATGTTCAACTATGAAAAGCAAGGGGGTGTTGCCCGTAGTCAGTCTTGTATGCAAAATTTTCGTGACGTGTTATCTTTTTGTGACCTTAAAGATCTTGGTTTTGAGGGTGATATTTTTACATGGAGGAATAATAATTATCATGTTGATGGTTAAACGCTTTGAGGTGAGGTGGTTGATGGAGGATGATTGTGATGCAAGGGTTACGAATGCATGGGAGGTGGCGAAGATTAGAGGTTATGGTACTGTTCGGGATTGTCTACAAGCGGTGGTGGAGGACCTTACTAACTGGAGCAGGAATGTTCTTGGGGATCTGGCTAAGAGGATTAAGAAATTAAAAGTCCAGCTGGAAGAGTGCAGGAGGTCTGTTTTAAGTTCAGCATCTATACATAGAGCACAGGTTTTACGCTTCAAATTAGAGAGGTTGAAAGAGCAACGTGACCTCATGTTCAAACAGCGAGCATATGTTAACTGGCTGACTAAAGGGGACCGAAATACAATTTTTTTTTCAAGCTTATGCTAGTGAGAGGAAACGGATGAATGCCATTAAGAAGTTGAGGAAGGAGGATGGTGAGGTGGTGGAAGGGGAGGAGGATTTGAAGGCTCTTGTTACTAACTATTTTTCTTCTTTGTTTACCTCCGTGGCAGGCTTGAGGTGCCGTGAGAAGACCCTCAACCCTCGTGTCGTCTCTCTAAGGCGACTCGAGGGTTCCCAACCCTAGCGCCGCCACCCCCCTTCCCCACTCCTTCCACTCCGCCGCCGCCTGAGGTGCGCCCCCGGCTCGCGCGCGCGTCATCTATGATGGTGGCGGCGAGGATCTGGCTGCTCTGCATCTCGTGGAGGTCCTAGGGCACCGGGGCGGCGGCCCCGGATGGTGTGCCCGGCATGGATCCCTCGTCAGGTGGCGCCGGTGGGCGCTGGATGGCTGTCCTCTTGGCTGCGTGGGTAGCAAGGGGGCAGCGGGCGTGGACCGCGATGCGGTGGTCTCCTCGCGGACCGCATCGGCATCTTGTGGAGAAGGCCCGCCTCATCTTGCCCGATCTGCTCGATCCCCTTCTGATTCCGTTGGCTGGCGTCGCTCTTGATGCTGTCCTTCGGCTCGGGTGGTTGGGAGTTCGAGGTTGTGAGTTGGAACCGGGGTAACACCTTGGCCAGCGCGGCGGCCAAAGCGAAGTCGACGCCATTGGCGCCAATCCCCTCCTTGGAGGCTTCGGTGAGGTTCCCCTCCTCCTCTTCCTGCCCCCTGCTTAGTGGTGAAGACCTTGGTCCCCTGGTTGGGCGGCGACGGCGTTGCGACGTCGTATTCCTTCTTGGAGGCGTCGTCCGGGATAGCGATGGTGGCGGGCGTGCGATGGTGGTTCGGTGGTGGCGGTGGCGGCTTGTGCGGCCTTGTTCACTTGCGGCTGCTCCAACAGCTTTAAATCTGCGCCGTGTGTAGGGTGATGGCATTAGCGCTGCTTCGCAGCTGCTGTTGCCTTTGAGCTGTTCTGTCTAGCGCTCTGTATCAGTACATGCCGTGGTGTAGCGGTACTTCATCTCACTCATTGATCACGACGAAGATCGGCGGCATGGCGCTGTGGAGGCACGCCGCCCGATGCACGAAGATGGACTCGCGCAGGAGGAGGTAGCAGTCTGGCATCATGGTGACGTCGATGGCGGAGTGGCCTACACAAGGTAGAAAACTCAATATATTCTGAAGACGGACCTGTGGAAGATGGTTGCGACGACACAAGAGTGTGTCTGGCTGGATTGTGCCCCAGACCCGGTATGTGGCTCAGCTGGGGCTTCCGTCTTTTGATGTTAGGTTTAGGTGAGTGGTTTGGGTAGTGGCCCAACTAGCATCCCTTCATCATATGGATAAGAGTAGCGGCATATGTTGCCGAGATGGTGGATTCAGGAATATTGCTTGTAATACTTTGCAAGGTCCTCGAGAATAATTAATAAACTGGCCGTATGCATCTCCCAGATGCAGAGGCCGGGGGTCATCCTCCTTTTCGAAAAAAAACCTCCGTGGCAGGTTTCCCTTATGGTGATTTCATCAACATCATTACACCAAAGGTCACACACCAAATGAATGATTTTCTGATGGCGGATTTCACGGCTGATGATGTCAAGAAGGCCCTTGATGGCATTGGCGATCTCAAGGCACCCAGAGTAGATGGTATGCCGGTGATTTTCTACAAGAAGTACTGGGATCTAGTTGGGGATAATGTGGTACAGGAGGTGCTTAATGTGTTGCAAGGTGGCAGTATACCGGAGGGATGGAACGATACCATTGTGGTGCTTATCCCGAAAGTAAAAAACCCAGAGAAATTGAAAGATTTACGCCCGATTAGCCTATGCAACATTGTGTACAAACTTGTGTCCAAAGTTATCGCCAACCGTTTGAAGTGCATCTTGGGGGAGATCATCTCGGATAATCAGAGCGCCTTTGTGCCGGGCAGATTGATATCAGATAACACGTTGTTGGCATATGAGATGTCACATTTTCTCAAAAGAAAAAGATCGGGATCAGTGGGATACGCTGCGTTAAAACTAGATAGGAGCAAGGCTTACGATTGTGTTGAATGGAATTTCCTGGAAAGGATTCTTGGTCAGTTGGGCTTCTGTTAGAGTTTTGTACAACTTATCTCCAAGTGTATCAGATCAGTTACATATAAATTCAAGGTTAATTCCACATACACTGACGTCGTGGTTCCTGGAAGGGGTTTGCGTCAGGGTGATCCCATATCCCCGTACTTATTTTTATTATGCGCGGAAGGTCTATCAGCTCTACTTCATCAAGCGGAATTTGCAGGCCGGATTAGAGGCATTAAAGTGGCACCAATGGCACCCACTGTCACCCACTTATTTTTTGCAGATGATTCCCTAATGTTTTTTGAAGCTTCTCAGGAGGGAGCAACGGAGATCAGTAGGATTCTACAAGTGTATGAGGCAGGGTCTGGTCAAATGGTGAATCGGGATAAATCAACAATTATGTTCATTCGGAATACTAAAGGTGCGGACAAGGATATAGTCATGAATATTTTGGGTTTGTAGCAAGAAACAACATGAGGGAAATACCTAGGGCTGCCATTGTATATTGGCCGGTCAGTTACACAGTGTTTCCAATACATAAAGGATCGACTTTGGGCTTGAATACAAGGCTGGTTAGAACGTTTTCTATCCATGAAAGGCAAGGAGATTTTGGTTAAATCCGTTGCTCAAACTATTCCGGCGTATGCTATGGGATGTTTTGATTTAACTAAAGGGCTTTGTGAAGAGCTTAGTAAGATGATTTGCAAGTATTGGTGGTCGCAACAAAGTGATGAGAACAAGATGCATTGGGTGGGATGGGATAAAATGAAGCTTCCAAAAGAACAAGGTGGTCTTGGTTTCCGAGATCTCTATTCTTTTAATTTTTCAATGCTCACACGTCAAGCTTGGCGACTTCTTCAAGCTCCTGAGTCACTTTGTGCTAGAGTGTTGCAAGCAAAATATTATCCTGGTAGTAACATCCTCTCTGCTGTTTCGACGCCTAATATGAGCTATACTTGGAGAAGTATTCTCAAGGGTCTCGCTATTGTAAGAGAGGGATATATTTGGCGAGTTGGTTCGGGGGAAAGCATCAATATCTGGAAAGACACGTGGTTGCCACAGAAAATGTCAAGACATACGATGTCACAACAAGGAACACACTTGCTCACACGTGTCTCCGAGCTGATTGAGCCAAACACACATACATGGGATGAGGGGCTTGTACGGCATACTTTCCTTCCGATGGAGGCAAGTATTATTCTTTCAATACCGGTGTTTGAACAACATGACGATTTCATTGCATGGCATTTTGACGCAAAGGGGCTCTTCTCTGTAAAGTCTGCTTATCGTGTGCATACAGATATGATGATGAGACAATCAAACATCAGCCAAGGAGATAGCGTCGCCGGGTCGGGGTGGAGAAAGGCAGTGTGGGCTGCTATTTGGAAAGTGCACTGCCCAGGGAAAGTACATCATTTTATGTGGAGATTCGGACATAATAGTCGCCCGCTAAATATGAATATTGCTAGGCGGGGTGTGGAGTTGGATACACGTTGTGTGGTGTGCAATAAATATTTTGAAGATGGTGGACATTTCTTTTTCCGTTGCAAGGCAATCAGAGCTATGTGGCGAGCGGCCGATCTGGAAAATGAAAGGCTAAATATTATGCAGGCTCCCATGGCGTTGGAGGTGCTGGAGAGGATTATGGCATTTCCTGAGCAAAAGAAACTATAGGTGATTTGTCTCCTGTGGCGTTGGTGGTCTGAACGCAATAGAAGAAGACATGGGGAGGGTACGACCTTGCCGCCAGAATTTGCAAGACAAATATCAATGCTTACTGAGGAATGGATTCAGTTCCATTCTTCACCTACCAGACCCCCGAAAGTGCAGATTAATCAGTGGGAACCCCCTCCCCAGGACTGGGTTATGTTGAATTTTGATGCTTCTTTCATTGGGGGCTTGGGAACCGGTGGGTGGGGCTGTATAGCGAGAGATGCAGCCGGCGATGTCTTATGTGCTGCAGCTGGCCCCCTTGTGGATGTGTCTGATCCATTGCATGCAGAAGCACTTGCTCTAATGAGGACCATCAATTTTGCAGAGAATTTTGGTATGGGCCGGGTGATATTTATGACAGATTGTTTACCTTTGAAGCAAGCCATAGATGACAGTAATGCAGATCGTTCACAGCTGGGGAGTCTTTTTCGTGAGACCAAGTATCAACTACAGATAGGTTTCATTCAATTTAAGCTAGTTTAGAAATCACGTGAATGTAATATGCCTGCGCATAAACTAGCTAGTTTTGGTTCTAGGATGGTGAGGGGTAGTGAGCGTATTTGGCTCAATGATTTACCTCCTGATGTATTCAGTGATGTGGCCGGTGATTTAACCGTGTCCACTGGTTAATTGGAATGCATGGTGTTCCAGGTAAAAAAAACATTTTGTACAAATCTTGAAGCCCCTAATTATATGGTGAACAACTTAGATGTGACATTCTTAAAAAACATCTAGATGTGAATTGGTCATTCTGATAAAAATAACATAGTTATCTTACAACTTCAATACATATGCCATAACATAATAGTTTGAGTCATGGATCTTCGGTGCTATCTATGTCTATGACGGTGTTATCTATATCAGGAGGTGTCATAAAAGAACTGTATGGCCGCACTAGCATATCTCTCCTGCGGAAGAATTCTTTTTTGTGATCTTGCTTTCCACAGACAAATTCTTCATCACTTGGGTGCAAGATATTGGATTCGTCTGGACAAAATGCACACGAGCTGCTAAAGCGGCACAACGGCTTTTCTGTGGACATTATAGAGAAAGATAGAGAGAGGATTAGCTGCAAGTTGCATTAATAGTATGCATATATTCAAGTGGCTAGCAAACACAAACACAGTATGGCGGAATGTGAAGTTAAATTTAGGTAGTACCTAAGATGATGCATGTTTCAACGGCTAGTTCGAGGTACTGTCTATCAAAATATAGCTCAGCGAAAAAGTGTTGTGTCTCGGCGGTGGCATCCACGGGGTGAGCCGAAAAGCAGACGTGGTACCAGAAAGTTCCCCTAAAACCGATGCAGGCAGCCTTCATCTCCGTGGTCGACTGGGGAGGATACTCAGGATACTCCAACTCGGCACCCTGCATCGCAATGAACCATTTCAAATTCCCAATCATATGTATTAAGCACTCGCCTAGATGCGTGGTGTGTGTATATGAGAGAGAGAGAGAGAGAGAGAGAGAGAGAGAGAGAGTATCATACTGGATTGTTGGAGTTGTAATGCTCGATGGCGATGTCGACAAGCGTAGAAATTCAGACGGCGACGTCCTCTCTGTCCCCAAATAAACAAGTGTACACCAAATAAATAAACAAATGATGGATGGATCTTTCGTTTGATGGTTGGGGCAATCAGACGTTCATCCAATGAATCTCATAATAAGAATAAGAATAGATCCGATGCAAGCGCTTAAGCAAATTGGTAAGAAAATTGTCCAGCAGCTAGGAATTACATACTCTTTTGACCTAATAGAGCGGCCAATGTACTTTTTGGAGACTGGGAGAGAGTCGCCGCCGGCGGGGGAGGAGAATAGGGAACCCATGGATGGATCAATCTCTAGTGTTTGTCCGATGCGGTGGCTCTGGCGGCCGGCCAAAGTAGTCCCCGTATATATGTGGTAAAACCGATCGGGATAACAGACGGAGACGGAGATTTTTTTTTTTTTTGAGGGGTCGGTCGCTGACGCTCGCTAGCGTCAAACCCACGAGCTTCCGTGCAGGATGCGCTATCTGAACGGGCCGGCCCAGTCGGGGCGACACAACAAAGCCGCCGTTAAAATAGCAAAAACAGCTACCTGGCCGTGCAAATATTTAAGAACTAAACGCAGCGGCAGATCAAAATTTTTTAAACAAACCTTCCATTAAACACTTTTGTGATATATGCTGAATAACATTTAGATACAGATTGAACAATTTTTATGATATCCGATAAACAATTTTGAAACATACATTGAACATTCCTGTGATATAGGATGAACAACTTTTAAGTACACAATGAACTTTTTTTGAAATACGTTGAACATTTTCTTAATATATGCTGAACATTTTGGTAGTGTACGTTGAACATTTTTTTAATACATGATTAACGTTTTTATAATGCATGGTGAACATTTTCAGAAAACAATGGCATTTTTCTTAATATACGATGAACATTTTTATAATACATTATGAACTTTTTATATACCACACAATAAAAAGAAGAAGACAAATATAATAGAAAATAAACAAAAAATGAAGGAAAAAGAAATCAAAGCAAAACACAAGGAAAGAACAACTGGAAAACCGAACAAAACAGTGAAAAAACCAGAAGCAAAAAACCAGAGAAGAAAAACGAAAAAACTCGTAGGAAACAGCGAAGGAGGCAGCAGCAAACGAAGAAGCCCCGAATCCCGTCCGTGGGCCGGCCCAACCACAGGATCGCCTCAGCGAAGGCACCACCTTTTGACGCTAACGAACGTCAAGTAGGATCCGCTGTCGGGCGGAGACGGAGATAAATAGGCTACGTTTGCTTGCTCGCGTAGGCAGGCCGACTGGTTGGATTTGGATCTGGGCCGTAGGCAGGCCCCGTGTTCAGCGGGGGTTACGCTCCAAGTCTAAAAAGAAAGCCTACGTTCATTTATTCTTTTTGTTTTCTCAAAAAAAAAATCATTCTTTTTGTGGGAAAAAAAAAACGTAGGCCTTGTTCTTTCTTTGCATCAATTGCAATGTGGAGCACAAAGAACAGATTTTTTTTTCTCGCACGTTAGTCCTCTCTCTCTCTCTTCCCATTCCTCCTTTAAGCAGTACGACGCCACACCGGCGAGCAAGGGCAGAATTGGCAGCGATTCACCGGACATCGTCGTAGGGAGCCCTGCATGCATGTTGGAATACATACGTATGCCTAAGCTAGCACATTGTTTTGTTTGGCACGTAGAAACGCAAGACCTCTTACCAAGATATGTTGACGCGCGTGTCTTTGCTAAAAATGGTGGACTGAACCACTTTTGGGATGGAAACCCTGAGGTCAACCTTGGGTTCGATTCACCATCATCGTTGCACGTATGAAGATTCCTTCTTGAAGATGTAGCGTAGGAGCCATGTATTTTTCATTTTTGGTTTGTATTTTATCATAGGGTTTGTGGTTGTCTGGTGGAGTTACAGTCGCAAGGCATGCGGCATTGGGTTTTCCTTTTTGTTATTTTTTCCAGGTTGACGTTGTTTGGCTACTGGATTTTGAATAATAAATAATATATGGTTATGTGCATTGCTCGATGCAGAGGCCAAGGATTATCCTCTTTTTTTTAAAAAAAAAGACCACATTTATGCTTCGGTTACAACCTAGATCCCAGGCAGCGTGAGGAGGGCTTTTCTTTGTTAGCTCACGGTCTCTCCAAGGCCAGTGTCTTCTATATTTGTCAGCCTCTTCAATGACCTACTTGTATACTTTGAGAGAACTGAAATAGAAAATGGCCAAGGAAGATAAAACAACATTCACCGCTGTGCCATGACCCAAGTGCATGTGGGAGATGAACAAGAGGATTTCCACTAGTATTTGGATCCAATTTGAGATACACGAAGATCAGGGGTGGGGAATCAGCAAGCAAAAGGGGAGAGATAGCTGAAGTAGGAGGTGAGGATGAGAAGACAAAGATGATTCACTATTCTTTTGATCCCTTTTCCCTGTGCTTCCCCGGTTGTCTATGTAGCCTTGCCTCATGTGTCCACCATGTGGGACCAGCCTCATTTGTCTTTCCATGTGGGACTAATGGATAGGCCGGGCATGACACACTGAAGCTTATACTGGGTGTGTGCGCGGGTTCATAAGGGTGTGTGTATGCGCGTATATATGAGCGATTGCCTCTGTATTGCGTTGAAAAAAAACGAATGTGTAGATTTTCTTTGTTGCGTCAATCTAGTTGCAGTTTTTCCAAGATAATTAAGCGCATTTTTGCAAGCCAAGCGAATCTGCTTATTCCAGTACATAGTGTATTTATTTGTTACTAGTAAGCGTGCACGTTCAACACATGTACTACCATATGAAAAAAAATCACCATTCATCTTAGAAAGAAAACATATCATTTAAATAAATAAAAATATAATAAATGTAACAACATAAGAGTGGTAATAAAAACTGTTTAACAATTGTGTAACAAAAAATTTTACAGACTAATGCGCAACTATGGATAGAAAATCCAAACATGTGTGGCAACCCTGAAACAGCTTCATATATTACATTAGTATAGTAGTCAAGGCATGTAGCAAAGCTTGACCAAAACTTATCCAGTCTACCACATTTGCTTTTTGTACAGCTTTTAATAATATCTCCAGCTCATTCAATGCAACAACGAACCCAACATTCTCTATGAAGTTACGTTACTTTCTCAATTCTGGTGGGAGTTTTAGTGCTGGCCTTCTTGTCTTCACTAAATTGCCAAAAATTGTCGAGGGCATAGTTTAGTTCGTTTAGAATTGGATGTTCATAGAGACTGAACCACCAACTAGCCTGATCTAACTGGATGTTGATAGAGACTGAACCACCAACTATCCTAATCTCACCTGGAGTATATTACAATCTGTAACCACTAGTAAAAAAGGACCTATTGTCCCGGTTCGTAAGGGTCATTTGTCCCGGTTTTTGAACCGGGACTAAAGTGTCGGTACTAATGACCTAGACCTTTAGTCCCGGTTCTTACATAAACTGGGACAGATGGGCCTCCACGTGGTCGGTGCGGCGAGCCCAGGCAGGAGGCCCTTTGGTCCCGGTTGGTGGCACCAACCAGGACCAATAGGCATCCACGCGTCAGCATTTTAGGTGCTGGGGTTTTTGTTTTTGTTTTTGAAAGGGGGGGTTAGGGGGTTTTGGGGGGTTAATTTAGATATTTCATATATTGTGTTAGCTTGCTAATTAATAGAGAGAAGTGTCCTCTCTTATCTCCGTACTTGGTCGACGCTACGTACTATATGTATAGAGAGGACTAGACACGCTAGCTAGTAAGCAACTGAAGGAAACAGAAGATCGTCATGAACATATGCATACAGAGAGAAGTGATGTCGGACACCTCTCCTTCTCTGAGAGATTGGTCGAACAACAAGTTCTGGTATATCTATCCGACTCTACGTACTGGCTACATATATACAATATAAGTATCTCTTACAATATAATCTCCTAACTAAAAATGCGTTGATTAGGGTCCACATGGTATTTTCCGTCTTTAGCGATCACGTGGTCAAGAAAGAATGCCGCCAATTCCTTTTGAATTCCTTGCATACGATCTGGTGGTAGGAGTTCATCCCACATCCGAAATATCTAATTTGAAGAAGGGGGTCAATACATATATATAAATAAATGAAACTGAACACAAATGATGGTAATAAAATAAAATTGTGAATATTATTATTTACGCACTTCATATTGTTTGTCAGAGTAGCCCCGCTCACAGGTCGTGTGGCGGATGGACTCGCAAATGTAGTATCCACAGTAATCACTCCCTTGTTCCTGCCACAACCACTTTACAAGAAATAGAGGTCAATCAAACTGATAATTAGCAAGTGCTAAATGGTATTGATGAAACTAGCGCTTGAATCACTAGGAGATGCGTGGAACATGCTACTATAGTACTTACTTTCGTGTGTCTAAATTGCAGCTTCTTCGGCAGTCCCGGAGTTTTTGAGGTGATTTTTTTTCCAAACCATGCCAGACAAAGAAAACAATAACTTGATATCAGGAAATGAACAAAAAGTTGCCGATATGGTGCGATAATGATCGATTTAACTTACTTCTCTAGAATTTCAGTCATGTCCGCATACTCCTTGGGATCTTTTCGTCTCGAGTCTAAGATGGTTACTAGTCCCTGCTCAAGCTTAATCTCTAGGAGAATATAGTGGAGCTGCGCACACATGCATAACTCATCAATTACATTACTATAACCTCGACTAATAAGGGAAACCGAATATGCACAAGACAGTAACACTCACTTGAATTCGTAAGGGAAGAGTATTATAGCTTTGTTTTGATTTAATACAAACGATTGTAGCAGCTTGGCCTCGGTATCTCTGGCCTGAAATCTAACCATATATGCATCTATCAGATCTGTGTTAATGAACCCAATATCACCGTTTTGTCGTTTCTTCAATTCGGCGATCTTCAATCTACATAATATAGTGAGGATAATTAAAAATACATGCAATGAAAGAGTTGACCTATATATAGAGACTTAATGACAAAAGTAGTACTATACTTACAGGCAGTAGCAAGTGATCATTAATTTATCGAGGGCCTTTAGATTGAAAAACGCGAAGAACTCCTCAAACGGAACATTCAACAGTTCAATTCCAACGAGGTCATGCTCCTCTCTAACTCTCAGCGTCAAAATATTTGTCCCCTCAGACTCTCTGCAGGTTTTCATGTACCAATCATGGAATCTGAATATCATCGTTGGTAGAGATCTTTCATCTTCGACGAGAGGCTTCTCGTACACGTATTTGTGTTCGTCCACCTCCAAGAAATCATAATGTACATCATCGGGCAGGTAATCTTCAAGATTGTTATAACCGGGCACCATCCCGCCCGGAACATTAGTGACGATATCGCTAAACACCTGGAGCGGGGGGAACGATTGGTTCGCTTGTTCGCCGAGCTGGGCAACTTTTTTCCCAGCTCGTCGTTGACCACTGATAGTACTTCCCGACCGCGACGCTTCCATAAATGACTTTGTAAGAATGCGCTCTGATACGTCCATTTTGCATCATGCTTTTATATCAATATTTATTGCATTATGGGCTGTTATTACACATTATATCTCAATACTTATGGCTATTCTCTCTTATTTTACAAGGTTTACCATGAAGAGGGGGAATGCCGGCAGCTGGAATTCTGGCTGGAAAAGGAGCAAACGTTGGAAACCTATTCTGCACAACTCCAAAAGTCCTGAAACTCCACGAAACATCTTGTTGAATTTAATAAGAATTATTGAGCGAAAGAAATACACCAGGGGGCCCACACCCTGTCCAGGAGACAGGAGGGCGCCCCCCCCCCTATAGGGCGCGCCCCCTATCTCCTGGGCCCCCTGGTGGGCCTCCGGTGTCCATCTTCTGCTATATCATCGCTCTTACCCTGGAAAAAAATCGTGGGCAAGCTTACGGGATGAAACTCCGCCGCCACGAGGCGGAACCTTGGCAGAATCAATCTAGGGCTCCGGCGGAGCTGTTCTGCCGGGGAAACTTCCCTCCGGGAGGGGGAAATCATCACCAACGTCATCACCAACGATCCTCTCATCAAGAGGGGGTCAATCTCCATCAACGTCTTCACCAGCACCATCTCCTCTCAAAACCCTAGTTCATCTCTTGTATCCAATCTTGTATCAAAACCACAAATTGGTACCTGTGGGTTGCTAGTAGTGTTGATTACTCCTTGTAGTTTATGCTAATTGGTTTACTTGGTGGAAGATCATATGTTCAGATACTTTATGCATATTATTACTCCTCTGATTATGAACATGAATATGCTTTGTGAGTAGTTACGTTTGTTCCTGAGGACATGGATGAAGTTTTGCTATTGGTAGTCATGTGAATTTGGTATTCGTTCGATATTTTGATGAGATGTATGTTGTCTTTTCCTCTAGTGGTGTTATGTGAACGTCGACTACATGACACTTCACCATTATTTGGGCCTAGAGGAAGGCATGGGGAAGTAATAAGTAGATGATGGGTTGCTAGAGTGACAGAAGCTTAAACCCTAGTTTATGCGTTGCTTCGTTAGGGGCTGATTTGGATCCGTATGTTTAATGTTGTGGTTAGGTTTACCTTAATACTTCTTTTGTAGTTGCGGACGCTTGCAATAGGGGTTAATCATAAGTGGGATGCTTGTCCAAGTAAGGGCAGTACCCAAGTACCGGTCCACCCACATATCAAATTATTAAAGTATCGAATGCGAATCATATGAACGTGATGAAAACTAGCTTGACGATAATTCCCATGTGTCCTCGGGAGCTCCTTTCCCATTATTAGAAATTGTCCAGGCTTATCCTTTGCTACATAAAGGATTGGGCCACCTTGATGCACTTTACTTACTTTATTTACTTATTACTCATTACTATTTATCTTATCACAAAACTATCTATCACGTACAATTTCAGTGTTTGCAGAGAAAACCTTACTGGAAACCGCTTATCATTTCCTTCTGCTCCTCGTTGGGTTCGACACTCTCACTTATCGAAAGGACTATGATTGATCCCCTACACTTGTGGGTCATCAAGACTCTTTTCTGGCGCCATTGCCGGGGAGCGTAGCGCTTTTGGTGAGTGGAACTTGGTAAGGAAACATTTATATAGTGTGCTGAAATTTTCTGTTACTTGTCACTATGGAAACTAATCCTTTGAGGGGCTTGTTTGGCGTATCTTCACCCCAACCGGAAGAGCAAAGAGTTTCTCCTCAATCTACTGAACTTTATGAAAATATTTACTTTGAGATTCCTTCGGGTATGATAGAGAAACTGCTAGCTAATCCATTTACAGGAGATGGAACATTGCATCCCGATTTACACCTTATCTTTGTGGATGAAGTTTGTGGATTATTTAAGCTTGCAGGTATTCCCGATGATGTTGTCAAAAGGAAGGTCTTCCCTTTATCTTTGAAGGGAGATGCATTGACATGGTATAGGCTATGTGATGATATGAGATCTTGGAATTATAAGCGATTGAAGTTGGAATTTCACCAGAAGTTCTATCCTATGCATCTTGTTCATCGTGATCATAATTACATACATAATTTCTGGCCTCGCGAAGGAGAAAGCATCGTTCAAGCTTGGGGGAGGCTTAAGTCAACGTTATATTCATGCCCCAATCATGAGCTCTCTCGGGAAATGATTATTCAAAACTTTTATGCTCGGCTTTCTCTTGATAATTGCAACTTGCTCGATACTTCCTGTGCTGGTTCTTATATGCTGAACACTATTGATTTCAAATGGGACTTATTGGAAAGAATTAAACACAACTGTGAAGATTGGGGTTCCGACGATGGTAAGGAGTCAGGTATGACACCTAAGTTCGATTGTGTTAAATTTTTTATGGATACCGATGCTTTTCGTGGATTTAGCGCTAAATATGGACTTGACTCTGAGATAGTAGCTACTTTCTGTGAATCTTTTGCTACTCACGTTGATCTCCCTAAAGAGAAGTGGTTTAAATATAATCCTCCTATTTAAGTGAAAGTAGTTGCACCTATTACAGTCGAAGAAAAGACTATTACCTATAGTGATCCTATTGTTCCTACTGCTTATGTTGAAAAACCTCCTTTTCCTGTTAGGATAAAGGATCATGCTAAAGTTTCAACTGTTGTTCGTAAGAGTAATACTAGGACTTATACACCTCCTGAGCAAATTAATGTTGAACCTAGTATTGCTATGGTTAAAGATCTCTTGGATGAGGATTTAGATGAGCATGTTATTTATTTCTGTGGTGAGACTGCTAATATTGCTAGGCCAGATACTAAGACACGTAGACCTGTCGTAGGCATGCCTGTTATTTCTGTTAAAATAGGAGATCATTGTTATCAAGGCTTATGTGATATGGGTGCTAGTGCTAGTGCAATACCTTATTCCTTATATCAAGAAATTATGCATGACATTGCACCCATTGAATTAGAAGACATTGATGTTACTATTAAGCTTGCTAATAGGGATACCATTAAACCCTTTGGGATTGTTAGAGATGTTGAAGTTTTGTGTGGGAAGGTTAAATACCCTACTGATTTTCTTGTTCTTGGTTCCCCACAAGATGATTTTTGTCCAATTATTTTTGGTAGACCCTTCTTGAATATAGCTAGTGCTAAGATTAATTGTGAAAAGAATATTGTCACTGTTGGCATAGATGGTATGTCTCATGAGTTTAATTTTGCTACGTTTAGTAGACAACCTCGTGATAGGGAACCACCTAGTAAGGATGAAATTATTGGTCTTGCTTCCATTGCTGTTCCTCCAACTAATCCATTAGAACAATATTTGCTAGACCATGAAAACGATATGTTTATGAAGGAAAGTGAGGAAATAGATGAAGTGTTCCTTAAACAGGAACCTATGCTTAAACATAACCTTCCCGTTGAAATTCTTGGGGATCCCCCTCCACCCAAGGGTGATCCCGTGTTCGAACTCAAACCATTACCTGATAATCTTAAGTATGCTTATCTTGATGAAAAAGAAATATATCCTGTTATAATTAGTGCTAACCTTTCAGAGAAAGAAGAAGAAATATTATTGAAAACTCTGAAGAAGCACCGAGCAGCTATTGGATATACTCTGGATGATCTTAAGGGTGTTAGTCCCACGTTATGTCAACACAAAATTACATTGGAGGACGATGCCAAACCAGTTAGAGATCCTCAAAGACGATTAAATCCCAAGATGAAGGAAGTGGTAAGAAAGGAGATATTAAAGCTCCTTGAGGCATGTATTATTTATCCCGTTGCTGATAGTGAATGGGTAAGCCCTGTCCATTGTGTCCCTAAAAAGGGAGGTATTACCGTTGTTCCTAATGATAAAGATGAATTGATCCCGCAAAGAATTATTACAGGTTATAGGATGGTAATTGATTTCCGTAAGTTAAATAAAGCTACTAAGAAAGATCATTACCCTTTACCTTTTATTAATCAAATGCTAGAAAGACTATCCAAACACACACATTTCTGCTTTCTAGACGGTTATTCTGGTTTCGCTCAGATACCTGTGTCAGCGAAGGATCAATCTAAAACTACTTTTACTTGCCCTTTTGGTACTTTTGCTTATAGACGTATGCCTTTTGGTTTATGTAATGCACCTGCTACCTTTCAAAGATGCATGATGGCTATATTCTCTGATTTTTGTGAAAAGATTTGTGAGGTATTCATGGATGATTTCTCAGTTTATGGATCCTCTTTTGATGATTGTTTGAGCAACCTTGATCGAGTTTTGCAGAGATGCGAAGACACTAGTCTCATGCTGAATTGGGAAAAGTGTCACTTTATGGTTAATGAAGGCATTGTCTTGGGGCACAAGATCCCCGAGAGAGGTATTGAAGTTGATAAAGCCAAAGTTGGTGCTATTGAAAAGATGCCATGTCCCAAGGACATAAAAGGTATAAGAAGTTTCCTGGGTCACGCCGGTTTTTATAGGAGGTTCATTAAGGACTTTTCTAAAATCTCTAGGCCTCTGACTAATTTATTGCAAGAAGATATTCCTTTTGTCTTTGATGATGATTGTGTAGAAGCATTTGAAGTACTTAAGAAAGCTTTGATCACTGCACCTATTGTTCAACCGCCTGATTGGAATTTACCTTTTGAAATTATGTGTGATGCTAGTGATTATGCTGTAGGTGCTGTTCTAGGGCAAAGAGTCGATAAGAAATTGAATGTTATCCAGTATGCCAGTAAGACTCTTGATACTGCCCATAGAAATTATGCTACTACTGAAGAAGAGTTCTTAGCAGTTGTGTTTACATGTGATAAGTTTAGACCTTATATTGTTGATTCCAAAGTTACTATTCACACTAATCATGCAGCTATTAAATATCTTATGAAAAAGAAAGATGCTAAGCCTAGACTCATTAGATGGGTTCTCTTGCTCCAAGAATTTGACTTGCATATTATTGATAGAAAGGGAGCTGAGAACCCGTGCTGAGATAACTTGTCTAGGTTAGAGAATGTTCTTGATGACCCACTACCTATTAATGATAGCTTTCCGATGAATAATTAGCGGTCGTTAATGCTTCTCGTCTTGCTCCTTCAGTATCTGATTATGCTAATTACATTGTTGCTAAATTTATACCGCCTAGTTTCACATACCAGCAAAAGAAAAAGTTCTTTTATGATTTAAGACATTACTTCTGGGATGATCCACACCTTTATAAAGAAGGAGTAGATGGTGTTATTAGACGTTGTGTGCCTGAGCATGAACAGGAATAGATCCTACGCAGGTGTCACTCTGAATCTTATGGAGGACACCACGCTGGAGATAGAACTGCACACAAGGTACTGCAATCTGGTTTTTATTGGCCTACTCTCTTCAAAGATGCTCGTAAGTTTGTCTTATCTTCTGATGAATGTCAACGAATAGGTAACATTAGTAGACGTCAAGAAATGCCTATGAATTATTCTCTTGTTATTGAACCGTTTGATGTTTGGGGCTTTGATTATATGGGACATTTTCCTGCCTCTAATGGTTATACACATATTTTAGTTGCTGTTGATTACGTTACTAAGTGGGTAGACGCTGTTCCAACTAGTAGTGTTGATCATAACACTTCTATTAAAATGCTTAAATAAGTTATTTTTCCGAGGTTTGGAGTCCCTAGATATCTTATGACTGATGGTGGTTCACATTTTATTCATGGTGCTTTCCGTAAGATGCTTGCTAAGTATGATGTCAATCATAGAATCGCATCTCCTTATCATCCGCGGTCTAGTGGTCAAGTAGAGTTGAGCAATAGAGAGCTCAAATTAATTTTGCAAATGACTGCGAATAGATCTAGAAAGAATTGGTCTAAAAAACTTGATGATGCATTATGGGCCTATAGGACTGCATACAAAAATCCTATGGGTATGTCTCCATATAAGATGGTTTATGGAAAAGCATGTCATTTACCTCTTGAGCTTGAACATAAGGCATATTGGGCTATTAAAGAGCTCAATTATGACTTGAAACTTGCTGGTGAGCAGAGGTTGTTTGATATTAGCTCACTTGACGAATGGAGAACCCAGGCGTATGAGAATGCCAAGCTATTCAAAGAAAAAGTCAAACGCTGGCATGATAAGAGGATACAAAAGCGAGAGTTTAACATAGGAGACTATGTATTATTATTCAACTCTCGTTTAAGATTTTTTGCAGGAAAACTCCTCTCAAAATGGGAAGGTCCTTACGTTATCGAGGAGGTCTATCGTTCTGGTGCCATAAAAATCAATAACTTTGAAGGCACGAGTCCGAGGATGGTAAACGGTCAAAGAATTAAACATTATATCTCAGGTAATCCTATCAATGTTGAAACTAACATTATTGAAACAGTAACCCCCGAGGAATACATAAGGGACACTTTCCAGAACGTTCCAAACACCGAAAAGGTATAGGTATGTGGTACGGTAGACTCCAAAACATCTCCAATGGCAATTTTTATCAGTTTTGGAATATTTAAGAATTTTAGGAAGAAAGAAGTAGTCTGAAAGGGGCACAAGGCTCCCACGAGAGTGGAGGCCCCCCCTACTGGGCGCGCCCCCTATCTCATGGGCACCTCGTGTGCCTCCCGGACTCCGTTTTCTTGCACATTACATATTTTGGTCGGTAAAAATTCATTATATATACTCCCGAAGGTTTTGACCACCGTATCCTGTTGCAGAATAAAGCAAGATGTCTTCTCAGGAGTCAGTTGGGGAGAGTCGGGTGTCTCACCCAATGCCAGGTCCAGGAGAAAATAGCGATGCCTATCACTTTGGACCATCAACGGAGGATGAGATGGAGGCTGATTTGAAAAGAATAGATGCCATGGAGGAGGATCAAGAAGTTACCTCTCGTCTCCGAGCAGAATTCATTATGGGGGAACTACCTAGCCAGGCTGTCCCTACTTCGGTCACTCCTTCCAACTCTAGATATCTTTCTTATGAAAATATGAAAAAGATTTTCACTTGTTCTCCAGAAGCTATGCAGCATCCTTGGGTAAAAGGAGCTTTGGCCACTACGGGCAAGCTCCATAAAGAAATTATGGACCTCAAACAACAAGTCAATAAGCTCGAGGAGGAGAACCGTATCCTGAAGGGCATCATCGCCAAGAAGATCATAACACCAACCGTGAAGAAGGAGAAATAATCACATGGGTACGGGCACTCCCCTTGGCAATTGCCAAGCTTGGGGGAGGCGCCACGGTATCGTATCACCATCACACTCTTATCTTTACCGCTTTATTTAGTTCGATACTTTTAGTAGTTTCTTGATCTAGTAGATTGAAGTTTTGATATCAAGTAGGTTGAGTTTTGCTTTGTGATCTCTTTTTGTAATCTAGTCCGTGAGCTATCTAAAGATTAGTGTTGAGTCAAGGGCTTTGCTATGTTGCTATGATCTTGGGAAATTAGAAAGAATATTAGAGTTCATATTGATCTTATGGATAGTGTGATAACTTCACACATAGAAAGTATGAGGCATAAAAATTGTTGAGAGTTGATGAACATAGTTTTGGTCATCGTTGCAATTAATAGGAAGTGATAAGGAAAGAGGGGTTCACATACAAATATATTATCTTGGACACCTTTTTATAATTGGGAGCACTCATTAGGTATGACATGCTAAAAGAGTTGACGTTGGACAAGGAAGACAACGTAATAGTTTATGTTTTCCGACATCTCAGTTAAAGTATATTGTCATCGACCTTCCAAACATGTTGAGCTCGCCTTTCCCCCTCATGCTAGCAAAACTCTTTGCACCAAGTAGAGATACTACTTGTGCTTCCAAATATCCTTAAACCCAGTTTTGCCATGAGAGTCCGCAATACCTACCTATGGATTGAGTAAGATCCTTCAAGTAAGTTGTCATGTTGCAAGCAATAAAAATTGCTATCTAAATATGTATGACTTATTAGTGCAGAGAAACTAAGCTTTGTATGAACTTGTTGTGGAAGTAATAAAAGCGACGGATTGCATAATAAAGGTTCACATACAAAGGGCAATAGAAAGTGACGTTCTTTTGCATTAAGATTTTGTGCATCAACCCTAAACGCACATGACAACCTCTGCTTCCCTCTGCGAAGGGCCTATCTTTTATTTTATGTTTCTACTTTGTGCTTGAGTCAAGGTGGTCCTCACCTTTCCCTTTTTCATTTTATCCTTTGGCAAGCTCCTCGTGTTTGAAAGATCATGATATATATATGTATATGTGTGTGTGTGTGTGTGTATATATATATATATATATATATCCAATTGGATGTAAGTTAGCATGAGCTATTATTGTTGACATTACCTAAAGGTGAATATGTTGGGACGCAACACAATAAGCCCCTATCTTTCTTAGTGTCCGGCTGAAACTCCATAACCACAAGTACTGTGTGAGTGTTACCAATTGTAGAAAACTACGAGATAGTTGAGTATGTGAGCTTGCTGAAAAGCTCTATTGATGACTCTTTCTGATGTTACGATAAATTGCAATTGCTTCAATAACTGGGATTATAGTTTGTTAGTTCCCAATGAAGTTTTTGAACCATACTTGACATTGTGAATAGCTTGTTACTTGAGCATAAGAAATCATATGATGAAATCTATATATGTTGCTGTTATAAGAATGATCATGATGCCCTCATGTCCGTATTTTATTTTTATCGACACCTCTATCTCTAAACATGTGGACATATTTTTCGATTTTGGTTTCCGCTTGAGGATAAGCGAGGTCTAAGCTTGGGGGAGTTGAAACATCCATTTTGCATCATGCTTTTATATCAATATTTATTGCATTATGGGCTGTTATTACACATTATATCTCAATACTTATGGCTATTCTCTCTTATTTTACAAGGTTTACCATGAAGAGGGGGAATGCCGGCAGCTGGAATTCTGGCAGGAAAAGGAGCAAACGTTGGAAACCTATTCTGCACAACTCCAAAAGTCCTGAAACTCCATGAAACATCTTTTGGATTTAATAAGAATTATCGAGCGAAAGAAATACACCAGGGGGCCCACACCCTGTCCAGGAGACAGGAGGGCGCCCCCCTATAGGGCGCGCCCCCTATCTCCTGGGCCCCCTGGTGGGCCTCCGGTGTCCATCTTCTGCTATATCATCGCTCTTACCCTGAAAAAAATGTGGGCAAGCTTACAGGACGAAACTCCGCCGTCATGAGGCGGAACCTTGGCGGAATCAATCTAGGGCTCCGGCGGAGCTGTTCTGCCGGGGACACTTCCCTCCGGGAGGGGGAAATCATCACCAACGTCATCACCAACGATCCTCTCATCGAGAGAGGGTCAATCTCCATCAACATCTTCACTAGCACCATCTCCTCTCAAAACCCTAGTTCATCTCTTGTATCCAATCTTGTATCAAAACCACAAATTGGTACCTGTGGGTTGCTAGTAGTGTTGATTACTCCTTGTAGTTAATGCTAATTGGTTTACTTGGTGGAAGATCATATGTTCAGATCCTTTATGCATATTATTACTCCTCTGATTATGAACATGAATATGCTTTGTGAGTAGGTACGTTTGTTCCTGAGGACATGGGTGAAGTCTTGCTATTAGTAGTCATGTGAAATTGGTATTCGTTCAATATTTTGATGAGATGTATGATGTCTTTTCCTCTAGTGGTGTTATGTGAACGTCGACTACATGACACTTCACCATTATTTGGGCCTAGAGGAAGGCATGGGGAAGTAATAAGTAGATGACGGGTTGCTAGAGTGACAGAAGCTTAAACCCTAGTTTATGCGTTGCTTCGTTAGGGGATGATTTGGATCCATATGTTTAATGATGTGGTTAGGTTTACCTTAATACTTCTTTTGTAGTTGCGGACGCTTGCAATAGGGGTTAATCATAAGTGGGATGCTTGTCCAAGTAAGGGCAGTACCCAAGTACCGGTCCACCCACATATCAAATTATCAAAGTACCGAACGCGAATCATATGAACGTGATGAAAACTAGCTTGACGATAGTTCCCATGTGTCCTCGGGAGCTCCTTTCTCATTATTAGAAATTGTCCAGGCTTATCCTTTGCTAGACAAAGGATTGGGCCACCTTGCTGCACTTTATTACTTTATTTACTTATTACTCGTTACTATTTATCTTATCACAAAACTATCTACACCTACAATTTGAGTGTTTGCAGAGAAAACCTTACTGAATACCCCTTATCATTTCCTTCTGCTCCTCGTTGGGTTCGACACTCCTACTTATCGAAAGGACTACGATTGGTCCCCTACACTTGTGGGTCATCACGCTCATAGTTGCCTTTCGCCGGAGACTTTGGTGGTATCTTCAGGGCAGCTAGAGTACGCTTCACTTTTACCGGATCTATCTTCTCCTCCGGAGGTCGAAGTTTCTTTGCTTTCACCCCTTCAAAGAAGTTCTTCACTTCGCTTGCACGATCTACGTGTTTTCCTCCACGGTCCTCTCGTATGGTAACTTCTCTGGAGTCTTGAGAGAAGGACCGAATTTGTATTGCCTCCCTGCTCTGGCTATGCTGCTAGACGCCGGAGCAGACGGAGCGGCTGCGGCTGTCTTTCCTTTCTTACGAGGCGGAGGAGAAGGACTACGACGCGCCGGAGTAGCGGCGGGTCTGTTGATCCGCCCTTGTTGACGAGGCGGAGAAGGAGGAGGCTGGCTGCTCGGGCGCGCCGGTGCAGGCGGAGAAGGAGGCGGAGTGCCGCCACGCGCCGGAGAAGGAGGCTGAGTGCCCTGATCACTCGCCGGAGGAGGAGGCGGATTGCCCTGACTCGCCTTATTAGGAGGAGGAGGCGGAGGTGTCCAGTTCGGAAGGTTGATGAGCTCCTTCCGCCATAGGCATGGAATCTTCAGAGAAGAACCCAGCCGAATCTCCCCTTCACCCGTAGGGTGGTCAAGCTGAAGGTCCTCAAATCCGTCTATTATTTGATCCACCATCACCCTAGCATATCCTTCTGGAATTGACTGGCCATGGTAGGTTGCGCCAGGTTCATTAGGTAAAACAGAGCCAACAGCCGCCTTGACTTTCAATGTCATCCATCGCGTCATAAGGTGGCAATGTTGGGACTCCATGATAGCATCCACGGGGTAGCTAGTAGGAGCCGTGAAGACAGGCTCCAGCTACTGAGTCTACTCGGTGGAAGCCACGCTGCTTCTTCATTGAGATGGTGGGGTAGCTTTAGGGGAAGCTTCGGCAGGTCATTTGCTGCGATCTGCTTCTCGTTCCTCTAGGCCTTGTACTCTTTCGTGCAGTGCCTGGAGTTGGCTATGCTCCACTTTCTTCCTCCTCTCCTGGGTTTTGTAACCCCCTACGTCCGGAAACCCAGCCTTCCAAGGAACGAAGCCTGGCGTGCCTCGTGTCCGTCTAGGGTGCTCTGGATTCCTGAGGGCCATTGTGAGCTCGTCCTTCTCTCTGTCTGGCACGAACGTCCCTTGCTGTGCTTTCTCGATATACTCCTGAAGCCTCGTGACGGGTATTCGCAGTTGCTCTTCCATCAAAACGCACTTCCCTGTTACAGGGTCCAAGCTTCCGCCAACCCCGAAGAACCAAGTCCGACAACGGTCTGGCCAGTTCAATGTCTCTAGTTCGACCCCTTTAGCAATCAGGTTATTCTCAGCCTTGTCCCACAAAGATCGGGCTTTGAGGTAGCCACCTGACCCCGTGCGATGGTGATGCTTCTTCTTCGCAGCATTTTTCTTGTTTGTCGCTGACATCTTCTTACTCTTTTCCGATGTCTTGTGGGCCACAAATGCGGGCCAGTGATCTCTGATCTTCTCATACTTTTCGGTGAATTCTGGTGTCAAATCTTCGTCCACAAACTCTGTTTTCAGCTCATTCTTCCACCTCCTGAATAGTTCTGCCATCTTCTTAAGAGCATGAGACTTGATCAATTGCTCTTTAACTGGCTTCTCCGGATCCTCCTCTGGCGGTAGGGTGAAATTTGCCTTAAGCGATGTCCAAAGATCTTCTTTCTGCATATCGGAGACATAAGACACCTCAGGGTCTTCATTCTTAGGCTTTAACCATTGCTGGATACTGATCGGGGTCCTATCCCTAATAAGAACCCCGCACAGAGCACGAAATGCATCCCTTGTCCGGATGGGTTCAATCGGCTTGCCATCGCGCGCGATTGCTGTGATCTCAAACCTTTCATCCGAGCGCAACTTTTTCTTCGGGCCTTGTTTCTTTACCAAAGTTGTGCTCAATCCGAAGGGCTAGAGAAAAGAAGAAAGACGAGAGTTAATTAATACGTGTACATACAAAAACAATGAATACATCAATTAGCTAGCTAGTCAGCACAGGCTTAACTAATATATATACCTGGCCGGACTCGGTTCGGTCACCGGAGCCGTCATCACGGTCTACTTCTTGTACCGGCATTGGGTCACCGGAGCCATCATAATCATAACCTTCTTCTTCACTACCCTGTCCTTCCAGACCATCGGTGTCATTGAGAAACGATGCAACGACATCACTTCCTTTTGCGATTATGTCCCCCAACATCTCTTCTGTTGCTTCGTCTAGGGGGTGCTCCATAGTTTTTGCAAATATTTACAACATAGAAATTATTATTCAAACATTACAGATGGATATATTAGTGGCAAATGTAGAACTAGCTAGCTAATATAATCACAATAAGGAATCATATTAGTGGCCTCGACGCTGCTTCTCTAGAGTTTGGGGTCGCCTCGGCAACGCTTCAAGGGTTTGGGGTGGCCTCGACAACGCTTCAAGGGTTTGGGGTGGCCTTGACGACAACGCTCTTTTAACTTGGTAAATTTGGGTGGCCTCTAGAGAGTTTGTCGGGTAGGGGCGCGGCGGGAGGGGGTAGGAGACCAACATCTTTTTTGTTGGGGAACGTAGTAATTTCAAAAAATTTCCTACGCACACGCAAGATCATGGTGATGTATAGCAACGAGAGGGGAGAGTGTTGTCTACATACCCTTGTAGACCCGGCGGAAGCGATCACTGGCGTAGAGGAAGTAGTCGACGTTCTCCTCGCGATCCGACCGATCCCGCGCCGTTACTCCGGCGCCCGAGTTCTTGACACACGTACAGCTCGATGGCGTCCCTCGTACTCGATCCAGCCGAGTGTCGAGGAGAGTTTCGTCAAGCCGACGGCGTGGTGACGATCTTGATGTTTCACGGCGCAGGCTTCGCCTAAGCTTGACACTCAGACGACCGAGGTGGAATATGGTGGAGGGGGCACTGACACGGCTAAGGAGCGATCTCAAGATCAAACTTGTGTGTTCAAGGTGCCCCCTGCCCCGTATATAAAGGAGGGAGGGGAGGCCGGCCGGCCCTAGAGGAGGGGAGGAGGAGTCCTACTCCTCACGGGAGTAGGACTCCCCTTTCCTAGTTGGACTAGGTTTGGGGGAGGGAAGAGGAAAGGCGCCCCCCTCCTTGTCCTATTCGGACTGGGGGGAGAGAGGCGCGCCACCTCCTGGCCAGCCCTCCTCTTCTCCCTCAAGGCCCACCGAGGCCCATTTACCTCCCGGGGTTCCGGTAACCTCCGGTTTTCGGTAAATTCCGTTTTCGTCGGAACTATTCGAACTCCAAACATAGGCTTCCAATATATCAATCTTTATGTCTCGACCATTCCGAGACTCCTCGTCATGTCCGTGATCTCATCCGGGACTCGAACTTCTTGGTACATCAAAATACATAAACTCATAATAAGCATCCATCGAAACCTTAAGCGTGCGGACCCTACGGTTCGAGAACAATGTAGACATGACCTAGAACTATTCACGGTCAATAACCAATAGCGGGGCCTGGATGCCCATATTGGTTCCTACATATTCTACGAAGATCTTTATCGGTCGGACCGCATAACAACATCGTTGTTCCCTTTGTCATCGGTATGTTACTTGCCCGAGATTCGATCGTCGGTATCAATACCTAGTTCAATCTCGTTACGGCAAGTCTCTTTACTCGTTCCGTAATACATCATCTCACAACTAACTCATTAGTTGTAGTGCTTGCAAGGCTTGATGATGTGCATTACCGAGAGGGCCCAGAGATACCTCTCCGACAATCGGAGTGACAAAACCTAATCTCGAAATCGCCAACCCAACATCGCCTTTGGAGACACTGTAGTACTCCTTTATAATCACCCGATTACGTTGTGGACGTTTGGTAGCACCAAAGTGTTCCTCCGTAAGCGGAGTTGCATAATCTCATAGTTATAGGAACATGTATAAGTCATGGATAAAAGCAGTAGCAACATACTAAACGATCGTGTGCTAAGCTAAGGGAATGGGTCATGTCAATCAGATCATTCTACTAATGATGTGACCTTGTTAATCAAATAACAACTCCTTGTTCATGGTCAGGAAACATAATCATCTTTGATTAACAAGCTAGTCTAGTAGAGGCATACTAGTGACATGTTGTTTGTCTATGCATTCACACATGTATCATGTTTCCGGTTAATACAATTCTAGCATGAATGATAAACATTTATCATGAAATAAGGAAATAAATAATAACTTTATTATTGCCTCTAGGGCATATTTCCTTCAGTCTCCCACTTGCACTAGAGTCAATAATCTAGTAATGATTCTAACACCCATGGAGTCTTGGTGCTGATCATGTTTTGCTCGTGGAAGAGGCTTAGTCAGCGGGTCGCAACATTCAGATCCGTGTGTATCTTGCAAATCTCTATGTCTCCTGTCGGACTAAGTCCGGATGGAATTGAAGCGTCTCTTGATGTGCTTGGTCCTCTTGTGAAATCTGGATTCCTTTGCTAAGGCAATTGCTCGATATTGTCACGAAGATTTTCATTGGACCCGATGCACTAGGTATGACACCTAGATCGGATATGAACTCCTTCATCCAGACTCCTTCATTAGCTGCTTCGAAGCTGCTATGTATTCCGCTTCACATGTAGATCCCGCCACGACGCTTTGTTTAGAATTGCACCAACCGACAGCTCCTCCGTTTAGTGTAAATCGTATCCGGTCTGCGATTTAGAATCGTCCGGATCGGTGTCAAAGCTTGCATCAACGTAACCGTTCTGAAGAGCTCTTTGTCACCTCCATATCGAGAAACATATCCTTAGTCCTTTTCGTATTTGGGATGTTCTTGACCGCTGTCGATGATCCACTCTGGATTACTTTGGTACCTCCTGCTAGGCTTATAGCAAGGCACACATCAGGTCGGTACACAGCATTGCATACATGATAGAGCCTATGGCTGAAGCATAGGTAACATCTTTCATTTTCTCTCTATCTTCTGCGGTGGTCGGGCATTGAGTCGACTCAACTTCACACCTTGTAACACGGCAAGAACCCTTTCTTTGCTTGATCCATTTTGAACTTCTTCAAAACTTTGTCAAGGTATGTGCTTTGTGAAAGTCCAATTAAGCGTCTTGATCTATCTCTATAGATCTTAATGCCCAATATGTAAGCAGCTTCACCGAGGTCTTTCATTGAAAAACTCTTATTCAAGTATCCCTTTATGCTATCCAGAAATTCTATATCATTTCCGATCAGCAATATGTCATCCACATATAATATCGAAATGCTCTGAGCTCCCACTCACTTTCTTGTAAATACAGGCTTCTCCAAAAGTGCGTGCAAACCCAAATGCTTTGATCACACTATCAAAGCGTTTATTCCAACTCGAGATGCTTGCACCAGTCCATAGATGGATCATTTGGAGCTTGCACACTTTGTTAGCTCCTTTGGATCGATAAAACCTTACGGTTGCATCATATACAACTCTTCTTCCAGAAATCCATTCAGGAATGCAGTCTTTACATCCATTTGCCAAATTTCATAATCATAAAATGCGGCAATTGCTAACATGATTCGGACGGACTTAAGCATCGCTACGGGTGAGAAGGTCTCATCGTAGTCAATCCCTTGAACTTGTCGAAAACCTTTTTGCGACAAGTCGAGCTTTATAGACAGTAACATTACCGTCAGCGTCAGTCTTCTTCTTGAAGATCCACTTGTTTTCTATTGCTCGCCTACCCTCGGGCAAGTCAACCAAAGTCCACACTTTGTTTTCATACATGGATCCCATCTCAGATTTCATGGCCTCAAGCCATTTTGCGGAATCTGGGCTCACCATCGCTTCTTCATAGTTCGTAGGTTCATCATGATCTAGTAGCATGACTTCCAGAACAGGATTACCGTACCACTCTGGTGCGGATCTTACTCTGGTTGATCTACGAGGTTCTGCAGTAACTTGATCTGAAGTTTCATGATCAACATCATCAACTTCCTCACTACTTGGTGTAGGTGTCTCAGAAACTGGTTTCTGCGACGAGCTACTTTCAAGTAAGGGAGAAGGTACTATTACCTCATCAAGTTCCACTTTCCTCCCACTCACTTCTTTCGAGAGAAACTCCTTCTCTAGAAAGGATCCATTCTTAGCAACGAATGTCTTGCCTTCGGATCTGTGATAGAGGTGTACCCAACTGTCTCCTTTGGGTATCCTATGAAGACACATTTCTCGATTTGGGTTCGAGCTTATCGGGTTGAAGCTTTTTCACATAAGCATCGCATCCCCAAACTTTAAGAAAGCGACAACTTGGGTTTCTTGCTAAACCACAGTTCATAAGGTGTCGTCTCAGCGGATTTCGACGGTGTTCTATTCAGTGTGAATGCGGCTGTCTCTAGAGCATAACCCCAAAAGCGATAGCGGTAAATCTGTAAGAGACATCATAGATCGTACCATATCTAGTAAAGTACGACACGACGTTCGGACACGCCATTACTGTTGTGGTGTTCGGGTGGCGTGAGTTGCTAAACTATTCGCATTGTTTCAAATGTAGACCAAACTCGTAACTCAAATATTCACCTCCACGATCAGATCGTAGAAACTTAATTTTCTTGTTACGATGATTTTCAACTTCACTCTGAAATTCTTTGAACTTTTCAAAGCGTTTGGACTTATGTTTCATTAAGTAGATATACCCATATACGCTTAAGTCATCTGTGAAGGTGAGAAAATAACGATATCCGCCACGAGCCTCAACATTCATCGGACCACATACATCTGTATGTATGATTTCCAACAAATCAGTTGCTCTCTCCATAGTACCGAGAAGCGGTGTTCTAGTCATCTTGCCCATGAGGCACGGTTCATAAGTGCCAAGTGATTCATAATCAAGTGACTCCAAAAGTCCATCAATATGGAGTTTCTTCATGCGCTTTACACCGATATGACCTAAGCGGCAAGTGCCACAAATAAGTTGCACTTTCGTTATCAACTCTGCATCTTTTGGTTTCAACATTATGAATATGTGTATCACTACTATCGAGATTCATCGAAATAGACCACTCCTCAAGGGTGCATGACCATAAAAGATATTACTCATATAAATAGAACAACCATTATTCTCTCGATTTAAATGAATAACCGTCTCGCATCAAACAAGATCCAGATATAATGTTCATGCTCAACGCAGCACCAAATAACAATTATTTAGGTCTAAAACTAATCCCGAAGGTAGATGTAGAGGTAGCGTGCCGACCGCGATCACATCGACTTTGGAACCATTTCCCACGCAAGATCGTCACCTCGTCCTTTGCGAGTTAAGCAATCCGTAGTCCCCTGCTTTGAGTTGCAAATATTAGCAATGAACCAGTATCAAATACCAGTGCTACTACGAGCTCTAGTAAGGTACACATCAATAACATGTATATCACATATACCTTTGTTCACCTTGCCATCCTTCTTATCCGCCAAATACTTGGGGCAGTTCCGCTTCAAATGACGATCGCTTGCGGTAGAAGCACTCGATTTCAGGTTTAGGGCCAGACTTGGGTTTCTTCTCTGAGCAGACAACTTGCTTGCTGTTCTTCTTGAATTCCTTTCTTCTTCCCTTTGCCTTTCTTCTTGAAACTAGTGGTCTTATTGACCATCAACACTTGATGCTCCTTCTTGATTTCTACCTCCGCAGCTTTTAGCATTGCGAAGAGCTCGGTATAGTTTTCACTAACCCTTGCATATTATAGTTCATCACGAAGCTTTTGTAGCTTGGTGGCGGTGATTGAGAATTCATCAATGACACAATCATCCGGAAGATTAACTCCCAATTGTGTCAAGTGATTGTAGTACCCGGACATTACGAGTATATGCTCACTAATGTAACTGTTCTCCTCCATCTTGCAGCTATAGAACTTATTGGAGACTTCATATCTCTCAATCCGGGCATTCTGTTGGAATATCAACTTCAACTCTGGAACATCTCATATGCTCCATGACGTTCAAAGCGTCGTTGAAGCCCCGGTTCTAAGCCGTAAAGCATGGCACACTGAACTATAGAGTAGTCATCAGCTTTGCTCGCCAGACGTTCTTAACGTCCGCTGGCCAGCATCTGCATCAGCACTGTCACCTAGCGGTGCATCCGGGGCGTAACTCTTACGTGCAGCAATGAGGATGATCCTCAAATTACGGACCCGATCCGTGTAATTGCTACCATCATCTTTCAACTTTGCTTTCTCAAGGAACGCATTAAAATTCAACGGAACAACAAAGACGAGCCATCTATCTACAATCAAACATAAACAAGCAAGATACTATCGGTACTAAGTTCATGATAAATTTAAGTTCAATTAATCATATTACTTAAGAACTCCCACTTAGAAAAACATCTCTAGTCATCTAAGTGATCACGTGATCCAAATCAACTAAACCATAACCGATCATCACGTGAAATGGAGTAGTTTTCAATGGTGAACATCTTATGTTGATCATATCTACTATATGACTCACGCTCGACCTTTCGGTCTCCGTGTTCCGAGGCCATATCTGCATATGCTAGGCTCGTCAAGTATAACCCGAGTATTCTGCGTGTGCAAAACTGGCTTGCACCCGTTGTAGATGGACGTAGAGCTTATCACACCCGATCATCACGTGGTGTGCGGGCACGACGAACTTTGGCAGCGGTGCATACTGGGAGAACACTTCTTGATAATTTAGTGAGAGATCATCTTATAATGCTACCGTCAATCAAAGCAAGATAAGATGCATAAAAGGATAAACATCACATGCAAATCAATATAAGTGATATGATATGGTCATCATCATCTTGTGCTTCATGATCTCCATCTTGCTGCACCACCATGATCACCATCGTCACCGGCGCGACACCTTGATCTCCATCGCAGCATTGTTGTCGTCTCGCCAAACTTATGCTACTACGACTATCGCTACCGCTTAGTGATAAAGTAAAGCATTACAGGGCGATTGCATTGCATACAATAAAGCGACAACCATATGGCTCCTGCCGATTGCCGATAACCGGTTACAAAACATGATCATCTCATACAATAATATATAGCATCACGTCTTGACCATATCACATCACAACATGCCTGCAAAAACAAGTTAGACGTCCTCTACTTTGTTGTTGCAAATTTTACGTGGCTGCTACGGGCTTAAGCAAGAACCAGTCTCACCTACGCATCAAAACCACAACGATACTTCGTCAAATAGACTCGTTTAACCTTCTCAAGGACCGGGCGTAGCCACACTCAGTTCAACTAAAGTGAGAGAGACAGCACCCACCGGTCACCTTTAAGCAACGAGTGCTCGTGGCGGTGAAACCAGTCTCGCGTAAGCGTCTGGCGTAATGTCGGTGCGGGCCGCTTCATCTCACAATACCGCTGAACCAAAGTATGACATCTTTGGTAGGTAGTATGACTTGTATCGCCCACAACTCACTTGTGTTCTACTCGTGCAAAACATCAAACCATAAAAACCTAGGCTCGATACCCTTTGTTGGGGAGCGTAGTAATTTCAAAAATTTTCCCACGCACACGCAAGATCATGGTGATGTATAGCAACGAGAGGGGAGAGTGTTGTCTACATACCCTTGTAGACCCAAGCGAAGCGATCACAACGTAGAGGAAGTAGTCGACGTTCTCCTCGCGATCCGACCGATCCGGCGCCGTTACTCCGACGCCCCGAGTTCTTGACACACGTACAGCTCGATGGCGTCCCTCGTACTCCGATCCAGCCGAGTGTCGAGGAGAGTTTCGTCAAGACGACGGCGTGGTGGCGATCTTGATGTTTCACCGGCGCGAGGGCTTCGCCTAAGCTTGTGACAGCACGACCGAGGTGGAATATGGTGGAGGGGGGCACCGCACACGGCTAAGGAACGATCTCAAGATCAAACTTGTGTGTTCCAAGGTGCCCCCCTGCCCCCGTATATAAAGGAGGGAGGGGGGAGGCCGGCCGGCCCTTGAGGAGGCGCGCCGGGAGGAGTCCTACTCCTACCGGGAGTAGGACTCCCCCTTTCCTAGTTGGACTAGGTTTGGGGGAGGGGGAAGAGGAGGGGCGCCCCCTCCTTGTCCTATTCGGACTGGGGGGGAGAGGCGCGCCACCACCTCCGCCAGCCCTCCTCTTCTCCCTCAAGGCCCACTGAGGCCCATTTACCTCCGGGGTTCCAGTAACCTCCGGTTTTCCGAGTAAATTCCGTTTTCCGGAACTATTCGAACTCCAAACATAGGCTTCCAATATATCAATCTTTATGTCTCGACCATTCCGAGACTCCTCGTCATGTCCGTGATCTCATCCGGGACTCCGAACTTCTTCGGTACATCAAAATACATAAACTCATAATAACTGTCATCGAAACCTTAAGCGTGCGGACCCTACGGTTCGAGAACAATGTAGACATGACCTAGAACTATTCACGGTCAATAACCAATAGCGGGACCTGGATGCCCATATTGGTTCCTACATATTCTACGAAGATCTTTATCGGTCAGACCGCATAACAACATACGTTGTTCCTTTGTCATCGGTATGTTACTTGCCCGAGATTCGATCGTCGGTATCCAATACCTAGTTCAATCTCGTTATCGCAAGTCTCTTTACTCGTTCCGTAATACATCATCTCACAACTAACTCATTAGTTGTAGTGCTTGCAAGGCTTGATGATGTGCATTACCGAGAGGGCCCAGAGATACCTCTCCGACAATCGGAGTGACAAAACCTAATCTCGAAATATGCCAACCCAACATCCGCCTTTGGAGACACCTGTAGTACTCCTTTATAATCACCCGATTACGTTGTGACGTTTGGTAGCACCAAAGTGTTCCTCCGTAAACGGAGTTGCATAATCTCATAGTTATAGGAACATGTATAAGTCATGGATAAAAGCGGTAGCAACATACTAAGCGATCGTGTGCTAAGCTAAGGGAATGGGTCATGTCAATCGATCATTCTACTAATGATGTGACCTTGTTAATCAAATAACAACTCCATGTTCATGGTCAGGAAACATAATCATCTTTGATTAACAAGCTAGTCTAGTAGAGGCATACTAGTGACATGTTGTTTGTCTATGCATTCACACATGTATCATGTTTCCGGTTAATACAATTCTAGCATGAATGATAAACATTTATCATGAAATAAGGAAATAAATAATAACTTTATTATTGCCTCTAGGGCATATTTCCTTCATTTTTTACTAGGGTTTGTGTGTCCTCGAGAGTTTTGGTCGAGCGAGAGGGCCGGGGGGTGCTTCTGTGGTATAAGTTATCACGGTCGAGAGGGGGTATATGTATCGACCGCCCCTCATGTCGAAGTTATCCGGGAAGGGGTTATATCGACAACAACGACATACATACATGGGAAAATAATGTTATCGGGGAGGGGGTATATCGACATCCATGCATACATCATATATGTGATCATCTATGAAAAAACATCATATTCTATTAAAAAAATCATCATATATATATGAACAAAAACAGTTATGATAACAAGCATATATATCATCATATATATATGAAAAAAACAAGCATATACATGAAAAAAACAAGCATACATATGAAAAAAATGCTAGGGAGGGCGCTGGCCGGACCAAGGTGAGGAGGAGCGAGGGGTCGGCGGCGAGGACAGTGACGGGGCAGTGGGTGCGCGCTCGGGTAGGGGGAGACGGTGACGGCGACGACAGGGGCGGGCCGGGGCGGCGCACGTCGGGGCAGGAGAGCGGGTGACGGCGAGGGCGTGGGCGGCAGCGAGGCGGCGGCGAGCAGCGGCGGCGACGGCAAGGGCGGGCGGCGCCGGGGCAGCCTGGCGGCGTCGATGTCGTCGGGGCGGCAACTGTGCGATGAGAGTGAAAATTTCCTAAGTGTGAACTTATATAGCAAAGCCTTTAGTCCCGGTTATTGCCACGAACCGGGACTAAAGGTGAGCATTAATCCCGGTTGGTGCCACCAACAGGGACCAAAGGCCTCTTTTCAGCAGCCCAAAGGGCGGAAGCGAGGCTTTGGTCGATTGGTTGCACCACCGACGATCCCACTCGCTAGGCGAGAGGGCGCACGATGGTTTATAAGCCCCACTGCCGCACCCCTCTCGAGCTCCTCTCCATTGCAGGTTTACGGGCCTAATTGTGATTGTTATGTCTGATGAGCCTACTGCGCCTTCTGCGGCCTGAATCCTGGCCCATGGATCGGTTTCTAGTCGTATTCAGGCCGTGGTGGCCCAGTAGGTGGCAAATTTTTTATTTTTTCCAAGTTTTTTTTGTTTTCTTTTTTCCTTTATTTATTTTGTTTTGTTTCTACTTACAACAAAATACTTGTTTCTTTATTTTATTTTGTTTCTAATTACTTATTTAATTTATTTTATTATAATTCTTTTTGCTATTAAAGTTTTTAACAAAAACCGTTCTTTATGAAAATTATTTTTATTTTTAATGATTTTAAACAGAAAATATGTTGATAATTTCAGTTGCATCAATTTTACATGATTTTAGTTTCAATAATACTAGAGGTTGCTTATAATGTTTTGAACAGAAATACTTTGATAATTTTAGTTTAATAAATTTTATTTATGCTATTAAAGTTTATTTTATTATATTTCTACTTATATATTTTATTAAAGTTTATATTATTTTGTTTCAAATAACTTATTTATTTTATTTTATGATAATTCATGTACAAAACTTATTTATTTTATGATAACTCGTCTGTTACAAAGGGATTTCATTTTTTTGAACTTGTTTGAACTCCATAGTTTTTCTGTATTCAAAATGCACCATTCAAAGCCACATCATCAATTTACAATCATTTCTGACTACATTTGTTATTTTTCATGCATTTACTGATTATTTTGAGCAATAAGACCATGAAATTGAAAAGCATTTGAAATGAACTCTGAAAAGGTCCCAAGTTGGCATGGTATCATCATTTCACCCACATAGCATGTGCAAGAAAGTAGAGATGGTTACGGCAAAAACTGGATGCACTTCATGTACAAAACGGACAATCTCTTTCGAAGTATCAGGTTTTCATACGGAAACTCGTCTGTTACAAAGGGATTTCATTTTTTTGAACTTATTTGAACTCCATAGTTTTTCTGTGTTCAAATGCACCATTCAAAGCCAGATCATCAATTTACAACCCTTTCTGACTAAATTTGTTATTTTTCATGCATTTACTGATTATTTTGAGCTATAAGACCATGAAATTGAAAAGCATTTGAAATGAACTCTGAAAAGGTTCCAAGTTGGCATGATATCATCATTTCACCCACATATCATCATTAATAGAAGTTCATCATCACATTAAAACCAAAGTACATACATAGTTCTCATTGAACAACATATAGCTCTCCAGAGCATCTAATTAAACCATACATTGAAATTATGTAAAACATTTCAATGCAACAACAAATGCGATCATAATCGCAACCAAGGTAATAACTGATCCAACTGCATAATGATACCAAGCCTCGATATGAATGGCATATTTTCTAATCTTTTTAATCTTCAACCACATTGCATCCATCTTGATCTTGTGATCATCGACGACATCCGCAACATGCAACTCCAATATCATCTTCTCCTCCTCAATTTTTCTTATTTTTTCCTCCAAGTAATTGTTTTCTTTTTCAACTAAAGTTAACCTCTCGACAATAGGGTCGGTTGGAATTTCCGGTTGAACAACCTCCTAGATAAATAAAATCTATGTCACGTTGGTCGGCATAATTGTCATAAACAATAAATGAACCAAATAGTTATGAAAAGATAATATATACCACATCTGAATCATAGACATGACGAGGGCCGACGGAGGCGGATACCAAACCCATCGCACTATATAATAACAAGGAATAATAAAAGTAAGAAAATTAGACAAGTATCTATCTGAAGTAAGAATTTTTTTTTCTTTCAGAAAGAAGATAAGAACAAGAGGCTCACCACGGTGGTGCCGGCGACGACATCGGCACGGGCGATCGACGGCGGTGAAGACGGGGACGGGACGTGACGGACCGCTAAACCTAGACAAATCTCGGGGAAAATGGAGCTCGGAGGCTGAGTTGCGAGAGGAGAAAGATTAACTAGTGTGGTTCGGGCATTTCATTGAACACCTCATGTGCATAGGAGGTCAACTAGAGCACCCAAATGCCCTCCCCTCGCTGGCTTGAAAAAACAAAGCACTGTGGAGTGCTCTGCCGCGGCGATGGGTATATATAGGCAAATTATTTGTCCCAGTTCATGGCATGAACCGGGACTAAAGCCACCCCTTCTACACCGGTTCAAGGCATGAACCGGTACCAATGGCTGTGGGCCAGGAGCATGGCCCATTGGTCCCGGTTCGTGCCTAAAACCGGGACAAATGGATCCAGACGAACCAGGACCAATGCCCAAGAGGCCCCGGCCGGCCCCCTGGGCTCATGAACCGGGACTAATCCCCCCTGGGTCCCGGTTCGTGAGGAACCGGGACTAATGGGCTGGCCAGGCCCGAACGATAGCCCTGTTTTCTACTAGTGAACATCCTCCCATCTTACCAACCTACTATATAAATTGATGCTAACTAAAAAGGCACAACTCTTAATCCATCTTCAGTAATTCTATAGCTAGAACAAATTAGAAGTTAACTCTCATTATAAATTCATCTTCCTTTTTTGAGAGAAAATCAAATTTATTGACTACTCAACAATATTACACAGAGTTACCCGGATGAAATCCAGAATGAATAGAAAACACATGGACTAACTGAATACGTACAAGCTCTAGCTAACAAATGAGAAGCAATATTCAAATGCCGATGTACGTGCTTAAAGGTCACCGAATTGAAGGCACCGCCGCAATTTTAGTATTAGAAAGCATCTGCGCGAATAGTAGAACGATCCGCCGTCGAAGAATGGATCCTATGCAACAAAGATAGGCACTCTGTAACAAAGATAACGTCAATTACGTGATTTTCCAATGCCAAATGAATATCGCACCTTTCTATTAAGACATTGTCTTCATTGTGACATGCTTTAAAAAGTAACCTAACCAAAAAGGTTAAATTATAAGAAAAAATGCATGTCAGTTGAATTTCTTCATCGTCCGCATCCCAACCTTCCTGACCATAGTCCGGCCAGGGCTCTCCTGATAGAGAGAGAGAGACTTCAATGAATTCAGGATGTCGCCAAAAGGCGAGTGTTGAAAGATGTCCGCGTCGGTGAACTCCATGATCGGTGCCCAATCGGGTTCGATTGGCATGGGCGCGGAAGGTTCGGGGTCCGGAAAGGAGTCCGGCACCTTGGAGTCACGAGCTTCACAAGGGACAAGGTTGGTATTCGGCCCTATCGCCGTAGAGGTAGCAGCCCCCGAGGCGGTGTCCAGCCACCCATCCTCGATCGGCGCAGTCGGCTCCGAGCTAAGGGTCGGAGCGGACTCTTGTGCGGCCTCTAGGGCACTGTCCGACAGCAGAGCTAAACCATGCCCATCGTGACAGTGCGGCATGCTCGGCTATGGCTCGAATCCGTCGAAGATCAAGTCTCCGCGGATGTCGGCCGTATAGTTCAAACTTCTAGATCTGACCTGATGGCCAGGGGCGTAGCTTTCAATCTGCTCCAGATGGCCAAGTGAATTGGCCCACAGTGCAAAGCCGCCGAATACGA
Organism: Aegilops speltoides; assembly: GCA_021437245.1. NCBI lineage: Eukaryota > Viridiplantae > Streptophyta > Magnoliopsida > Poales > Poaceae > Aegilops > Aegilops speltoides. The sequence continues at coordinate 545,961,761 of CM038142.1, forward strand.
AGATCTGTCCGGGGAGAAAAGTCTCGCCCTGGACCGCGTCGTTGTTGATGATCGAAGGAGCCATCGGGCCTATGGGTGAAGACACAGAGGAACTCTCAATGAAAGCACCAATGTCGGTGTCAAAACCGGCGGATCTCGGGTAGGGGGTCCCGAACTATGCGTCTAGGCGGATGGTAACAGGAGACAAGGGACACGATGTTTTTACCTGTGTTGGGCCCTCTCGGTGGAGGTAAAACCCTACTCCTGCTTGATTAATATTGATGATATGGGTAGTACAAGAGTAGATCTGCCACGAGATCAAGGAGGCTAAACCCTAGAAGCTAGCCTATGGTATGATTGTTGTTCGTCCTACGGACTAAAACCCTCCAGTTTATATAGACACCGGAGAGGGCTAGGGTTACACAAAGTCGGTTACAATGGTAGGAGATCTACATATCCGTATCGCCAAGCTTGCCTTCCACGCCATGGAAAGTCCCATCCGGACACGGGACGAAGTCTTCAATCTTGTATCTTCATAGTCTTGGAGTCCGGCCAAAGATGATAGTTTGGCTATCTGGACACCCCCTAGTCCAGGACTCCCTCAGTGAGTAATCATGAATGTAAGGGCAAGTCTTAACACACTCATCAGGAGCATTTAAAAGCAAAATTCATGGTCAGGCTGTATAAAAGGTCCGAAAAAATGCAATATTCTAAAATATTGCAAGGTGGCCCCAAGATAATAGCATTCTGCATAACTAAGAACTTCAATGCTTGATATGCTCACCTAAGAAGCCTATCAGCAGGCTTATCCATTTTTAGCAAGTCCACCTAGTGGGAACTACTTCATTAGCACCTGTAATAATTCTAGATCACCTACAAAATAAGAGGTAAAACTTAGTAAGTACTGTACAAAAACATGTTGAGGTTAAAGGGACAAACCTCTCATTAACATATTCACTCCAACACTTAGTCTTAAACTACATTCCATTACAAAATGGACAATTTAAGCTCTTCATGAACTTACAATACAAATAACAAGTTTGGATGCAACAGTATGCAGAGAGTCCAATAATTCACATTCAAAATATTTGTATGAACAAGTTTTAATCTCCGATTATCTAAAGTCACATACTCATAGTGTGTATGGCTTGGATGATGGGTGTACATCCATGGCCATGGGAGCTCAAGTACAACTTACCCAAAAGATAACTTTTATGGTTTTAGTGCACAATTTTGCTCATCCTTTTTATGGTTGTACATCCATGGGAGCACAATTTTGATGCTGATCATCTACAGTCACAAACTCATATTTATGTGCTCAAAGTAAATGCCAACAAATATATTAAGGGTTGTATTATACTGACATTTTTAGAGAGCGCCCATAAACTTGTCAGCACCCTAATGTACCATCCAAAATCATATTTACAATGTTGGGCAATTTAATACTACTTAAGAATATCAGAATGATCAATCAGATGTGAGAAACACGTATGTGTTACAAGGAACAAGATGGTGTGTACCTTTGAGCGGTTGCAACTGAAAGCTTTCAAAAGGGCCTTGTTATTAAGCATAATGGCTCTCCTTACACCAAGTTCACTACTAGGTAAAAGCCTAGCAGTAGCACGGGTTTTAGGCATACTAGTAGCGCGGGTGGCGGCGCTACTAGTACGGTGCTACAGCTAAAGCTTAGCAGTAGTGTGGGCTGAACCGCGCTACAGCTATATCCACTTAGTAGTAGCGCTTCTCTGAAAAGACGCTACTGGTAACTAGTAGTAGCGCCTCTCGCAGCCCGCTCTACTACTAATATTCCGTATTATATTTCTTTTTATTTCATGTTGTATTCATACACATTTATACAAGTTTTCATACATCAGCAATTTAGAGTTTGTTTTTACATCATAATGAGTTATTACATCACTTGGTGAAAGAACCATGGACTAGTTTCAAGTGGATGTAACTAGTCCATGGTTCTTTCACCCAATGATATAATAAATATCATCATCATCATATCATTAACAACTTATCATCATAATACATCATTGTCATATAAAAGCTACTCATGATCATCATTTTCATCAGTGAGACATCATATAGCAAGTTGGTCACTGGTCATAATCACAACTCCTCCTCATCATCAACTCTAACACATTGTATCACATAATAACACATTGTATTTAGGACCCACTTCTCTCTCATAGGACCTACTACCTTCTCTTATGTAAAATATCATGAAACAAGGTAGGCCCTGAGTCTCCATTATGGAGAATGGAGATTATCCTGTCTCCAATTCTTGCCTTTCGCACAATCTTGCTTCCAAGTACCTCCTTACAACTGTCCATACATTTTTTTCATTCTTTGATTTTTTATGTCTTCACTGATTTCAGAAATCCGATATGGACAGGTGAGATTCATAGGATGACCTGGCCGTATGTTCAAAACATCAAGGCGACCATTCAGATACATCAGATGAGGCACACAATCCTTCGGGATTTTCTATTGAAAAACATAATAATAACTTCGTAGTTAGCAATGTAGTTCAGTTTTAGAAGAATTTATGCAAAAAGATGCACAGATGTCGTAATGGTAAAAATCTTACCATGGCATCTCCATGGATGTTACCGTGGTTCAACACATGCACTAGTGGCACGTATTGACCATAATGTGAAGGGGTTTTATAATAGATATTGTAATTCTCAAGATCAGTACAAAATGCGATCAGATGATTTTTCTTCTTATAGGTTAATTCTGAGCCATCAGTGTAGTGGGTTCTTCTACCATCTTCCGCACATTGTTTGAAGAATGAAAATAAGTTGTCAATGGAAATAAGATGTCAACTATTTTGAAATAAACAATATAAATTAGTTAATAACTATGTTTGAGAAACTCACATAGCGGTAGAATTGGAAGCGTGTCAACAAGGACCCAGATGTCCATATTGTCTTGGTCGATGTCAGGATCACCAAGATCCATGGTGACAATCATACCCTCATAAAAACCATACATCTTGCAAAGTGATTCCTAATTTGTGCAACCAAAATGGGTTACGCTATGAGAATTGTACAGATTTACTTCAAAATTCATATCATGATGGGTCCTTAGGTGAATTTTCTTTGTTTTGAAACTTTCATGGTCTTCAAAACCCATCCTCTCCAAGACATAGTGTCTTGCATGGCATGGGATAAGCTACACGAATTGGAAAAGATGAAAATTACACGTTGAAATAGTTGAAGTCATGCTTAATTATGAAAAAAAAACACTTGTCGTCATTGCCTACCGTTTCAACATTGAAGGTCTCCTGGAGATTAATGTTGAGGCGCCGATCTTCGTCCAGGTGAGGCCTGTCGCACAGACCTCGGTCGTTATTGCACCAGCTGCACTCCCCCGGGAGACTTTCGTCGTCCGATGACGACATTTCCTATGTTCATAATTCAAAGATTAAACTTGTACAATTCAATATATGTACTACAAAAACTAAATTAGATCATTATTATTCATCGCGGGTTGACTATTGGTCTGCCGAGTATTTTTCTTAAATTCAACCCCGAAATGTCGTTTAATTATTTTTCTAGAAAATCCATGCCACTCGATATTTCCTACATATTCTAGCACAAGTCATGCCAGAATTCACGGAAAAATTCGACATGACCTTTTGCTAAAAAAGGACATATCGAGCGCCTGAAATTGCCGGAACGGAAATTAATCAACACTCCGGCAAAACATAGGCCACTCGGAGGTGTAACCTGCAAACATGACCGGCCTCTTGGGGCAAGCACATATCCTATTTGAGCAACACAAGATATACATGTTTTTATCTACATCATATGAGCATTCAAACTTGATGGTCATTGCATTTCAATGGTTGAAAATATGAGCAAAAACATTTCAACCTTATAGGACTCATATTGACATGGAGATTTGGCTAGTCTCACCTCGAGGTCGAAGGGGGTCGGTGACGGGGATGATGGAGGGGCTCCTAGATTTCTGCAAAAACAAAAACCCTATAAGCTATCAACTAATCAAATGCATACGCCTTGCATAATGGGGTCCAATTTGAGCATTCAAAATAGGAGTACTTCTCCAATTTGAGCATTCAATAAGCAAAACCAAATCGTAAAATAAATAAGTAATCAAATTAGCATGCATTCAATAAGCAAAAGTAAATCATCTCTTGCGTCCCTACATCGTCGAATATTGTCACTAGTACATCTCGAATAGTATCATACATATGACATCACTTATACAAATAAAACCCTAGCGCACGACAAGTATCGGCGCGGGCGGTGGACACCCAAAGAGAAGGAACCATCACAGGATCATAGCTCCAGTGAGATCCCTGGAGAACCTGCCAGGTATTGGAGAACATGTGCTCCAACGCAAACAAGTAGCGACGGACATGTGCGTCCTCCTCGCTGACACGGTGACGTACCACCTCTGCGGGGTCCTCAAGCCTCTGCACCGTCACTGGCCCACGCGACCGCCACCAAAGAAGGTTCGGGTCAACGACGGGCTGGCTCCTCACACTAGTGCAGAACCGGCCAATAGCACTGGTTCGTAAGGCCCTTTAGTGCCGGTTCCATAACCGACACTAAAGTGTGGGCACTAAAGCCCCCCCCCTTTAGTACCGGTTCAGCATGAACCGGTGCTAAAGGGCAACCATGTGGCGTGAGCTCGCGCCGTGGTATGGTGGACCTTTAGTACCGGTTGGTGTTACCAACCGGTACTAAAGGTTTTTTTTTTGAAAATTTTGTAAAAAAATATTTGATTTTTTTTTCGATTTTCAATTTTTTGAATTATTTTAACCTCTAATCTCTAATCACCCCTCACCACTATTCAATTTAATATCTAATCTCTAATCACCCCTCATCATTCCATATCATCTAACTTCCCGGATGGTCACCCATCCTTTCACTACTCTAGCCTAAGCACGCTTAACTTTCGAGTTCTATTCTCCCTCGTTTCCAAGTCTGCACTTGTTGTTTTCCTAACAAATGTAAGCTGTCAATCCTATTAACCCTCAACAGTTTAGCTTGAGCATTAGGTCACACCTTTCACCGTTTGAGTTTGGAACTATTATTCTAAAAAACATTTAGTAACACTAATATTTCTTGAATAACTTTGACCATAGTTTGACCACAGTTTGACCATAGTTTGACCACAGTTTGACCAGATTTGACCAAAATTCAAAAAATTGAAATAATTATTTAGTAACACTAATATTCTTTAATAATTATGTAGCAATATTAATACTTCTTGAATAAGTAGTTTGACCATAGTTTGACCAGATTTAACCAAAATTTAAAAAACATAAATTAGAGCATATCTTTTTTTCCTTTTACAATTTTGTCATTTCAAAAATTGTCCTAAACCCTAAATCCAGGACTTAAAACGTCAGAAACTCTATGCTAAACAGTAAAAACTAAGGGTTTAAACCATAAAACCTAACCCTAAACTCTGAAATCTAAACCCTAGCACTAAAGGCACAAAACGTCTAAAAAACGTCCAAAAACACTATTTTCCCTTTGGAATTTTGAGATTTTAAAAAATTGTCGAAACGGAAAACTTGTCCCGGTTTTGTTCTGCAAATTTTGATATATTATATGTATTTTTCCGAATTAGGATGATTTAGTTATGATTTTTCCAAGTTTGAAAAATGCCATATAGTCCCGGTTTGTGTCTCCAACCGGGACTATAGGTTAGACCCCTTTAGTGCCGGTTCGTGGCACAAACCGGTCCTAAAGGTTGGCCCTTTAGTACCGGTTTGTGCCACAAACCGGGACTAAAGGGGCTCGTGGGGTCCCGACCTGACGCCAGCCTGCCACCACCCCTTTAATACCGGTTCGTGGCACGAACCGGTGCTAAAGGTTCGCCACGAACCGGTACTAAAGAGCTCCTCCCGCCTAGCCGTTGAATCGGCACTAATGGACACATTAGTGCGGTTCATCCTAAACAGGACTAATGTGTCTCACATTTGACCCTTTTTCTACTAGTGTCACCAAGTTGCGCCCCCCGGAAGGTAGCCCCGGACATGGCCCATCTGGTCAACCAGGTGTCCTCCGCCGAGTCGACGACAAGGATGCGGGATAGGCATCGTCGACGTCGATGCGGGAATAATTGCTTTAATTAAAAAAATAACAACAAATGTGACATGTTCAACTAGTTGTATTAATTCAACTAGTCCTTACTAAAAATAAACTTACTATAAATAAAAATAAACTAGTTCTTACTAAAAATAAATTAGTTCAACTAGTTATATTAATTTGCTTACTAAAAATACACTTGTTCTATTAATTCAACTAGTTCTTACTAAAAAACTAGTTCAAGTAGTTCTATTAAATTTCTTACTAATTCTATTAAACATGCCTTAGTTCTTACTAACTAATTAGTACCTAGGAACTACTGTCATAATTACCATCTAATTTGATGAACCCTAACTAATTTGATGCAATCTAAAATTTGAAGAACCCTAGGAAATTTAGCTAGGGAGAGGTAGGGGAGGGGGAGGAGGAGGCGTGCTCACCCACTACAAGAAATATGTCAACTTGTGACCACCACTATTGGTCACTGAAAGGTCACAAATTTCCATTTGCGACCTTTTTATGACCAAAAACAGAAGGTCAAAAGCTGGCCGTCATAAACCGACTATAGCGACCTTTCTTGGAATGGTGAAGGCGTTCTGACCAAAATATTCCTCTTGTGGCGTTTTGGTCACTAGCAACCTCCCGAGCCACGTAGGCATCCAGCGTGGCAAGTCGATGTGGCACAAGATTCAGCCCGGTCCAATTCGGTTTTCTACATGGGCCTAGCCCATTAATTCAGCCTATTTGTGTTTTTTTTGTCATCAATTTTGGTTGGGTTCATGGGCCAAGCCCAATATTGCAGCCTTTTATTGTTGGGTTGTGGCCTTTTTGTCTAAACGAATTTAGTTTTTCTTTTTTCTAAAAGAAGGGTCCACTAGTCGATGGGTCCCGATTGTCATCATCGATTGGTGTAGACTTTTCAAAGTAGATACAGGAATACAATTTTGCACATATATATTGTTGAGAAATTTTCATAATTTTTTGTCAAAGCAGCATGTACAGGAATACAATTTTGCTATCAAAGCAACATTTCAAACATACATCTTCATGACATCGTACATAAAACCAGCAATAAAAAGATTACAATATGCCATTTGGCTCAGATCTTGCATGCATGACATCTCACATTCATGTACAGGAGAGGAGGGGCTTGAGTTGTCCTGAAGGATACGCATTCCTGAAGGACACAAAAAGTAGAGGTATTATTTTGGACAATAAGCTCCAAGACAACATTGTAGGCTATTAACTAAAATAAGTTATTATCAGGTTAAGCCTCCTTAGTTTAGTGATCATTTTCTCATACAATTTTATTTCAACTTAATAGTATCCAGAATCAAGCAAGGAACTATACATCAGCAGCAAAAAGGTGAGAAACATCATCAATCAACAAGATAATGGTTGTATGATACCTCCGCCAGTTGCCGCCAAGCTCCGACCCCTCGGTAGCGACCACAAGGGCCTCTCAGACGACATCATGAGAATAGTCAAGGACTGCAACATCCGGTAACAACAAAGTTCAGCACAATAAAATAGATATTATGGTCACTTGACTACAATGATTCTTCCTATCGCTGTCATTCTTAGAAGTGAAAGCTTCTACTAGCCATTCTGTTACTTCATAGTGTCATGGCATGTCAATATATTCAGCACAAACATATAGTAGTAGGTATGTAGGAGAACCTCATGCTTGACATGGGTTTCTCTAAATTTAATGGATGACAGCCCTAGCTTCTGAATTAACAAACACACCAGCAAGCACTTAACTTGACGGGAAGGAAGGAAAATGAAGGGCGGGAGATGGCGTGCACAGTGTACGAGACTTGTAGGCGGCAGCGACAACCTTGGTGAGCCGCCATCACCGGTGGGCATGGACCAGCCTATGCCCATCAGACGCGCGAGGGCTTGACGACGACCTGCGTGAGGAAGAAAAAATATAGATCACTCTGTCCATTCACAAAAATAAGGAAATAGGTGAAAGCTTCTGCAATTCCAACTTCACGGGAAACCTCTCGACCTAAAGGATCATGGAAATTGGAGAGGTCGCTATCTTTTTCAAAAAAAGAATTTGGAAGTCAAAGCGTGCTCAGTTAGGTAGATGCATGATGATGGTACAGTGGTCTCAGTTTTTCCTTTTTTACAAGTAGTAAAAGTGTGTTCGGTATTCTCCTCAAAAATTAAAAGTGTGTTCGGTAGGCACTCGAATGAGCCATCCATCATGTATGTGATTGCAAAACCCAATTGGTATTACTAGCATTTAAGAATTCACAAGTTGAAGAAAGTTAAGAACCAGACAAATCAAACTACGGGGTTCATACATACGAGTTTGCAGGTTGTGGTGATAGTATCTGAATCATGCTCATCACAATCATCGCAGGGCATTCACCAAATGTTCAGCCCGTGAGCAGACAAGACATCACAAACATGCAGATTTGAGACAACTCTGAATTTTTAGTTGGCGTTCATTTGGTAACGAACTAGTAAGAGTGTTGTGGAAGCACAGAGAATTAATGACAAGTTAAGCTGAAGCAACAAGCACTGAATTTCTACAAAACATGCATATATCCTTGCACCATTTTCCTTCTTATGAACAAAGCCCTCTATTCTTCTTCTTCTTGACTAAGCTACTAGAAGATATGGCACATGATGGAAGGCACGAGACTCACGTATGAAACAAGCAGAACTCCATACTACTGTGAGGAGGCAGTAGTATATGCGATAGTATATGCAGAGCCATGATTCTACTGTAGGAGACAGACTAACAACTTTTTTTCAGAGGCATACTAGTATGGAAACCCTGTAGTCGCGCTACGAACCGGTAGCTGCAGGAACCTAATTAAGCAGTTTGCAAATCACGAAGTTGCTAACCACGAAGTTGCAATTGCAAACCCGCGCTACGAACCGGTAGCTGCAGGAACTCCATACTACTGTAGGACATGCATAATCCGACAGAGAAGAGAACCCCGGGATCCAACACAACAAATCCGAGCAGGAAAGGAAAGGAAAGGATCACGAGATGCACACTGCTTACGATGGCGATGGCGAGCAGCGAGGCGAGGTCTCCGAGTCGCGTGGTGGAGAGGAGTAGCGAGGCCGCCATGGCGTTTGGGGGCGGGGAGTGACCAGTGGCGGAGCTCTTGTCGTCCCCTGTGCTGCGCCCATGGTGTCCCGGTGCTTGATCGAGGACGGCATCTGGATCTGGGAGGAGAGAACACGAGGTGAGGAAGTGAGGAGGGTTGTGAGGAGGAGGAGATGGAGTGGAGGGACGCTTTGAGTCGCCGGACCACGCCGGGCGAAATCTTAGTGACAGAAGCGGTCGCGGAGGCGCTGGAGGACGTCTGAGCGAGCCGAATCGGGAGAGGTCGAGGTCGAATGAGGCGAGGGGGTCGATGGCGATGCCGGCGACGTTGAGCTCCAGCACGCCCTGGTTGGAGAAGCCGAACTCCTCGAGCGGGATGGTGGTGCGCGGGTTGGCCTGGATCACCGTCCACCAGATCTTGGACGCCGCCGAGGGCGCGAGGTCGACAGGGACGGTGGGTGGCGGCGATGTGTGGGTGGGAGGCGCGGTCGATGTGTGGGACGTGCGCGGATCTTGTCCAAGGGAGGATGGAGCGGAGGGAGGGCATCGGAGGAGGACGGATCTGGATCGGGAGAGGGTGGCGCGGGAGGGTGCAGGTCGGGGAGAGGAAGGCGGCGAGTGCTTGACCTAGGGTTTCTCGGGAAGGAGGGGTCGAGGAGGAAGGAGAGACGCTGGATCAAAAGGAGGCGGACGGCTCAGATCGAATATAGTGGGGTGATCCGTGTCTGCGTCTGATTGGTTCAAAAATGAGCTATTAAAATTACTCCTCTTAGTGTTAAAAACAAGGGAGGTTTGTGAGGCAGCTACCAAAAATATTTTGCAAAATGGCATCACTAAAATTTTCACTTAAGTTAGACCACCTTTCATCGATGATCATCAATTTGATTGCATTTCCGATCTTTCTAGGTATTTTGAGAAACAACTAATTGCAAGAAAGCGAGTCAAATTTGAACTACAGGTATCTTAGAGTTTGCTATTTATTTTCAAAAAATCATTTTAGATACAAAAGTAGCTATTTCATCATAGACAAACCAATAGTTTTGCATTATTAACCACCTAACTAAGAAGGGTCATGCGGGCAAATTTGATCACATTTTCAAATCGGCATAGGAAATTCACAAAAAAAATGAAAAACCTTCGCATGGTGTGATTATGCATCTAGAAGGATGCATCTTGGAATGGCAAACAATGTTGCCTAAGGAAGTTTTCATTTTCTTTGGACGAAAAAATCATTTTCCATTTTTTGAGTGCCCAAAAGGAGGTTTTTTGTGAAGGACCTCCCAAATAATTATTGCAAAATTGGACCAAATCATTTTTCTAAAATACTAGGCCATATTTAATGGACAATTGACCAAATGGTTGGGTGTAAAAAGTTTTGATCCACCTCTCGTGAAAAAGACAAAATCCCGCCGATTCAGTTGGAAGCGGGTCAAATTTGAACTGTAGCTACCTCGTAGTTTGCTCTTTATTTTTTTCAAAAATCATTTCTAGGTACATAAGTATCTATTTAATCAGAGAAACACCAAAAAAATTCCAAGATTCAAACACTAGCTAGGAACGGTCATTCCCGCTGTTTTGACCGCATTTTGAAACGGGCATAAAAAATTCAAAAAAAATCAAAAAATTGGAAAACCTTCGCATTGTGTCATTATATGTGACCAAGTTTCCAGGAAAAATAATAAACTTGTAATATGGTAATTATTTTAAAAAAGTGTTCTCACAAATGAGCTATCAAGTGTGAGGATTCATGGCTTTCAAGCCAAATGATCAATCTTATGGCCACATTCATGGCATAGTTTGTTCAAATGATCTCATCTTGTGCACAAGGGTGCATATTGGAATAGCAAACAATGTTGCCTAAGGAAGTTTTCATTTTCATTGGACGAAAAAACCATTTTCCATTTTTCGAGTGCCCGAAAGGAGGTTTTTTGTGAAGGAACTACCAAATAATTGTTGCAAAATTAGACCAAATCATTTTTATAAAATACTAGGCCATATTTAATGCACAATTGACAAAATGGTCTGGTGTAAAAAATTTTGATCCACCTCTCGTGAAAAAGACAAATTTCTGCCGATTCAGGTGGAAGCGGGTCAAATTTAAACTGCAGCTGCCTCAATGTTTGCTATTTATTTTTTCCAAAAATCATTTCTAGGTACATAAGTATCTATTTAATCAGAGAAACACCAAAAAAATTCCAAGATTCAACCACTAGCTAGGAACGGTCAAGCCCGTCGTTTCGACCGCATTTTGAAACGGGCATAAAAAATTCAAAAAAAATCAAAAAATTGGAAAACCTTCGCATTGTGTCATTATATGTGACCAAGTTTCCAGGAAAATTAATAAACTTGTAATACGGTAATTATTTTAAAAAAGTGTTCTCAGAAATGAGCTATCAAGTGTGAAGATTCATGGCTTTCAAGGCAAATGATCAATCTTATGGCCACATTCATGGCATAGTTTGTTCAAATGATCTCATATTGTGCACAAGGGTGCATATTGGAATAGCAAACAATGTTGCCTAAGGAAGTTTTCATTTTCATTGGACAAAAAAACCATTTTCCATTTTTCGAGTGCCCAAAAGGAGGTTTTTTTGTGAAGGAACTACCAAATAATTGTTGCAAAATTGGACCAAATCATTTTGATAAAATACTAGGCCATATTTAATGCACAATTGACAAAATGGTCCGTGTAAATTGTTTTGATCCACCTCTCGTGAAAAAGACAAATTCTCACGATTCGGTTGGAAGCGGGTCAAATTTGAACTGCAATGCCTCATAGTTTGCTATTTATTTTTCTAAAAATCATTTCTAGTTACATAAGGACCTATTTAATCATAAATACATGGTTTGGTGGCGATATGTCGAGGTTTGGGCGGTGGCGAGGGCCCCAACTCTAGAGCGTGCCAGAACTTCGCATGCCCTTGGCGTGGTCACCAGCGTGACCGTGGCGTTGCCATGTGTTCAGGCGGCCTAGGCATGTCTAGTGGGTTGGGCACTCCCTAGGTTGGTGCTAGGAGGAAAATTACAACATGAGATTCTCACGAGGAGACCAACCGATGCTCAAACATGAATTAGCAGCCAAGTGTTTGATTAGCGATGGAAATGTACATGGCTAATGGGCGTGAGTTTTGGCTGAGGATGATCAGTTACTAAGAAGACCGTTTTCACAAATTTTGAGCTCAAAAGGAGGAGCCTAGGTGGTACTTGCTTTGCAAACCACCACCTTTGGACATAAATCTGAATGTTGAAGCTCGGCTCAAAATAATGAATGGATTGAGTTGACATTTGGTGGAGGATGGTTATTTGGGCATAGGGATACATTGTAAAAATTGATACCATTTGGACATGACAAAGTGGTACTTCCTTCACAATGCTCTTCTATGGATGAAACTTGGGAAAACTAGTGAGAGAGATTGGATGAATGAAATGAGCTCAAAATTGGTGTAGGTAAGTTACTTAGGTATGGTCATGCGCTGGTAAATTTTCAGATCATTTCGGTAAGCCTAGCTAGTACTTACTTCACAAAGCTTCTCTCGAGGTAGAAACTTTGGAAATTTCCCGAGAAAGATTTACTAGGAAAATTGAGCTGAATATTATCATGTGGCAATGATTTGGGTATGTAAGAGTGCCCGAAAAGTTTGAGGGTAATACGAGGAGTCTATATAACACTTGCTTTGCAACGTGCCAATTTGGCCATAAAATATAAATTGAACACAGGCTCACATAGATGATTTGACTGAGCTGCAATTTGGAGGAGGATGATAATTTGGACATATGAAGGAACTGTATAAATTTCATGTCATTTAGAGATATAAAAAAGGTACTTCCTTCACAATGCTTCTAGGTGGACAAAAACTTTGGAAATTTGCCGAAGAAGATTTGCTAGGCAAATGGAGCTGAATTTTGTCATGCGGTAATGATTTGGATAGGAAAGAGTGCCTGAAAATTCCGGGGGCAATCAAGAATATATAAATAGCACTTCCTTCATAAAGTGTTGTTGTGAACAGAATAGGAAAATGAATATTGTTGAATTAGTTTTGAACTAGGTAAGGAAGGATTTATATATATTTGATGAAGATATGCCCCAAAGAATTTATGAGATTTTTTTGGGAATTTTGGGAATGATAGGAATATAGGTTGCTTCACAACCTAGGGCAAAAACTGCCACATGGACATGACACATAGGCAAAACTGATGAGATGGCGCCTTGTCATCACAACCCACCACAATCTACAAGGCTATGACCATCTATATTGGTCATTAACAACTAGAAATAAGGCAGCGGACTAGCACTGTTTGCTTTGTGACCATTTCGTGTAAGGAAATTACGACCTTTCTGACCAAAATGGTCGCAATGGTTTAGGGTTTGGAGCCCCCTGAACAGCTTTTGACCAATTGGTCTAAAATGGTCATAAATTTATGACCAATTCTTCGAGGGTCACTCACAGAAGGTCATAAGTTGACATATTTCTTGTAGTGACCTCGGGTGCCTGCGGCGAGGGAGGGGCAGGCGGCGTCGAGGTCAGGGTCGGGGCTCGGGCGCGCAACGGAGGGCGGCGTCGAGGTCGGGGTCGGGGGCGGCGTCGAGGGTGTGCGGAGAGTGACGGGAGAGCACGCGGCGGCCGACGGCGATGCAGGGCAGCGACAGCAGAGGAGTTGAGATTTGGGGGAAGTGGCCGTGGGGAAGAACGAACCGCGCGGTTAAGTCAAAAGTAGCAGTAGCGTGTTCCAGGAAGTGCGCTACTGCTACGTTAGCTATAGCGCATTTCTGAACACACGCGCTACTGCTATTCCTTTCTCTTTTTTATTTACTTTCCATTTAATTTTATTTTCGTTAGCAGTAGCGCCTTTCTTCGTAAACGCGCTGCTACAAAACAAGTAGCGGTGGCACTGTTTCTATAAGATCTCTACTACTATGTGTAACCTATCGGCTTAGCAGTGGGAATTTTAGTAGTAGCGCTTTTATCGTTAGACGCGCTACTGCTACATATGTATCTGTAGCGTGGTTTTAGCCAACGCACCGTTGCTAGTTAGCACTAGTGTGCTTTTTTAGCAAGCACTACTGCTAAAGTTCTGTGTATAAGGTTTTCCCTAGTAGTGTTAGTTAACCTCCATCACCTGTATAAAAGGGAAAAACACTTCATGAATAAGAGAAAGAAAGACAAAAAAACTTTTAAGTTTTTTTCTGAGAAATGGGCCACTCCTATTCATTCATTCTACATTGTTCATAACAGATAATGGCCCTGATTATATCAGGGCACTCATTAAACCAACAAGAACCAGAATCTTGCTCTGCCGATTTGGCCAGAACGTGAGCAGCCTCATTACACGTACGAACAACATGTCTAAAAATACATGATGTGAACTTTGTAGCCCTACTCTTAATATCATAAACAATAGCACCAGTTAGGGATCTGTCCATGCCTTCTTGTTGGATTTTCCTAATCACCGAGAGACAGTCCGAGGCGACCTGAAGCATTTGGACCCCCCATGTTTTCAGCAAGGATGAGTGCTTGGCGAACAGCATGGGCTTCAGCCACCTCAGGACAATGTACATGATTGAAAAGTCCTCGACAGCAGCTCTCACCAGTCCTCGATGATCTCGCATTACCACTCCAAATCCGGTAGCGCCCAGATTCTCGAGAAAATCGCAGCATCCACATTGATCATGAGCAGTCCTTCCGGCGGCGGAGACCATTTTTGAACTGATGTCGATGTCTCACGCCTGTTGGAGCCTGCTAATCTGTTGCTATTCAGCAAGATAAAATCAATATAAGCCTTAGTTCTTCCAGCAACACGAGTAGGATGAGGGAGTACCTCACCATTGCGACATGAGTTCCTATTCTCCCATATATGCCATACTGCCACCGCAAAGATCATGAGGTGGAACTCAGAAGCTTGAGTAAGCCAATCCATTAACCATTGTCTAATATGAACAAAGTTTTTTAGATTTAGATGAATACCATAATCTTTCTTCAACTCCTTCCATATTTCTTTCACATATTGGCATTGGAAAAAACAATGTTCCACATCTTCTTGTCTATTACAGAGATGACAATCATACCTTGCTAGGATTGATCGGCTTTGAAGTTGACTACCAGTGGGAAGACAATTATGAGCCATTCTCCATAGAACTACCTTCATCTTGTTAGGGCACTGAATTGACCATAATTTCCTCCAGGCCTGCATCCCCTAACATTTATTTTTATTGATAAATGAACTTCATCCAGTCATTAAAAATATGTCTACGTAGTTGACCTGGAAGGCATAATTCATAACATCGCATATGGAACTTAGGTAGAACAACAAGATAACTGATATATTTGCCTTAAAATCGGAATGGATATAGAATTACAGAGAGCAGTTTTTCCAGTTCAAAGCTACAATTTCTGTAAGGCACTTTGGTAATAAATTCCCACAACACATGTAGTGCCTGTTTCCAGAATATGTAAATAGCACAATAAGTCATGTTGAACGTGTGCAGGAATCAAGAAGTCATATTTCCTTGGAAAAATGGACAGAGCAATGAACATGGTCCAACAGTCCAACACAGGTTCTGAGTTTCTATTCTACATGTGCACACGTGTTCTTACAAAATGTACTAGAAACACAAAGTAACATGATATGTTTTTGGAGGTTGCACTCAACCATAGGAGATGAATCTGAAGTACAGTCAAGACATGAATGAATAGATAGATTTTGTTTCTATCACCCACAACATACAATTACAACATTGAGAAGCTCCTTCTCGATCAAGCTCACAACATTGAGCAATCATACCCTCTTCTTTCTAGCCGACGGTGAGGATACTCGTGCAACAATTAGTATTGCAAAGTTCTTGCTAGGGCAATAAGAATCTCAGCCAGTACTCCGTAGGCCTACAATTTCGACATTGGTACTCATTCGAATTAGTCATTACTAAAAAAGGGCATAGCTTTGGCAAGAAACTGCATATAACTCCAGTCCTTATTCTTCGTTGTTAAAATTTCTGCATAGATATGGGAAGGTTACATTTGGCAAAGCAAGTACAAGATGAACTAACATAAATGAACCACAACTAGAAGCGCCCAACCACTTCTCGAATTGCACTTTCTTGCTACTCACGTTGGGGAACGTTGCATGGAAAACAAATAAAATTCTACGCACACGCAAGATCTATCCATGGAGACGCATAGCAACGAGAGGGGAGAGTGTGTCTACGTACCCTCGTAGACCGTAAGCAGAAGCGTTTATCAACGCGGTTGATGTAGTCGTAGACCTTCACGAACCGCCCGATCAAGTACCGAACGGATGGGACCTCCGAGTTTAGCACACGTGCGGCTTGATGACGTCTCCTCCTTCTTGATCTAGCAAGTGGGAGAGGAGAAGTAGATGGGATCACAACCGACACGACGGCGTGGTGGTGATGGTGGTGGTGGAGCACCAACATGAGGAGGGCTTTTCTTTGTTAGCTCACAGTCTCTCCAAGGCCAGTGTCTTCTATATTTGTCAGCCTCTTCAATGACCTACTTGTATACTTTGTGAGAACTGAAATAGAAAATGGCCAAGGAAGATAAAACAACATTCACCACTGTGCCATGACCCAAGTGCATGTGGGAGATGAACAAGAGGATTTCTACTAGTATTTGGATCCTATTTGAGATACACGTCGATCAGGGGTGAGGAATCAGCAAGCAAAAGGGGAGAGATAGCTGAAGTAGGAGGTGAGGATGAGAAGACAAAGACGATTCACTATTCTTCCGATCCCTTTCCCCTGTGCTTCCCCTGTTGTATATGTAGCCTTGCCTCATGTGTCTTCCATGTGGGACCATCCTCATTTGTCTTTTCATGTGGGACTAATGAATTGGCCAGGCATGACACACCGAAGTTTACGGTGTGTGTGCGCGTTCATAAGGGTGAGTGTATGCGTGTATATATGAGCGACTGCCTCTGTACGGTGTTACAAAAAATAACTAATTAAGGTGTAGAATTTCTTTGGTGCATTAGTTCAGCTGCAGTCTTCCCAGCATAATTAAGCGCATGTTTGCAAGCCAAGCGAATCTGCTCATTCCGGTGCATAGTGTCTTTATTTGTTATTATTATGTGTGCATCTAATAGATAGTTAATTTAGTTTGTATCTACTAGATTTCTCTCGACATTACACATCACCTTAACTATTTGCAGCCATCAGATCAAAATCGTGCGACAATAGAATGAATGCATGTACTCATAAGTTACACTTCTCACTTTAAGGTGATCATGACTTCATACCACTTCATTAAGTCATGCATGTATTATTTTTCAGGGAAATAAAGCCATGCATGTTAGTTACAATTTAAATAGTTTTGTCAATCTTTGTGTGATCATGAACTGTATATGTATTAGAACCTTGGAGCAAATAGTTTATGCTTTACATTTTTCTTAAGGATAGTGTCACATTATGTCGAATCCAAAATGTTCCTCTTTTTATACATCATTTTGTCACATACTTTGCATGTTTTATTCTTTAAAAATATAAAGTAAGAATACTCTTTCATTTGTATTT
The DNA here is from genome assembly GCA_021437245.1 of Aegilops speltoides. Taxonomy (NCBI): domain Eukaryota; kingdom Viridiplantae; phylum Streptophyta; class Magnoliopsida; order Poales; family Poaceae; genus Aegilops; species Aegilops speltoides. Next base: position 545,979,417 of record CM038142.1, read on the forward strand.
TCATTAGTTCTACTAGTTGCTTTTAAGCACTTATTGATGCATTAGTCTCAACACGGATCCCGTGGTAAGTCGTGGGGCATCATCTAGTTTATTATAAGTGTAAGAGTAAATATAGCTGGTCTCCTAAAACCGGTTAGAGGAGTAAAATTTTTGGTTTACTCCTCTAAAACGGAACTAGTCGATCCCCTACAACCGTTAGGTGATTATACATTTTACGCCGAGTGGCCGCCAAGGAGTAAATATACTCAACTTCTCAGTCGTCAAGTAAAATTTCCCAACACCCACGCGCCTCACCTATCACCGCCCCTGCCGCGCAAACTACCTCCGCCGCCGCCCAATCCACGTCAGGGCCGCACTTACGGCCACTCAGCCCGATGCGCGCCGGCAACAATGGCCGTATCCGGTCGCCGCCGCTCCTATCCACGCATCCGCGATGCTCGGTCGGAAGATCCACGCTGCACCGGCGCCTCCTCGTCCTGCTCCGGCGGCGCCTCCTCCTCCTGTGCTGGCACCACACCTGCCTCCCCCGAACTCCCACCGCCGCTGGAGCCGAAATACATTGGTGTGCGGCAGCGCACGTGGGGGACATGGGTCGTCGAGATTTATGACCGCAACATCGGCCAGACCCACTGGCTAGGATCGTTCCACTCAGCGCAGTAGGCGGCGCGTGCACATGACATCAAGTCGGTGTACCTGTATGGCGCCTTCGGCCGCCGGAACTTCCCCTTTGGGTTGCCTTCTGCCGTTTTGAGCCGGTGTACCCTTGGATGTTCACCTGACGAGAGAGGTGGGAGGACTGTGAGGCCCGCAAGCATCTCAGGGAGGAGCAAGCCGGAGAGATCGTACATGGCGAAGCTCTGCCAATGCTAGCCGGAGCGTGTCTTGGAGGACCGTTGCCTGTACGTGGAGCACGCAGCCGGAGCAATGCAAATGTGCTCCTCTAAAATTTAGGAGATGGGGGGCTAGAGTTGGTCCAAGTGATGACTTGTACACGAATAGATGATACGGTTGCTTGATTAATTTAGAATCAATAAACTGCCACGCTAGTCCTAAGTGTGCCAATCAAGTGAAGGGGCTTGCATGCATGCATGTAAGGAATCAATAATAGTCATATGTACACAATTGTCCTACGTACAGCCGTACAGGTGATTGGAGTGAAAGCACTCAAGACGTACGTTGGAGAAGAAGCTAGGCGCAAAGAAGTCTCAGGTTGGAGGGGACGTGCGTGTGTTGTTCAATTCATTTTTTACAGGAGCACCATATGCATAGATGACATGGATATCCAAATTCCAACACCTAGAGTAGCTAGTGGTGCATGTTCCAAACCTCGCTGAGAGTAGGGCGCTGGCGCCACCAGAAGGTTTCTTCCCTCCAGAGCATGCGCAGCAGGCGGCGCCGCCAGTTCACCTCAATGCCGAGAGCGCCGGCGTCCAAAGGCTCAACCTTGATCTGGGTAAAGCCCCAGAAGGCGGTCTTTGAGATCCAGCGAACAGGCCCTTGCCAGTTGTGGTTGTCGACCACCGTACCCGGATCAGCTCGCCGTCCAGTCGGTACTCCATGCAAACCACACCGTGACCCACCGCCTTCTTCTTGCCCGACCCTCCTGTGTACACTCGCGTCTGCCACCCAGGGGCGTAGTAATCTGCTCGCACAACGTCCAAGCAACCAATGAGTGGGCCCTCTGTGCGCATGATACGCGCGAGGCTGGAGCTGGATAGTGAGGGCAGTCGCTCCCATGACTTGATCTGTAGCTTGCAGTGCTCCAAGCCTTCCTCGTGCCAAGCCACAGCCCCGCCGTTCCGCTGTATTGCCTCCGGCACCTTGCCAACAATGGCGCCTTCCTTACGTGTCCACACGCCGGACTTCTTGCATGTCACCAGCAAGTCTCCGGCCGTCTCACGAGTCACGAGGGATGGCATACGGAAATGTATCGCTGCCGTGCCTCCTCTCAAAAGCCAGCCGGTGCTGGGCCTCCAAGCACATCAGGCAGGCGCTCAGCGCGCACGAGCCTGTCATGCATGCATGCATGCATGTGAAATGAAATGAAGTTCAAATCAAATCACACCACTGGCCCATCTCAAATTCAAATGAAATGAAATTCCTTCGAGAAGAGTGCAAGGCGGACTCACTCACCCTTGTCCTGGCCGATTGGACGTCCCATAATATCTATCCAGCTCCACGACTCCATCGGTCGATACTGTCGTGGTGAACCCATGAGCTCGCCGATCCAGTCCTTCATCTCAAGAAACCAGTACGTGGCCCCAATGTCGGTGGCCACCCTGAGTCGGATCGCCACCCCGCCCCCGTCGTACCTCCCACGCGCCAACATCACGTCCATCGCCGCCTTCACTCCCCCGACATCAGCTGAAGCTAGAGCAAATAGTATATTTTATTTCCTTTTAGTGACGGCCGGCAATTAATAGTATCTACACTAAAATCTTGCACTTGTGCGAAACTCTATCTAGCAATTATACTAACTAACAACAAGACATATATACGGCTCGTCTAACCGGACTGTAATCTTGCCCAAGAAACACATTTTTAGCACCCAATAGCTAGCTGTAGGATTATATATATATATTGGTCCAAAAAACAGAATGGCACACCCAACAAAAAATACCTTGCATGGCCACTGCTGAACGTGGAATCTACACCAAATTTTTACACTATTTTCAGACTCGGTTTTAGTCTGCTATACGTACTAAAAGATCATACCACATTGAGTTTAGCATCCTACCACGAAATTAAAGAGGCAGTTATCAGAGTAGCATGATTACTTGCAACTTATTTACATGAATGATGGCAGCCAGCTGATCTGTAACACTTTAAAGTCAAACAATTTCAGTTAACCTATCTAGCTCCCAGCTTCCTAGCTAGTTAGCCTATCTAGCAACATACCAAATTGAATCAACACTAAAATTTATAGCAACATTTTTCTAGGGTAAATTTCTTGTAAGCTATCCACACAAAACAAAACAGAGATGAACAATCCCAGTGATGGATCAAGACTAAAATTTCTTGCATAACAAAACTGCGGTGAGAGACATGCGGGGAGGCTCTCACCAGCGGTGCTGGCCGTGATGGCGTTAGCACTCGTGCTGAGCATAGCGTCGTTGCCATCGTCTGCCGACCCGAAGCAGCAAACCAGCCTCCCTGTGCGGATGAGGGCGACCCCGCCGCTGCCGGAGTCGCCGCGGCGGCGCTGCACCAAGTACTGCTGCCGCCCCTGCGTTTGGTCGCAAACAATCGTTTAGAAACCGCAGATTCAGAAAGAAGGGGAGAAGAATTGCTCTCAATCTGACACCCATGAACAAACCAAGTCGCACAAGCAACTCACCAAGATCCGGCGGCCAGCACGAGACCCGCCCGTGGCGGCGAGGTTGCCGTCATCCTCGTCGTCGGTCAGAAGCGCGCGGCTCCGCGGCCGCACGTGCTGCCCGTCGCCGTCCATCGGTGCCCGCGGGGATCGCTGAGTCGGAAAGAAGCAGGCGCCAAGGTAGACGACGTCGCCGTCGTGGAAGTCGGCCGCGAGAGGCGCGCCCAGCGATGCGTGGGCGTGGCTCCCGCCGAGCTCCCCGGCGCGGATGCCCGTGCCACCTGGTGCGGGCGCGCCCGCGGAAGCCCCGGCGCGTAGGCCACCGCCGCGGATGGCCGGTGGAACGTTCAGCAAGGCGCCGCTCTGGCGTCTGGCGGCGTCCTCCCGGTCGTCGTCGTCGTCGTCCCGCAGCAGGCCGCGGCTCCGTGGCCGCACGTGGTGGCCGTCGTGGAACCAATACTGGTCCATCGGTGCTCGCCGGGATAGTTGAGTCGCAAAAAACTGGAAACGAAGGTGGCAGCCGTAGGTTGCGCCGGTGTACACGCCTTCCTCGTGGTGGAAGTCGACCGCGGGAGGCGCGTCGAGCGGCGCGAGGCTCCGGCGGAGCTCCCCGGGGCGGAGGTCCGCGCCGCCACCTCGTGAGGGCGCGCCTGTGGCAGCCCCGGTGTGCAGGACGCCGCCATGGATGACCAAAGTGTTAAACGTTGTATTTCCTGCGTATACACGGTGTATGTATAAACCGTGTATTGTAGCGCGTGCGTGGATGTTGTGTGTTTATCAAGGCAAGGTAGGATCGATCTCCCTCTGTTGTAGTTATCCTGTAGATAGATGAGATCGATCCTAACCTCCTGGAACCGATTCTGTAATCTCTCGATGGCCTAGCGCCCTATTTAACACGCACGCGTCCCTGCCTAGGGTATACGCTTAACCCAACCTTTTTACATAGTATACAGAGCCCTTTCTCTTCATCTCATCTAGCTATGTCGAGCTCCTCCTCCGCCGTAGCCATGGCCGCGCCCTCCATCGCCTCCCTTGGCCACACCATAACCGAGAAGCTCACCCGCGAGAACTTCCTTGTATGGAAGGCACAAGTGCTGCCGCACATCAAGGCGGCAGGGATGACCGGCTTCATCGACGGCTCCGTCAAGGAGCCCCTCGCTGTGATCGTCACGGAGAAAGACGTCGCCGGCAAGAAGGAGACTACCGCCACGCCAAACCCCGAGCATGCAATATGGGTCACCCAGGATCAGCAGGTTCTCACTTTTCTGATCGCATCTCTCTCTCGAGAAGTCTTGATGCAGGTCAGTACGTGCACCACGTCCGCCACGCTCTGGGCGGCGCTGTTGCAGAGCTTGTCGCAGTCCAGGGCAAGGGTGATCCAACTCCGCTCACAACTCGAGCACACTCGCAAGGGTGATCTCTCCGCCGCGTCCTACTTCACCAAGATGAAGGGCATCGCCGACGAGCTTGCAGCCGCCGGCAAGCCCCTCGATGAGGACGACGTTGTCGACCACATCCTGCAAGGACTTCTGCACGAACCCGACTACAACGGGTTTGTCTCCGCAATCTCCACTCGCACGGCTACCGAGCAGCCGATCGGCCTCAACGAGCTCTTCTCGCTCCTGCTATCGGCAGAAGCTCGCATCGCCGCTCAAACTGCGGCCTACTCCGCCAACCTCGCGGCCAGAGGCGGTGGGCGCGGCTCCGGCAACTACAACAACCGTCCTGGTGGCAGCCACGGTGGTGGCGGTGGCGGCGCCCGCAACTACAACAACCCTGCGGGCGGCTACAACCCGGGCGGCGGCGGCGGCAGCAGCGCCACAGCAAGGAGGTGGTGACCGCGGTGACCGCGGTGACCGCGAGAAGTGCCGGATCTGCAAACAGGACGGACATGGAGCGTGGCGCTGCAAGAAGCGCTACGACCGTGGCTTCAACAACAATGTTCGCAACCCTGCGGGCAGAGGAGGTGGAGGTGGAAATCGCTCGGCCAACGCAGTTCACTCCTATGGAGTGGACACGAACTGGTACCTTGACACTGGCGCAACCGACCACGTGACCGGAGAACTGGAAAAACTCGCCGTTCGGGATCGCTACACCGGCACAGATCAAATCCACACGGCAAGTGGGCAAGGTATGGATATCGCGCACATTGGTCATTCGGTTCTCACCACCCCTCATGGCTCTTTGAAACTTAACAATATCATTCATGCTCCACAATCTGATCAGAGTCTCCTTTCTGCTTACAAACTTATTAGAGATAACAATGCCTTTCTCGAAGTTTACCCTGAAATTTTCTTTGTTAAGGACCGAGCCACCCGGAGAACCGTTCTTCAAAGCAAGAGTAGAGGTCGGCTCTTTCCTTTGTCTGGTCGCCATGATGTACCTACCTGTCAAGCCCTCAGTGTGGTCAAGCCATCTACCTCAAGATGGCACAAACGCCTAGGGCATCCTGCTCTTCCGGTGGTCCAGAAAATTCTTCGAGATTTTAGTCTTCCAGTGTCCAATAAAAAGGATCATCTCCTTGTGTGTGATTCATGTCAAATGGCCAAGAGCCATCAGCTACCTTATGCTCGTTCCACTAGTGAGTCAAAAGCTCCTTTAGAGCTAGTTTTTTCGGATGTTTGGGGTCCTGGACCCGTCTCTGTTGGCAGGCAAAAATACTATGTTAGCTTTATTGATGATTTCAGTAAGTTCAGTTGGATCTTTGCTTAAGAACAAATCTGATGTCTTTGCCAAGTTTCAGCTTTTTCAGCAACACGTTGAACGTCTTTTTGATCGCAAAATTCTTGCTATGCAAACGGACTGGGGTGGTGAATACCAAAAACTCCACTCGTTTTTTGAGCGCATTGGCATCACGCACCATGTGTCATGCCCCCATGCACACCAATAGAACGGATCCGCTGAACGCAAACATAGGCTCATAGTGGAGGTTGGTCTTTCATTGCTTGCTCATGCCTATATGCCTCTCAAATTTTGGGACGAGGCTTTTCTCACGGCCGTCTATCTTATCAATCGTGTTCCTAGTAGAGTCATTCATAACCAAACTCCACTAGGACGCTTGTTCGGTACAAAACCAAACTATACCTTCCTTCGTATTTTTGGCTGTGCTGTTTGGCCAAACCTACGCCCTTTCAACAAACACAAGCTAGAATTCCGCTCGAAACAATGTGTGTTCTTAGGGTATAGTACTCTCCATAAGGGCTACAAATGCTTGGATGTGTCTACTGGCCGTGTATATGTCTCTAGAGATGTGGTGTTCGATGAACAAGTTTTTCCCTTTGCACAACTTCACCCAAACGCCGGCGCTCAACTCCGGAAAGAGCTTGTTCTCCTTCCCTCCCATCTTCTTCCTTCTCCACATTTTGTTCCTGGGGGTGCAGACGAACCTAATGATCATGTGTCCGTGTCACATAATGCCTCTGCTGAAAGTGTGCAGGAACATTCGGAAGAAATAGGTGAAACTGGCTATGATTTTATGCCGGACTCGGATGATGCTGGTGGAGCCACAGATGATCCCGGCTCAGATCCCCGTATGGATTCGGGCGGGCGAATCCCCTCGGGATCGACCGTGTCAGGTGCAGGCGGATCACCAGCGGGATCTGCGCCTCCCTCCGATTCGGCGCACGACCCTGCGGCGGAGTCAGGTGGGCCTCCCGCACGTGGCTCCGGTCGGGCGCCGCGCGCACCGATTCAGCGAGTCGCTCCTGCGGCTGGGCCAGGCGGGTCCCCCGCACGTGGCCTTGGTCGGGATCCCCCGCATGCAGAAACAGCTGGGCCCTCTTCCCGTGGCCCAGGTACGGCTGCGGACTCCGACGCGACTCTGGGCGTGCCAAGTGGCGGCGTGGGAGAGGCCGCTGACAGCGCCGGCGCATCTCTACAGGAGTTGCACTCCAGCGGATCCTCTACGGCTGCTGGATCTGCTGTGTCTTCATCTGAACGTCGACTTCCGCTGCAGCTTTCTCGACCGCAGCCGCCACCTCCTGAACGTTCTCACACCAGATCACAGAGCGGTATCACTAAGCCTAAACTTTACAATGATGGTTGTGTACGTTGGGGTTCGTTTTGTGCAACAGGTGAACCACAAAGTGTGAGTGAAGCTCTTGGTGAACCATGCTGGAAGGCTGCTATGGATGAGGGATTTGATGCTCTTATCAAGAACAGAACCTGACACCTTGTTCCACCAGCCCAAGGAAGGAACATTATTGACTGTAAGTGGGTTTATAAGATAAAAAGAAAATCTGATGGTACTATTGACAGGTACAAAGCACGTCTAGTAGCCAAAGGGTTTAAGCAAAGGTACGGACTTGATTACGAGGACACTTTTAGTCCTGTTGTAAAGGCTGCTACCATCCGGTTGATCCTTTCAGTTGCAGTGTCTAGAAATTGGTGCATTCGACAGCTAGATGTAAAGAACGCGTTCTTGCATTGTGTTCTTGAAGAGGAAGTGTTTATGCGACAACCTCCTGGGTATGAACATCACAAATTTGTTGGGGAATGTAGTAATTTCAAAAAATTTCCTACGCACACGCAAGATCATGGTGATGATAAGCAACGAGAGGGGAGAGTGTTGTCTACATACCCTTGTAGACCGAAGCGGAAGCGATCACAACGTAGAGGAAGTAGTCGTACGTTATCCTCGCGATCCGACCGATCCCGGCGCCGTTACTCCGGCGCCCCCGAGTTCTTGACACACGTACAGCTTGATGACGTCCCTCGTACTCGATCCAGCCGAGTGTCGAGGGAGAGTTTCACGTCGACGACGGCGTGGTGACGATCTTGATGTTTCACGGCGCAGGCTTCGCCTAAGCTTCATGACGGTATGACCGAGGTGGAATATGGTGGAGGGGGCACCGACACGGCTAAGGAACGATCCGTAGATCAATACTTGTGTGTTCTAGGGTGCCCCCTGCCCTCAGATATAAAGGAGCAAGGGGGTGCGGCCGGCCTAGAGGAGGCGCTGGAGGAGTCCTACTCCCACGGGAGTAGGACTCCCTTCCTAGTTGGAGTAGGATTGGGGAGGAAAGAGGGAAAGGGGGCGCCGCCTCCTTGTCCTATTCGGACTGGGGGAGAGGCGCGGCCACCCCTGGGCCGCCCCTCCTCTTCTCCCTCGAGGCCCACTAAGGCCCATTTACCTCCGTACTCGGTAAATTCCTGTTTTCATCCGGAACCATTCGAACTCCAAACATAGGCTTCCAATATATCAATCTTTATGTCTCGACCATTTCGAGACTCCTCGTCATGTCCGTGATCCCATCCGGGACTCGAACTTCTTGGTACATCAAAATACATAAACTCATAATAACTGTCATCGAAACCTTAAGCGTGCGGACCCTACGGTTCGAGAACAATGTAGACATGACCTAGAACTATTCTCGGTCAATAACCAATAGCGGGACCTGGATGCCCATATTGGTTCCTACATATTCTATGAAGATCTTTGTCGGTCAGACCGCATAACAACATACGTTGTTCCCTTTGTCATCGGTATGTTACTTGCCCGAGATTCGATCGTCGGTATCCAATACCTAGTTCAATCTCGTTACCGGCAAGTCTCTTTACTCGTTCCGTAATACATCATCTCATAACTAACTCATTAGTTGTAGTGCTTGCAAGGCTTCGATGATGTGTATTACCGAGAGGGCCAGAGATACCTCTCCGACAATCGGAGTGACAAAACCTAATCTCGAAATACGCCAACCCAACATCGCCTTTGGAGACACTGTAGTACTCCTTTATAATCACCCGATTCGTTGTGACGTTTGGTAGCACCAAAGTGTTCCTCCGTAAACGGAGTTGCATAATCTCATAGTTACAGGAACATGTATATGTCATGGATAAAAGCAGTAGCAACATACTAAGCGATCGTGTGCTAAGCTAATGGAATGGGTCATGTCAATCGATCATTCTACTAATGATGTGACCTCGTTAATCAAATAACAACTCTTTGTTCATGGTCGGAAACATAACCATCTTTGATTAACAAGCTAGTCTTGTAGAGGCATACTAGTGACATGTTGTTTGTTTATTCATTCACACATGTATCATGTTTCCGGTTAATACAATTCTAGCATGAATGATAAACATTTATCATGAAATAAGGAAATAAATAATAACTTTATTATTGCCTCTAGGGCATATTTCCTTGATCTCCCACTTGCACTAGAGTCAATAATCTAGATTACATAGTAATGATTCTCACACCCATGGAGTCTTGGTGTTGATCATGTTTTGCTCGTGGAAGAGGCTTAGTCAACGGATCTGCAACATTCAGATCCGTATGTATCTTGCAAATCTCTATGTCTCCCACCTAGACTAAGTCCCGGATGGAATTGAAGCGTCTCTTGATGTGCTTGGTCCTCTTGTGAAATCTGGATTCCTTTGCTAAGGCAATTGCTCCGAGATTGTCACGAGAAGATTTTCATTGGACCCGATGCACTAGGTATGACACCTAGATCGGATATGAACTCCTTCATCCAGACTCCTTCATTAGCTGCTTCCGAAGCTGCTATGTACTCTGCTTCACATGTAGATCCCGCTACGACGCTTTGTTTAGAACTGCACCAACTGACAACTCCTCCGTTTAGTGTAAATACGTATTCGGTCTGCGATTTAGAATCGTCCGGATCAGTGTCAAAGCTTGCATCAACGTAACCATTTACGATGAGCTCTTTTTCACCTCCATATACGAGAAACATATCCTTAGTCCTTTTCAGGTACTTCAGGATGTTCTTGACCGCTGTCCAGTGATCCACTCCTGGATTACTTTGGTACCTCCCTGCTAGGCTTATAGCAAGGCACACATCAGGTCTGGTACACAGCATTGCATACATGATAGAGCCTATGGCTGAAGCATAGGGAACATCTTTCATTTTCTCTCTATCTTCTGCAGTGGTCGGGCATTGAGTCTTACTCAACTTCACACCTTGTAACACAGGCAAGAACCCTTTCTTTGCTTGATCCATTTTGAACTTCTTCAAAATTTTGTCAAGGTATGTACTTTGTGAAAGTCCAATTAAGCGTCTTGATCTATCTCTATAGATCTTGATGCCCAATATGTAAGCAGCTTCACCGAGGTCTTTCATTGAAAAACTCTTATTCAAGTATCCCTTTATGCTATCCAGAAATTCTATATCATTTCCGATCAGCAATATGTCATCTACATATAATATCAGAAATGCTATAGAGCTCCCACTCACTTTCTTGTAAATACAGGCTTTTCCAAAAGTTCAGATAAACCCAAATGCTTTGATCACACTATCAAAACATTTATTCCAACTCCGAGATGCTTGCACCAGTCCATAAATGGATCGCTGGAGCTTGCACACTTTGTTAGCTCCCTTTGGATCGACAAAACCTTCGGTTGCATCATATACAACTCTTCTTCCGTAAATCCATTCAGAATGCAGTCTTTACATCCATTTGCCAAATTTCATAATCATAAAATGCGGCAATTGCTAACATGATTCGGACGGACTTAAGCATCGCCACGGTGAGAAGGTCTCATCGTAGTCAATCCCTTGAACTTGCCGAAAACCTTTTGCGACAAGTCGAGCTTTATAAACGATAACATTACCGTCGTCGTCGGTCTTCTTCTTGAAGATCCACTTGTTTTCTATTGCTTGCCTACCCTTGGGCAAGTCAACCAAAGTCCATACTTTGTTTTCATACATGGATCCCATCTCAGATTTCATGGCCTCAAGCCATTTTATGGAATCTGGGCTCACCATCGCTTCTTCATAGTTCGTAGGTTCATCATGATCTAGTAGCATGATTTCCGAACAGGATTACCGTACCACTCAGTGCGGATCTTACTCTGGTTGATCTACGAGGTTACGTAGTAACTTGATCTGAAGTTTCATGATCAACATCATCAACTTCCTCACTACTTGGTGTAGATGTCTCAGAAACCGGTTTCTGCGACGAACTACTTTCAAGTAAGGGAGAAGGTACTATTACCTCATCAAGTTCCACTTTCCTCCCACTCACTTCTTTCGAGAGAAACTCCTTCTCTAGAAAGGATCCATTCTTAGCAACGAATGTCTTGCCTTCGGATCTGTGATAGAAGGTGTACCCAGCTGTCTCCTTTGGGTATCCTATGAAGACACATTTCTCCGATTTGGGTTCGAGCTTATCAGGTTGAAGCTTTTTCACATAAGCATCGCATCCCCAAACTTTAAGAAACGACAACTTTGGTTTCTTGCCAAACCACAGTTCATAAGGTGTCGTCTCAACGGATTTCGACGGTGTTCTATTCAGTGTGAATGCGGCCGTCTCTAGAGCATAACCCCAAAATGATAGCGGTAAATCTGAAGAGACATCATAGATCGCACCATATCTAGTAAAGTACGATTCGACGTTCGGACACACCATTACGCTGTGGTGTTCGGGTGGCGTGAGTTGAAACTATTCCGCATTGTTTCAAATGTAGACCAAACTCGTAACTCAAATATTCACCTCCACGATCGGATCGTAGAAATTTAATTTTCTTATTACGATGATTTTCAACTTCACTCTGAAATTCTTTGAACTTTTCAAATGTTTCAGACTTATGTTTCATTAAGTAGATATACCCATATCCGCTTAAGTCATCTGTGAAGGTGAGAAAATAACGATATCCGCCACGAGCCTCAACATTCATCGGACCACATACATTTGTATGTATGATTTCCAACAAATCTGTTGCTCTCTCCATAGTACCGAGAACGGGTTCGGTCATCTTGCCCATAAGGCACGGTTCATAAGTGCCAAGTGATTCATAATCAAGTGACTCCAAAAGTCCATCAAGATGGAGTTTCTTCATGCGCTTTACACCGATATGACCTAAACGGCGATTGCCACAAATAAGTTGCACTATCATTATCAACTCTGCATCTTTTGGTTTCAACATTATGAATATGTGTATCACTACTATCGAGATTCATCAAAATAGACCACTCCTCAAGGGTGCATGACCATAAAAGATATTACTCATATAAATAGAACAACCATTATTCTCGATTTAAATGAATAACCGTCTCGCATCAAACAAGATCCAGATATAATGTTCATGCTCAACGCAGGCACAAAATAACAATTATTTAGGTCTAAAACTAATCCGAAGGTAGATGTAGAGGTAGCGTGCCGACCGCGATCACATCGACTTTGGAACCATTTCCCACGCGCATCGTCACCTCGTCCTTTGCCAAGATTCGCTAATCCGTAGTCCCTGCTTTGAGTTGCAAGTATTAGCAAGAACCGATATCAAATACCAGTGCTCTGCGAGCTCTAGTAAGGTACACATCAATAACATGTATATCACATATACCTTTGTTCACCTTGCCATCCTTCTTATCCGCCAAATACTTGGGGCAGTTCCGCTTCAAATGACGATCGCTTGCGGTAGAAGCACTCGGTTTCAGGCTTAGGTCCGGACTTGGGTTTCTTCTCCGAGAAGCAACTTGCTTGCTGTTCTTCTTGAAGTTCCCTTCTTCTTCCCTTTGCCTTTCTTCTTGAAACTAGTGGTCTTATTGACCATCAACACTTGATGCTCCTTCTTGATTTCTACCTCCGCAGTTTTTAGCATTGCGAAGAGCTCGGTATAGTCTTTACTAACCCTTGCATATTATAGTTCATCACGAAGCCTTTGTAGCTTGGTGGCGGTGATTGAAGAATTCATCAATGACACAATCATCCGGAAGATTAACTCCCAATTGTGTCAAGTGATTGTAGTACCCGGACATTACGAGTATATGCTCACTAATGAACTATTCTCCTCCATCTTGCAGCTATAGAACTTATTGGAGACTTCATATCTCTCAATTCGGGCATTACTGTTGGAATATCAACTTCAACTCTGGAACATCTCATATGCTCCATGACGTTCAAAACGTCGTTGAAGTCCCGGTTCTAAGCCGTAAAGCATGGGCACATGAACTATAGAGTAGTCATCAGCTTTGCTCGCCAGACGTTCTTAACGTCGTCGGTTGCATCAAGAAGAGCTGGCACCTAGCGGTGCATCCAGGCGTAACTCTTACGTGCAGCAATGAGGATAATCCTCGAGTTACGGACCCGATCCGTGTAATTGCTACCATCATCTTTCAACTTTGCTTTCTCAAGGAACGCATTAAAATTCAACGGAACAACAAAGACGAGCCATCTATATACAATCAAACATAAACAAGCAAGATACTATCGGTACTAAGTTCATGATAAATTTAAGTTCAATTAATCATATTACTTAAGAACTCCCACTTAGAAAAACATCCTCTAGTCATCTAAGTGATCACGTGATCCAAATCAACTAAACCATAACCGATCATCACGTGAAATGGAGTAGTTTTCAATGGTGAACATCTTATGTTGATCATATCTACTATATGATTCACGCTCGACCTTTCGGTCTCCGTGTTCGAGGCCATATCTGCATATGCTAGGCTCGTCAAGTATAACCCGAGTATTCTGCGTGTGCAAAACTGGCTTGCACCCGTTGTAGATGGACGAGAGCTTATCACACCCGATCATCACGTGGTGTGCGGGCACGACGAACTTTGGCAGCGGTGCATACTCGGGAGAACACTTCTTGATAATTTAGTGAGAGATCATCTTATAATGCTACCGTCAATCAAAGCAAGATAAGATGCATAAAGGATAAACATCACATGCAAATCAATATAAGTGATATGATATGGTCATCATCATCTTGTGCTTCGTGATCTTCATCTCCGAGCACCACCATGATCACCATCGTCACCGGCGCGACACCTTGATCTCCATCGTAGCATCGTTGTCGTCTCGCCAATCTTATGCTTCTACGACTATCTCTACCGCTTAGTGATAAAGTAAAGCATTACGAGCGATTGCATTGCATACAATAAGCGACAACCATATGGCTCCTGCCGATTGCCGATAACCGGTTACAAAACATGATCATCTCATACAATAAAATATAGCATCACGTCTTGACCATATCACATCACAACATGCCCTGCAAAAACAAGTTAGGCGTCCTCTACTTTGTTGTTGCAAATTTTACGTGGCTGCTACGGGCTTAAGCAAGAACCAGTCTCACCTACGCATCAAAACCACAGCGATACTTCGTCAAATAGACTCCGTTTAACCTTCTCAAGGACCGGGCGTAGCCACACTCGGTTCAACTAAAGTGAGAGACAGGCACCCACCGGTCACCTTTAAGCAACGAGTGCTCGTGGCGGTGAAACCAGTCTCGCGTAAGCGTCACGCGTAATGTCGGTGCAGGCGCTTCATCTCACAATACCGCTGAACCAAAGTATGACATCTTTGGTAGGTAGTATGACTTGTATCGCCCACAACTCACTTGTGTTCTACTCGTGCAAAACATCAAACCATAAAAACCTAGGCTCGGATGCCTTTGTTGGGGAACGTAGTAATTTCAAAAATTTCCTACGCACACGCAAGATCATGGTGATGATAAGCAGCGAGAGGGAGAGTGTTGTCTACATACCCTTGTAGACCGAAGCGGAAGCGATCTGGCGTAGAGGAAGTAGTCGACGTTCTCCTCGCGATCCGACCGATCCGGCGCCATTACTCCGGCGCCCCGAGTTCTTGACACACGTACAGCTCGATGGCGTCCCTCGTACTCGATCCAGCCGAGTGTCGAGGAGAGTTTCGTCGAGACGACGGCGTGGTGACGATCTTGATGTTTCACCGGCGCAGGGCTTCGCCTAAGCTTCGCGACGGTATGACCGAGGTGGAATATGGTGGAGGGGGGCACCGCACACGGCTAAGGAACGATTCGTAGATCAATACTTGTGTGTTCTAGGGTGCCCCCCTGCCCCCGTATATAAAGGAGCAAGGGGGGGTGCGGCCGGCCTAGAGGAGGCGCGCCTGGAGGAGTCCTACTCCCACCGGGAGTAGGACTCCCCCTTCCTAGTTGGAGTAGGATTGGGGGAGGGGAAAGAGGGAAAGGGGGGCGCCGCCCCCCTTCCTTGTCCTATTCGGACTGGGGGGGAGAGGGCGCGCGGCCACCCCTGGCCGGCCCCTCCTCTTCTCCCTCGAGGCCCACTAAGGCCCATTTACCTCCCGGTACTCCGGTAAATTCCTGTTTTCATCCGGAACCATTCCGAACTCCAAACATAGGCTTCCAATATATCAATCTTTATGTCTCGACCATTTCGAGACTCCTCGTCATGTCCGTGATCCCATCCGGGACTCCGAACTTCTTCGGTACATCAAAATACATAAACTCATAGTAACTGTCATCGAAACCTTAAGCGTGCGGACCCTACGGTTCGAGAACAATGTAGACATGACCTAGAACTATTCTCGGTCAATAACCAATAGCGGGACTTGGATGCCCATATTGGTTCCTACATATTCTACGAAGATCTTTGTCTGTCAGACCGCATAACAACATACGTTGTTCCCTTTGTCATCGGTATGTTACTTGCCCGAGATTCGATCGTCGGTATCCAATACCTAGTTCAATCTCGTTACCGGCAAGTCTCTTTACTCGTTCCGTAATACATCATCTCATAACTAACTCATTAGTTGTAGTGCTTGCAAGGCTTGATGATGTGTATTACCGAGAGGGCCAGAGATACCTCTCCGACAATCGGAGTGACAAAACCTAATCTCGAAATACGCCAACCCAACATCGCCTTTGGAGACACCTGTAGTACTCCTTTATAATCACCCGATTCGTTGTGGACGTTTGGTAGCACCAAAGTGTTCCTCCGTGGCGGAGTTGCATAATCTCATAGTTACGAGGAACATGTATATGTCATGGATAAAAGCGGTAGCAACATACTAAGCGATCGTGTGCTAAGCTAATGGAATGGGTCATGTCAATCAGATCATTCTACTAATGATGTGACCTCGTTAATCAAATAACAACTCTTTGTTCATGGTCAGGAAACATAACCATCTTTGATTAACAAGCTAGTCTTGTAGAGGCATACTAGTGACATGTTGTTTGTTTATTCATTCACACATGTATCATGTTTCCGGTTAATACAATTCTAGCATGAATGATAAACATTTATCATGAAATAAGGAAATAAATAATAACTTTATTATTGCCTCTAGGGCATATTTCCTTCAAAATTCCCACGTCATGTTTGTAAGCTTGATAAGGCACTGTATGGACTGAAGCAAGCACCTAGAGCTTGGTACTCACGCCTGTCATTGAAGTTGCAGTCCCTAGGTTTCTTTCCTTCCAAGGGTGATACATCATTATTCTATTATCATCGTCATGGAATTACTATGTTTATGCTCATTTATGTTGATGACATTGTTGTTACAAGTTCATCATCTCAAGCTGTTGAGGCCCTTCTCAAGGATCTGAATAAGGAGTTTGCTCTCAAAGACTTGGGTAGTCTTCATTTCTTTCTCGGGATTGAGCTAAAAACTGTGCCCAATGGTGTTGTGCTTTCCCAAGGGAAATATGTGCAAGAAATTCTTCAGAGGATGGGGATGAAAGGTTGCAAACCGTCGCCCACACCACTGTCAACCTCTGAAAAATTGTCTCTCCATGATGGGGAGGTACTTAGCGCTGAGGATGCCACCAGGTATAGAAGCATTGTAGGAGCCTTACAATATTTAACATTGACTCGGCCAGATATCTCTTATTCAGTCAATAAAGTTTGTCAGTTCTTACATGCTCCTACTACTGTACATTGGACTACTGTAAAAAGGATCCTCAGGTATTTGCAAGGAACTAAGGATCATGGACTTAAACTTGGCAAATCAGATTCAATGCTTGTGAGTGCCTTTTCAGATGCAGATTGGGCAGGTTGTTCTGATGACAGAAGGTCCACAGGAGGGTTTGCAGTCTTCCTTGGCAGTAATCTGATTTCATGGAGTGCTCGCAAGCAACCCACTGTCTCTCGATCAAGCACAGAGGCAGAATATAAGGCCTTGGCTAATGCAACTGCTGAAATAATTTGGGTACAGAACTTGTTGACAGAACTGGGCATTTGTCATCCAAAGGCAGCCTCACTTTGGTGTGATAATCTTGGAGCTACGTATCTATCCGCCAATCCCATTTTTCATGCCAGGACAAAGCATATTGAGATTGATTATCATTTTGTCCGTGAACGAGTGGCTGACAAGCTGTTAAATATCAGATTTATTCCTACTGGTGATCAGGTAGCAGATGGTTTCACCAAGTCACTTACTCTGCGGCAGTTAGAAGCTTTCAGGCGCAATCTCAACTTGGACAGTTGTGATTGAGGGGGAGTGTTAAACGCTGTATTTCCTGCGTATACACGGTGTATGTATAAACCGTGTATTGTAGCGCGTGCGTGGGTGTTGTGTGTTTATCAAGGCAAGGTAGGATCGATCTCCCTCTGTTGTAGTTATCCTGTAGATAGATGAGATCGATCCTAACCTCCTGGAACCGATTCTGTAATCTCTCGATGGCCTAGCGCCCTATTTAACACGCACGCGTCCCTGCCTAGGGTATACGCTTAACCCAACCTTTTTACACAGAGTCCCGTTCAGCAAGACGCGACTCTGGCGTATGGCGGCGCCCTCCCCATCCTCGTCGTCGCGCCGCACGTGGTGGCCGTCGGGGAACTGGTCCATGGGTGCTCGCCGGCGCTGGTTTGGCTCCAGAGGAGACGCGATTGTCGGCAGGTCCGGAGACCCCTGTATCTTGGCGATCTTGGATTCTTGGGTCCCGGCGAGGTGAATGAGGAGAGCTGAGGCAGCCGACGAATTTAGTCGGTTACGAGCGGGGGTTTCTTTTTTATGGTGGTTACGAGTGGGTAGTATGGTCGTTTGTTGGGTAAATACTTGTACGCATGGGTACGATTGCAAGTCGGTCACTACCTAGAAGGAATGGCCAGCTCTACAGGCGGGCAACATCTTTTGAACCCTTTCTCATTACCCAAAGTACTTCATCTGCGCGCGTTCGATCGCTGAATCGAGCGGCCGGCCACGGACTGCTCGATCACCACAGATCGTGCGGCCGCGGTTGACAGATGTTCTCTTAGTTGGAGTCTGCCCCGTACAAGCCCCGCACACCTGGTCCGGTGGCATCGCGTAGCGCAGCCGTGCATCCTTTGTGGTGGGCCTCACCTGTCACTGACCCTTGTAGCGGGACGACAGAGTAGTGGGGGTCGAAAGTTTCAAATTTCATGCCACACTCCCCTCTCATGCCTCCATCTCTCTCCGCTTCCCCCTCCCTCATTTCTCTCCATTCTCTCTCCCTACACGATTCACCAGGGTTCGTACACCGGCGTCGCCACCGCAACCGCAGCTGCATGAAGGCAAAGGCGTAGCGATCGGCATCCGCTGCTCGTCGCCGGCTCAGGTACGGTCACCGCTCACCCCTCGCCTTCCTCTCTTCATTTACCCCCGCGGACTGTCCCTATTTGCTAGCGCCCCTTTTGCTAGTCCTCGTCGACGGGGGAAGCAGCGGTTACTGCAGCGAATTGAGAGCTGCCGGTGCTCACCGCGGTGCCCGTCGGTGGACGTTGCGCTCGTTTTTGGAGATGTATCGCAACGGTCCATGCGATTTTGCCATTTAGATCCCGTTTCAAATAGGCGCATCCACATCGCGTAGCTACGACGAGAGATTTCGATGCGGCGTCCCCAAACCTAGCCTCTCATTTTGATTTTGTGTTTTTCCCCAAACCATATACAGAGTTGCAACTTGAGGGAGTAGAGAAATCCGTAGAGTATTTTATCCTTTTGATTTTGTTTTTTTCTCTGTCTACTTGCAAACTGAGGAGTATCCAGTTGGCAGTTCTAGATGTAAGAGTTACACACAAACACAAAACATTGTAGGGTCACCTAGCTTGGGGATGGGGCAGTGATGTTGAAACACAAAAATATAGGAAAGTGACATTCTACTTGGTGGTACTATGCAATTGTACCAGTTTGTATGTGCAACTGAAACAAGTAATGTGTGCAAATCGAATTGACATTGTGAGTGTAACTTTTTTTCCTGTTTGTGTGCAGCTATACCTCTTGGGTGTGCAACTTGAAGAAATGATCTGTGAAAATGAGATTTGACATGTGTGCAACCTGTTTTTGCAATGGAAATGGTTGTAGAGGGAGATACCAGTAGAAGCGGAGGAGGGGCAATTTTTCTGCCCATGTGCATGATATGCATGTTCTGTTTTTCATTATAATTTTTTCGCACAAAGGCTTGAGCAAGCATAATGTGTGTGCCCTGTTCATTTATTTAAACTTGGTTCTATTTTGTCCCATGCAGGGGAATGCACCAGAGACTAATTGGCAGAACCAGAAAAGAGATGATGTGCGGACCTTCATGTTGATGAGGGCACGGAAATTGAGGTAAGGATCATGCACAACCTAAACCGTTGTTTTCTTACTTTAGGAAATGTATGGAAACAATTTTCAATGTGTGCAACTAGTTTCTAGCGTTTGTGTTTATGTTTTTATTCCTCTTTTTTTCCTGATTTTCTATGTGTTATGCATGTAGGTAGAGAATGGTGATCAATGTCGTCTTGTAAAGCGTCCAAGACAAAAACCAAAGCCGCAGTCTCCGATGCAAGCGGCTCCTCCTCTGCACCACCAGTTGCCGAGGTATCTCAATTTTACTTTGTTGGAATCTTTTTTTACAGCTGCACATTAGATTGGTAGTAGTTGGCATCCCTTACTTTTGTTGTTGCACATGAAAATGATTGTAGTGGACAGTAGTGTTTATGGAAGTTTTTAACCGGCTCACTGAAACTTCTTTCGGTAAGGGTTTTGTCCACATCGGCTTATGTACAAGGTGTAGATGTACCTTATAGTATTTTGCATTATTCATAGCTTTAGTGTTGAATATATATATCTACCTTGTAGAACGCGAAACTTTTTCGGTGCAGTTTTGCATTCAGATGACTCATGTTGTATTGGAGTTGGCACCATTTTTTATCTTCAGTTGCACAAAAACTTGTCTGCAGTTGGCATTTTTAATTTGTCTTTTTCCCCTTGTGTTAACATTCTTAGCAGAGTGAAGTTGGAGGGGAAGGAAATGAAGCAAATGTCCCCCATCGACTTTCACAGGCTGGTACGATCAGGGCCTCACCAAGGAGGTTTGTCAAGATGAATAAGGATCTGACGCTTGTTCAAAGGACTTCCCTGTACAAGCAAATGTTAGGAGTCTTAGTAAACTTAGTCGACACATTGCCTTCGGAGTTGACCAAATTCCTGGTCCATTCGTATGACCCATGCACTTCTGCATTGGTCTTTCCAGTAAGGGGCACGATCCTAGTTGACGCTACCAGTGTGCACAAAAAATTTGGTTTACCGGACAGAGGGCCATGTCTGAAGTATACTATCAAAAAGGAGGCAGTCAAGAGATTCAATGAGATTTTCCACCACACCGAGCCAACAAAACACCCCATGGTCATCTCATTTTGCAAAATGATGAAAGCCATGAAGGGAGCAACTGATGACAAGTTCCTCAGCGGGTGGCCCGCACTTGCTTTCAACTTTTTCTTAGCTCCTACCAACAGTCTTTCTCTAAGCCCGCACTGCTACGGGGTTGTGTTGAAACCCAGATTGCTGTAATGTATGCTTGTTCTTTGCTGAACACATAAACAAAGCATTCCGCATCATAGGTGAGGATAAGCAACAGTTTGTTCCTGCATGTACCATCTAATGGTTAGTAAATTAAAATGATAGCTTGGTAGACATAGTTTTTTGTACCTGGTGGTTTTGACCATGCATTGCTCACGTGCTCTCTTTTTTATTTGGGGGATGGCCTTATGCGAGGCGTTCGACAAAGGGGGTCCCCTGGCGCCTGCTCTTTTCGTCCTAGCTATGGACGTGCTACACGCCGCCATCCAGTGGGCCATGGAGCATGGCCTCCTCTCTGACCCGGGGATGCACAACAAAGTGTCGTGTATATCAATATATGTCGATGACATCATGGTGTTGCTCAAGCCCTCCCCATGGACTTCTAGGTGATCGCGGCCTTGCTGCAGCTGTTTGGTGAGACCTCGACCCTGAACATCAACTTTGAGAAGATCACCGTCTCCTGCATTTGCTGCAATTACAGACACCAGAGTCTTGCAGTGCGGCCTCAAGCCATTGCCTATCGTCTACCTCGGATTGCCGCTCACACCTGGTAGACTGTGGAGGACAGACCTCTGGCTCATTGTCGAAAATGCTCCAAAAATAGGAGGGTTCGTAGTCACGCCTGCAGGCCACAAGTGGATGGCTAACTCTCATCTGCTCAGTTCTGGTGGCCCTGCCGAATCACTTACACTCCCTCTTGCCGCTCCCAGCCTAGGCAATCAAGATCCTTAACCACAAGTGCATGGGATTCTTGTGGAAAGGGGAGGAAGAGATCAATGGAGGTCACTGTATGTTGCCATGTTCCAAAGTCTACATGCCTACCAGCAAGGGAGCTATGGGTATTCTCAACTTGCAGCTTTTTGGCGTGGCCCTAACCTGCGCACAAGAAGAAACGATGGACATCGCCGTCGACATGGACGACGAGCTCGACGACACTGAGGAGGAGTGGAGGAGGAAGAACAGGCGGCGGCGGAGCCAGAACCAGCGCCGAAAGGGAGAAAGAAGAAGCGGGCGCCTAACGCCAGGCCAGGCAAACCTCACGTCAAGTGGACGTCCAAGGAAGACGAGTGCCTCGCCGAAGCGTGGAAGACCGTCAGCATCGACCCAATCATCGGCTCGAATCAGAACGCTGACACGTATTGGAGAAGGATCAAGATGGCGTTCGACGAGCGCAAGTTGGTCGACCCCGACTTCACCAACATCCACATTGACCGCGGCGAGAAGGCCATGGCGAATCACTGGGCGACCATCCAGACGGCTTGCAACAAGTGGCATGGGATCGTAGGGGAGGTCACGGCTCACCCGGAAAGCGACGCCAACGTCGAGGGTCAGGTATGGCCATAGTTCGCCGGCCCAGTTCGTCGCCGTGTACTTCGCCGACACTTTTTCTCCTCGGCTGTGTAGATGGTTCGGATGTTCAACATGTTTCGCCAGGACAATGGTGACCAAGAGTTCAGGTTCCTTCACGTGTTCTCCAAGATCGAGTCATGCGAGAAGTGGAGGGAGGTTCGGCTCAGTCTCGCCAAGGCCAAGGAGACCTACAAGCCGGACGCGCCTGCCCCGACGGCGGTAAAAGGGCACCCTGATGGCAACAAGAGAGCCAAAGCAGCGAGGCACGCGGCGCCCGCAGCCAGACGGCTGCAATTTTCGATCGAGCAGTGCATCGCCGACGCCAAGAACATCACCGCCAAGAGGGAGGAGAAATCCGACGCGAGGTGGTCGACGTTGATGACGAAGCAGGACGTCAAGCTCGACCTTCTCAGGACCAACGTCACCGCGAGGAAGAGGAACACCGACCTTGCATTCTTGATGGTGACAGACATGTTGACGATGGACGAGCAGGTGAAGGCGTGGTACTTGGCGGAGCGCGACCTCATCTTGAACTAGATGCCCGGGCTAGCGGCGACCATCGCCCCTATCCCCACGACGACACCAACGCTGATGACCAGCCCGAGCACAAAAGCCACGCCGATGCCGAGCCCGACTACGCCCACGCCGACCCCGACCAGTCCCACGACAGAGGAGCCTGCCGTTTGATGTGTTCCATGTCTATGATTCCTTCCTTTTTGATCGCCGAACTTTTGGCGTTTTTTGGCAATAGGAAAGACAAGTTTGAATTTTTGGGCGTCTGGGGCCCGAAACTCGATCGCCCACAAGGCGAAAAACCCGCCGGCGCCTACGGTGACTTTGTAAATCTGAAGATGATAGGCCGGCTCAGTCTTTCGGAGTTGCTCATAGGGATAGGGCGTGCGTGTATGCGGTCATAGAGGTGAATATATGCGTATGTGCATGCATTCATAGAGATAATTATATGCGCGTGTATATGAATGCTTGTGTCTGTACTGATGCTAAAAAAAACTGTTGAGATTACAAACGCGCATGTGGGCCACCCATGTCATCGACCTTGCGCTACAGAGTAATCAGCCCCAGTGACTTGAACACACCCCAGCGGACGCTCCCGTGAACCGGGTCTCCCGCGGCCGCAGCCACAGCCGTGCACCGGGTCCAGCCTCCAGCGAGCCCCAAACCAAGCCAAGCAGAGCGAGGGAGGGAGCGCTGGCCAAAAGCCAAAAGCCAAAAGCCCGACTTCACCCCGCTTGCATCCCACCAGTTCATTCAAAATCAAAAGAAAAGGAAAAGAAAAAACTCGCTCGCAATTGGCAAAGCCTTCCCTTCTTCCGGAAGCCTCCCTGCTGCTGCCTCTGCCACGGCGAGCGCCAGAGCGAGACGGCCGCCCATGGCTGCGCCCTTCGTCTACACCCGCAGCTCCGGCGGCGGCACCAGTACTCTCTCTCTCTCTCTCTCTCTCTCTCTCTCTCTCTCTCTCTCTCTAAGTACGAGCGCTTCGTGTGTGCAGGCCAGGACGCGGCCATGCGGGCGGCGTTCGACGGCGACCTCCGGCGTCTCAGAGGTCAGCATCTCCTCTCCCTCAGCTTTTCCCCGCGCGCCTCGCGAGGCCGTAATTTGTCGGGTCGGGTTAGGGTTTTGCTTTTAGCTGCCGTGGCCGTCCAATCTCCGGCATACGGCGGCTGGATTAGATAATGTTGTTCAAAAATTATGCGACTGCCCCCATTGCTCCTTGGCCGCACCAATTTGGGTCCTACAGTATTTAATTTGCAGGACACTAGGAATGACCCCCCCTTGTTATCATCGTAATCTAGGCTTCCTCCTGCGCTTGTGTGGAGCGCTGTGATGGCGGGTTATCTTGTTATTATGCTGTATAATTGATCAACTGCACGCAATTAAGTGTGAAATTAGGTGTACGCTGCAGTTTTCCTCTGACTTATGAAAACAGAAATTGCTCTCTGAATTGGGGAGGGTTTCTGCACTTGTGTGGAGCAGTATGATGAGTATTATGCTGTATGTATGTAGACCAGTACTACGATTGTCTTGTTAATTTGGTGTCAGCTTTCGCATTCTAGTCGATTAAGTGTAAAATCTGGTGTATACGGTAATTATTCTCTGCATTAAATAGTCTTTTTCTGCGGTTGTGGTCTTTTCGACTCTTCAAAGGGAAAGGCGAGTTATTCAGAATTTGGTCAAAACAAGTGCTTGCATGGGGCACATCTTATGACTTTACGATCAGATCACTATTCTTTGTCAAGTCTATGCACTGATTGACTGTGCGTCCTGGATGTGAACAAGTCCCTTGACATGAGTGGAAATGGGAAGGCTTTAGGGGGTACCCTCCAACCCTCTTTAGTTCAATCAAGTGAACTGAATTTCCAAAATCACAAATATACTTCATTTGATTGAACCAAGGAGGTGATGAAGGGTACTCTAAAGCTCACCACTTCGCATCATTGCATCCCTGCTTGACTTAGTGAGGTTCCCGTCCATATATGCAGCACATGTGTGTTCCTTTTCTTTTTGTTGTCTAGCTAGTTATTATGATTTGGCAGTTTGATTCATCGGTGTGTTGATGCTCGGGTGTTCACTTTGGGAGAAAGGTACTGTAAAGAGCCTCGACGACCCAAGGGTGATCTTCTCTTTCGACATGGGTTATGGCCTTGGTGTGCTGCACATCGCAGCCGCCGGAGGGCATCTTGAGGTTTGCAAATACTTGGTGGAGGAACTCGGGGGAGATGTGAATGCTCCTGCTCCTGGAGTAGTAGGTCTTTCTCTAACTCTTCCTTCTTTTTTCTGGAAATTGGCACCTGTCATGTCTATGTTTTGCACCATGAGATGTCTGAATTGCGTTGTTGTGCTTTTTGATTACAGACTTTGCAGGCGTGACACCCTTTATGTTATCTGCTCAGTCTGGCGATGTTTCTACTGTGAAGTATTTGCTTGATCATGGTGGTGATCTAACAAAATCAGATGCTAAAGGACGCACAGTTCTCCACCATGCGGCATGCACAGGTAGCTCCCCTGGCCCCTCACCCATGCAATTTGTTTTATATTACCATGCATATCTCTGTGTAAGACACTATGGGTATGGTTACTCCAATAATATCGTAGAAGAAGAAAATATATTTGTGATCATTTTTCATATGGATAAATTTGCCCCATTTATGATTTACACCATGGTGATGGTGGTCATTATAGTAGCAGCTATTTGCTGCTGTACACTCTAGTCTTATGTGTAGCCACATGACTTGTGCAATTATGTTATTCACCACAGGAAGCTGTAAGGTTACTGAGTTCCTACTCTCAAAAGGAGTACCTGTTGACATCGACTGTGGCCGTGGTACACCACTCCATCAAGCTGCTACCAATGAACATGATAAAACAGTGAAGATTTTGTTGGAACACCATGCAGATGTATATAACCCTTACCATTTCTTCTTTTCATTTTTCGTTTTCAGAGTTGATTTGCATAGTAGCTTGTTTTATTCTGTCGGCTACTTGGATTGACAACTTACATTTGACAGCTCATATTCTATTTTTGTGTTCCATTGTGTTTTATAACAATTATTACTCTTCGCAGCCTAACACCACTGTCATCGGATTGGGTACTGCCCTGATGGGTGCTTTATTGTATCGTTCTTTGAAGTGCATGAAGCTGCTGATTAAGGCCAGTATTCTAGTTTCTATATCTTTTCATTGCTTTGTTCCAATTTTGCTTAATCTACCACTTTGCCATGCCTTTGTGTCGGTCTACATGGAGAGGGAGCCGTGAAACATTCTATTCCACAATCCTTTTTACAGGCTGGTGCTGATGTCAATCGAGGGGGCTCCCTTCCGATGACTCCGTTAGTGTTCACTACAGGGTGGGGAGGCTATACCAACTTTGTGAAGTTTCTGTTAAAGGCAGGAGCGGATCCTAATATTCCTGATGCTGTATGTTCTCTATATTTTCTAGATCTATGCTATTCGAACTTATGCTGGTATGAATTTAAGCTGATTTTAGGCTTTGACTATGCCATGAGAAGTTGCACACACCTACCAAAATATTGCCTGTGTAGGCAAAAGGTATGTGTGTGAGCTTCCATTTAACTGTTCATATCAACGATGCATATCATCGTTGCTGACTATTCCGTCTGTTCGGAAATATTTGACGTTCTAGTTTGTCAAATTCTGTAAGTTTCATCAAATTATAATAAATTTACCAACATCTATCAAACCAAATAGCACTTATAGAAATCTGACTTAGGAGAAAAGGATATCATCAAATATCCCTCTGATCCAATAAGTGTTGTGGTTTTAGTTCAAATTTGAATCAGTGGGAGTAGCACATTTTGAGTTCTTCTAGAACAAGTGAACAACATGCTCTGTTCTTTGTATATTTGTATATCATTGGCGTGAAATGGTTTTGAAGACGGTGAATGTCCTTGTATTGAACCCACAAGTACCCAAGATATACCAAGTGTTTCCCTATTTAATATGAGGTCGGTGCTTAACATTTGATGAGATACTGAGATCTCATAATACAGCATCCAGGGTAGCCACATTTGTCAAATGTACTCACCCAGCAATCACCAAAACAACTTGAATTCTCTTAGGCTGTGTTTGGATGTATGTATTCAGCTTACTTTATGTTGTTTTCTTCATCCCAATTGTTGGTATTCGTTCATTTACTCTGAAGTGTCAAATTATATTCGTCCTTTCAATAATCGTGGAACAATTTTAAAATTCATATGTAGCTATTTTCTCCTATAGTTTTATCTATATAATTCATGGGGATTCATAAAAGGTATGGCACTAAAAATCCCTGTTACCTCTCAATCTCAATTATTGCTGAAATACCTGTTTTTAATCCCTTGCTGAAGGAAGGCCTTTTGGTATGCTGTCGGTGTACGTTGACTGTTTGAATTGCTACTAGAATTTAGAAATGCTTGCTGGGATGAATCCTTGTTGACAAGGTTTTTGAGTCGCGACTTGGCGAGTCGCCGCGAGCCCTGCGGCTCAGCGTATAGTCGACAAAAGTCGCTGTATAGTCGCCATAAGTCGCTGTATAGTCGCGAGTCGCCCTGATTTTTGGAAAACGACTTGGCGATTAGTCGGCGACTATACAGCGACTAATCAGCGACTCAAAAACCATGCTTGTTGAGACATTTGGTACCGGTATTATGTAGACCCTGGTCCTCTCCCATGGTTATTATAGTTCACTATATGGTTTATATCTTTTCATAATGTTCAGATTCTGTTACTGCATTCTAAAGGGTCCTTTAATTATGTACTCCCTATGTTCCACATTGTTGTCGTGGTTTTAGTTCAGAACGACAATAATTTCGGAATGGAGGGAGTAGTTAATTTCAAAAAAGTTGACATTTTTCCTTTTGTTGCACAGTATGGTAGGTTACCGATAGAGCTTGCTGCTAGACGTGACTGCATGGAAGAAGTTGAAATCTTGTTTCCTTTGACATCCCCAATTCCAACCATCCCAAACTGGAGTATAGATGGAATCATCTCGCATGCAAAATTGGAACGTACAAAGCCACTGGTATGTTATTTATTCTGGATAATGCTTGTACATAGTCCAAAGCATGTCTCCTATATTGTGGATGTGAAGTTTTGAACTGTGAAATACACCCATGTATATGCTCTTTTAGTAATATTATAAAAAACCAAGTTGATGATGATGGTGTGTCTGCCATCCTGCAATATAGACCGTCCGATTTATATCCAACGGAGAAAGCAAACTATAGCAATTTTACAAAAAGACACCCGCACCTCTCTCCACATTTGCATCTAAGGTCTTCCCTCGTTCATCCTTATCTCACATAACCTCATTGTTGAGCAATTAAAAAAAGAAGCCTCTGGAACAATCTGGCATGGTGGCCGCTGCCGGCGTCGTCCATCCCCATGCCGGAGCTCAGTCCGACCACCTACCACCACCACGCCCCACTCCTCCTCACCTTATCTCTCCTTTCTTGTCTCCCCCACTCCGCTCAGTCTGAGCTGTTGGGACACGGACGGTGCCATCTACGTGCTTGCGGAGGTCAGTGTCGGAGAGGATCTGCATCAGCAGTGTACGTGCTGAGTTAAGTAAACCTGCAGATGCCGTTAGTTTTTACACATAAGATTACTCCCTCATGGGTCAATCACAACAGATTTTTTGTAAAATCTGTGC
Organism: Aegilops speltoides; assembly: GCA_021437245.1. Taxonomy (NCBI): domain Eukaryota; kingdom Viridiplantae; phylum Streptophyta; class Magnoliopsida; order Poales; family Poaceae; genus Aegilops; species Aegilops speltoides. Next base: position 546,007,742 of record CM038142.1, read on the forward strand.
ATCTTGGTGTTCCGTGCAATGCACGGGCATCTTGCTAGTAGTAATACTAGTAAGCGTACGTGCAATGCACATTCATATTTGGTAGAATATAATTTGTAGAGATATTTGGTAGAATATTAATTGCACATTGATATTAGGTAAGATATTAATTGCACGGTAATTATGTGATTATTGCTGATATTGATATTTGGTATAACATTTATTGCATGTTAAACATGTAGAGCGTTTGTCATTGAAGCAATCTTGGTCGTTGGATTGACATGAATTGATGGGCCGAGATTAGTTGGATCTGCCCCTTTGGGTCTTTTTTTATTGGTATAGATATAGATATAGTAATAATTTGACATATTAATTATAAATAATGTCGGACCTTTTCCTCTTGTGATTAAAATCTTGTGTGAGCAACTTCTGCCATTTGTTATGTTAGTATACTTGACAAGTTACCAAATGTGCACTTTGCATTGCTGCATAAGCATATCTAGATACAAAGCTATAAAGAATGTCTAACAGAGTTGTTAAGTTTCTATTTTAATTGAAATATCTTTGAAATGACGCTTCATTCCTACATTTTTTTTCTTCCAATGTTCTATCATTCAGGGTGGAAGGCACCTTGAACAAACAAAAGCTGTCCTCAAGTCACATGCAGATCAGGTATTCAGGCTCAAGGACTATAAGTTGGCATCAAAAGCATATGGTGTGGTAAGCCCCTTAAACCTTGTCTATGGAGTATGGTGGTTTAGAAGGTAACCTTTTTCTATTAACAGGGAACCAATAGCAGAACATTATTTGTTTGGTAACCAGTTTTCTACTATTGTTCTCTAGTTTCCTGCTTATTAGGTGTTAATTTGCCATTAATATGTATTCCTATTGGATTAATATTAAATCTGCGGGACTAATCTTAACCTGCCACAGTGAGATGATAATCACATAACCTGTTATGTTTGACCATAGGCAATAGCTGTCGCGCCGAGTGCAACATTGTACGCGAACAGGAGTCTTTGCAAACTGCTGTTGGATGATGGTGAAGGTGCTCTGTCAGATGCTCTCAGATGCAGAATGCTGCGACCTAACTGGGCGAAAGCTTGCTACCGTCAGGCTGCAGCTCACATGCTACTGAAAGTGAGTTACTACATGTCCAGCTTGCCATTGTGTTTCCCCACTCTGTCTACATAGTCGCTCATGTTCCTCCTTTGACGTGCTCTATGCTTAGGAGTATAAACAAGCTTGTGATGCTCTCCTGGACGCCCAAAAGTTAGATCCTGGAAACATAGAGGTCGAGAGAGAGCTACGGTAACCTACTGTCTTGTATTTATCTCTTTTTATTTGAGTATACGTCTTGCAAGCATGAACAGCATATACTTCCATGCTAGTGACCAGCAGTTGCATGCTGGACCAGCGTGCCGACTGCCGGGTGCCATCCTTCCATATATCTGATGGTGCTGCGATTACAGCTGAAATTTGTTTCATTTTGGTTAACTCTGTACAGGAAGGCCAGGGAATTAATGAAAGCTCACGGTGAGGCTGACAAGTGAAGCGTGCTTTGTTAGGGAAACACTCTTTTTGGCTTGGATTAGAGTAGTTGATCAACTGAATGTGACCAGAAGTAAGCCAACTGAATGTGGTACCTAACTTGAAAGTCTCACTCTAGAGTCGTTGAATTTCTAGAGTTCTTACTACTGCTACTTGTTGATTGCATGCTGAGAGGATTTGGTGTGAAAAATGTGCTGTACCTAACTTAAGAAATCTAACTCTAGACTCGTTGGATCTAGCACAAATGCCCTACCTGTTGAATATTTGCTGATTTTTCGGACACCCTCTCATTTGCATCTTCTAACAGTTTATTTATTACGGGTCATTCAGTCACTCTCTGAACATGCACGAGGAAGTTCTGTTCAACAATGTTGCTCGCTGATCATTTCAATTGTAAATTTGTAATACATTTACGAACACTATCATTTGCCTTGTGTTTGATCAGAAATCTTCACTCAGTCGGTGCAAACCCTTGGAGCCCTAATCTAGAGGCCTTGTATGAAAATGGAGAGATTCCAAAGAAATTCAGAAGAATCTGACAAACCGCTAATCTAGAGGAGTAAATAAATATCTAGAGGCCAGGGACAGAAACAGGATGCTTAAGTCACTTACTATTGTACATCTCTTTAGGGCTAATTAAACACATGCCAGGGATTTATTCTTGCCCTGTCAAAGCCACTTTAGGCTCTCCAAAATGTGCAGGTTAGCACATTCTTGTTGATGGCCGGTAAATGAAATTTCTAGTTGTTGAAGCAAAAAAAAAAAGTACTAGCTGAAGTAAATATCTTTCATCATTAATTAGATCCATCCATCAATATATCCTCAAATTGTATTTATTTGATATTGCGAAGGTTGATGTGTTTCCAATAAATGGTGAACGTAAATGTATTTTCTATGCAAAAAAGATGTAAATGTATTTTGAAATATATTTTTTGAATGTGTTGACATATTTTGGGCGGCCCAACCCAAAGAAGAACATGCCCAACCCTAAGCAGGCAGGCACGAGCTCACTCCACTCGCTAGCCACTACCGCCTCCACAGTCCACACCACTTCGCCGGCCATGTCAAATCGCCGTGTCTCGCCGCCGGAGCCGTTCATCGGCGTCAGCATGGAGCGGTTTGAGGCCAGCCTGGAGAGCGACGGCTTCGGACCCGGGTCGCTGGGGCCCGGCATGGACATGGTGAGGACCGTCGTCCAATGCTCCCTCCCCATGCCGCCCGTCTCCCACGCCGCCCTCTCTCGCTTCGCCGGCGCGGCCTGGCTCCAGCGGCGCCGACCGCATCAGCGCCCTCCCGACCGCCTCCTCCGCGACATCATCTCCCGCCTCCCCGCGGACGGCGCGCGCACCGCGACTCGCCTCGTCTTTGGCGCCCCCTCTGGCGCTTCGGCGCCCTCGTCGTCGCCGACACCACTTCTCCCCAACGACCGGTGGATCCCGGTGTCGGCGAGGAGGATTCGCCGGTCGCCGACCTCGTCACCAGCGTGCTTTCATGGCGCACCGAGCCCTTCCGCTGCGTCCACCTCACACGCACCACCATGGGCGCGCACCGGGCGAGATCGCGCGCTGGCTCGGCGTCCTCGCCGCCAAGGGCGTCCAAGAGCTCGCCTTTATCAACCGCCCGTGGCCGCTCGACATCCGCCTCCCCGCCACGCTCTTCCGCTGCGCCCCCCTCACCCGCCTCTTCCTCAGCGCATGGAGGCTCCCGGACACGGCCGCCGTCCCGCGCTCCGCCGCCTTCCCCAACCTCCGGGAGCTCGGCCTCTCCCTCGTCGTCGTGGAGGACCGCGACCTCGCCTTCCTGCTCGACAGAAGCCCCGTCCTGGATATCCTCACCGTCATTCTGTCACAGGTCCCGGTGCGCCTCCGCCTCGTCAGCCACAGCGTGCGCTGCGTCCAGCTCTGCTATTCCATCGTGGCGGAGGTCTTGGTGGACTGGTGGTGGACGCCCCTCGCCTGGAGAGCCTCTTGCAGTGGACGGGCCTCACCAGTATGTCCCGGAGGTGCGAATCAACCTGTGGTTGAGTTGGTTAGGTGGACAGTGGTATCCCCAACCCACCAGGGTTCAAATCCTGGTGCTCGCATTATTCCTGGATTTATTTCAGGATTTCCGGAATGCGCTTTCAGTGGGAGGAGACGTTCCTGTCGACGACGAGGCGCCTACGGTGACTTCGTAAATCTCAAGATGATATGCCGGCCCAGTCTCTCGGAGGTGCTCATAGGGGTAGGGTGTGCGTGTGTGCGTTCATAGGGATGAGTGTATGCGTGTGTATATGAGCGCTTGTGTCTGTATTGATGCTCAAAAAAAAAGTATGTCCCGGAGGTGCTGCATGGTTAAGATTGTCCATGCGCCCAAGCTGCGTGTTATTGGATACCTTCAGCCAGGAGAAGATGACTTGGAGATTGGCAACACCGCTATCAAGGTCATTACATTGTACTAGTAGTTAGTTCATAACTTCATATGTATACATTTGTCAGTAGCATGTGTGCCATGCCATCCAAAATATGATCTTAATTAGCATATCTTCAACATTTGCATTGCACCCTTGTCCCGAGTGTCGAGATCCTGGCCTTGGAACTTAAATTCCAAGTCCGCAGTGACCTCAAGAAAGTGCCTAACTTCCTCCCATGTTTTCCCAATGTCGAGACGCTCCATATCCAGGTATTCGAAGATCATTTTACATTACCACTATCTATCTACGTAGCGTGCTTAGCTAGATTAATTGCTTTATGATCCAATTTGATACCTTCCTTTTTTGCAGTCTGAAAAGGCGTGTGAGGAGCCTACCGGCAAGGTCGGTCTCAAGTTTTGGCTGGAGGGCAGTCCCATTACGTGTATCCGGCAGCAAATGAAGAAGTTGATATTCCGTGAGTTCCGAGGGTCGACAAATGAAGTTGCTTTCCTTAAGTTCATCGCCGAGAAGGCTCGGGTGCTGGAGAAGATGGTGGTTGTGGTCTACTTGTCTTCGGAGGTTGACGTGAGTGCCATGCTGAAGCCTCTGACTTGTGCAAAATGGGCAAATGAAGCTTGCAAACTCCAAGTATACAAGAGCATATTCAGCTATGAGTCACGTCCGGTTTATGGCGTCAGGCTGGCATCAGAGGTTTTGCCCGCTGACCCTTTTGACTTGAAAGACTATTATGAATTGCTGCTGTAAGGTTAATAATTAGTAGCATTGTTCCTCTGTTAGAAGACATTCTGGCAGGTACTTAGATCTGATTGTTATCAGACAACTTGTATCTATCTATCTGCAGTTCAGGTCATTTCTCTAGCAAGTTGCTTCCGTGATGTTACATCACAAAACTTCCGTGTTCCTTGGAATGTTGGCTGTCTTTAGCTTATTATTCTGTTTGCTGCTCGTGTGCCTGAATCCTGATTATCTAGTATGTTATGTCCATCCTTGTTAAAGTTTAACTTGTTGTTTTGTCACCGAGTTGAATAAGTGTACGCCTATGTTCATAAGTATGAACAGCACAACTGTGTGGTGTGCTGAAGTGTAGCGGCATGTTGCAGTTTGCCTGCAACTAAAGCCAACTTGCATAGGTGACAGAATGTGTTTCTGTCCTGGTGAGTTGAACCGCTGGGTGCGGTAGTTCAGTGTTGAAGTCAGTTTAGGCATAAATGTTTAGTCATTCGTTGTAATGAACAAGCTAATTGAAAAAGAAGAAGAAAAGGGCATGTGTTGCCCGGAACCAAATAGTACTGTCTCCTCTGTTTTTTTCTCCGAAACTCTGAAGCAGCCATTGTTCCGAAAACTGCGTGCGTGTGTCCACAGAAATCAGAGAGCGACAGAGACTGATAGTCTGAGCCTACATTTCTGATCTGTTGAGCTGCAAATCAATTATGTTATCGAGCTATTGGAGTTGGTTTGACTTGTGGTCATCTGGTCCTGTTTCGAAACTAGGAGGTCGAACTTCGCAGGCACAATCCTCTGAATTCCTTTTGCATTTCTCCAATCTCATACAAGGCCTCTGGATTAGGGCATCTAGGGTTTGAACCAATTAAATGGATTAAGAATTATGCTCAAACTCTTATGCCGTTGCCATTTTACATGAAGGTAGGAGTTATTGTATTCTAGTGAGGTATTTATATGTTTTTTACATGAAGAAGGTAGCAGTTATCTGGGGTATCTTGATGGAAACTATTATCTATCTCAGGTATGATTCACTTTGTTTTCTCTTTTTTCTTTATATATTACATATTCCTTGCACGTATCTTTGTTGATGTTGAAATATAGTTAGTTGATGGATACGATGGAATCGACTTGATTGTGAACTTAGTGAGGTTATAGTGGCACTGGCCACATTAAGGGGTTTCACCATTTTGTGTGGATCTGCACGAGTGTCATTTTTCAGTAGCGACCATCAGTTCCCTGTGATGTGTTTCCCGAGTAATTTCAGTTTAATCACGTGCCTCAGCCATTATCCATGTTTGCCCAGCTTTGTCATTGTTGTCGTATAGATTACCAGGAAACGCCACTTTTCACTGAGGTGTAACTTCAAAATACACATGTTTATTGATCGATCCAACTACATTACTTGATTCTCTTGTGTTCTTTGTCATTGAAAGATCCGTTACACTGAAATTAGTTCTCTGTACAGATTTGCCACTTTGCGCGTTATTTGGTAATTTGCTACTAGAGAGGTTGCTTCTGCTTTCCTCGCGGGGTGTTTAGTGGTGCATGTTTTTCTTTATGCATTTTCTCTATATGTAAACGCAGATCTGTTTCAGTAATGATTTGCTTTACATATGTAGTGCTTGGTGCCAATGAACCTCCTCTGAGAGCTGAACAATACATGATTTATTTTTTGGATTTAGAGGACGTTTGGTCTTTGAATACCAGTAGAAATATTTGATACTGATGTTTTGTTTGCCAATTGCTCTCTTGTATGTGTTGCTTTGCCTCTACCTATGGTGTACTACGTCATTCTTCCATCACGGTTGAAAGAAACTGATCCATAGTAATTATGAAGTGTTTCTGTGTGCCTTTTTGCTTCTTTTCTATTCGTGGTCCGAAGGATGATCGCTGGTTCTGTAGGGAGAAGCTCATTTTAAACTCTCTTTGGAGCTCATGTACATTTTCTTGATGTCAAAATGATAGCAGTTAAATCCCCTGTCAACCCTGAACTCCCTCCTTATCCTGGAAAAGTTGATATGACTGTCGCTGTTCAGCCGGAGCCTGTGCTTGCCCCTGCTTCCATTTACATCTCTGAAGAACAGACTGCTGACACATCCGTTGGCTTGAAAGACTCTGATGCTGGCTTTGTCAACGATATTAAGGAGATCAGAGCATCTGAGAAGGTTATCATAGAGGATCTGCACCTTATTCGACCACCGCTGTCCTCTCCAGCTATTGCAGTAACTTTGGCTGGCACTGCTTTTGCCATTGCTTCAAGCAGGATCCTTAATGCTCTTCATGCAGGATCTATACTGATTACTTCCTCTCTTGGGCCTGTATAGACAGAAATATTACACTACGCTACAGGAGTTTTTGCCGAGCCTATCCTCTTACCCTCTGAAGAAAATTTAAGTGAACTTGTCCATCAAGTCTCCGCATGCTGTTTCGAACATGAAATGAAGATTTCTGAAGTTGAGCTGGCCCAAACGTGGATGGATATCTCTCCTCAGTACAGACAACCTGTGCCTAATCTCAGAGCCCAAGTGATCATTGAAGGCATCGACCGAAGACTGCTATTTTGGCTATTTTTTGATCCTCTGCAGGTTCATGATATCCTATTTTTCGTTTTTCAATCATTGCCCATCTTTAGCTTAGGCCTCTTTGTCTTTTGTTTAAATCTTGTCCTTGGCGAACCTATAGTGTGTATTTGGCATATCCTGGACCTGGACCTTGTCGCTATGAGCTACAAAAATAATGTTCGACCGTACAACATTGTGTGTCCGACTTGCATCATGTAGTGTCGTGCGGTCGGCTTCGGAGCGGTAAATAAAACCTTTTGCATTGCAGCATTGTCGGTCCGGTTTGCGAAAGCTTTGATTGGCCGCCATTGCAACATTGTGTCTCGGTTTGCAGCAGACCCTGCATCATGAAGCACCTACCTTGCAACATGCACCATCACACAACTGTGCAGTATGACCATTCGGCATTGCAGCAAAACCGTCAGGAACAAAAATATTCTATGCACGCAATATTCAAACTGAATCAATTGTTGCAAGCGCTTGCAGCATGGAGCAATGTTGTAGCAGACACTCCAAAGTGGTCGCAACGCACGCACGCACGCACGCACGCACGCGGTACATGACATTTTTAAAATGATTTGGCAACTATTACCACTGCTCATTTTTTTTGTCTTCCCTCGTTGAGTTCATGCGAGTAATGGTGGTGTCATTTTTCTAGAGTATCGGTCTTATCTTGTAGCTACCAGTAGTCCTAGTACTAGCTAGTGCATGGGAGAAAAAAAAAAGAGTTCATAGCAGCAATACACTAGCCTTTGTAGTTTTTTAAGTTAACCGCATGTATCATTAATCACGAATAAGGTGAATACAAGCACGTACACGGAACTCGACCAGAATAGGTCGAAAGACAACATGTGGTCACAGAACTTTGCAAAAAAACTGAGGTACTCCTGCAACTGCCATTGCCGCCGGTAACCATCACCGGACTCGTAGGAAAGCCATAGTCCAGAAAGGCGTTGTGAGTTGATGAAGAAGCCCGCTGTCGGCACGGCCTTTGTCGTGCTGGTGCGTCGACCGGGGATTGTTCCCACCCTCCTTGTGTCCCGGAGCCACCGTCAGGCGTCAATGTCGTCGAGGCCAAACGTCAGATGAAGGCCTAAACCCACAGACCGGAAGGGTCTACAGGAGACCAGCAACGACACCGCCTGGGACGACGACCACCGGGTGAAGACCTAAACCCACAGGCCGAAAGGGTCTATAGGAGATTGAGCCGCCCATCGGCTAGCTCCTTGAGACCGCTATGGATGCCGTCGAGACGAAATTGGAGCCGAGGCATTATTCTTGGATGCGGCGTTGCTGTCACCGTCAGAAGCAATGCCGCCCCACAAATGAAGCCTACCCTATCTATGGTCGGAGCAAAACCCCGGGGTCCCCAGCCCCTCTGGTCGCTGGAGGAGGCAGGGACCAGCGGCTTTGCCCGAAGGAAGGAAGGAAGGAAGGAGCAGGGCTGGGCCGACAAAAAAAGTCAGGACCCTATGCCAAACTCTAAAATGCGGCCTGTTTCACTAGTAGAAAAATCTCCAAACTATAATCAACTTATCTACAACCCCTTTATGATATATTGAATTAAACCCTGCAATTCTAATTTTCTTGTCACGCCTCGTACATAACTAGATTCATACTATGTATTCTCTACCTAGAGGGCATAACTTAGATGTTGAAACACAATTAGTATATGATTAGATATGAATGATGGAAATAATAATAACGAAATTAAAGGGACGCACGCATCATCAAACAGCCAGTAGGAAATTATGTGTAGAAGTGAGATCGTGGAACTCACGGACATCAAACCTGGTCTTGTGGCCTCGCAAGCAAAAAACAAACAAACAAACAAACAAACTTGGGCTTGTGGAAATATGTTTCCCATCCCAATGTATCCAAGCATGCATGTGGTAGCTTGATGAGGCGTCAGGGAGTGATGGGAAGGCGAGACCTATCGAGATGGATGGATGAGGCGATCGATCACGTGGATCCCTTCGCTTCGATTCCCTTGTGCATTTTAGCTGTTTCAGCTACTGGTTTGCTGATGGCGAGTGCTAGGCGCCGGTGCGCCGGCCCAAATTTGGGCCGGTCGCCGCGCAGCCGCTTGATCTGGAGCACCACAGCCGTTCAAATAGTCTACCTCGATCTGGCCTCCCCGTTGACTCGTCCTCTTCCTCCCGATGCATCTTAGAAAAACAGCCCCCCACTCGTCCTCTTCCTGCCGATGCGTCCCAGAAAAACAACCTCCCCCCGCCGAGGACCCGCTGACCCCGCGCCATGGACGAGCAGAGACACCAGCCTCGAAGCTCGCCGGCTCCTCGCCACGCATGCAGCAAATCAGGGCAGCCGCGGTTCCAGCAAAAAGTCCCGAGTCGCACATGCAGTAAACCGCAACCAGGGTACCAGCTCGGTGCGGTGAGTACTGTAGCTTGCCGCAACCATGGATCCAACTGCCGTGGTGACCATTGCAGCTCTGCACGGCCACAAACTTCTTCGTGAACGATTGTAGCAAAAAATGGCACCGGTTCCAGCAAACCAAAAAAACGGTGGTATGAAATTACAAATTAAACAATGTTCCAGCAAATCAAAAATGCCATTGGTAGCAAAAAATGAAGCTCGCTCCAGCAAACCAAAATGCCGGTGGTAGCAAAAAGGCAAAATCGGGCGCTGGTTCTAGGAAACCCAAAGCACCAGTGGTAGCAAAAAATGGTGCTGCTTCCAGCAGAAAAATAAATGGTTGTAGCAAAAAATGCAAAAATGGGTGGTGGTTGCAGCTTTCCCCGGCAGTGGTTGTAGCTTTCGGCGCCGCGGTTCCAGCTCAGTGCAGAGGTGGTTGCAACTTTCTGCATCGATGGTCACCGTGGCCGGCCTGGGAGAGTTGTAGTAGCGGTGACACCAGTTGTACCAGGGTGCTACACCGGTTGCAGCATCGCGCTAACTGTTTGTAGCATCGCTCGAGCCGATGCCCGATGGTCTCAGGATGTTGTGCCGCTCAGAGCAGCACTCATGGCTAGGGACGGCTCATAGCAGCGCCCCCATGGCTTTGACCTCGTAGCAGCATGCCTCACCCTGCGACCTCACTGCACCCTGCCGCCGCTTCCAACGCAGACACACCTGTCCCTGCGCTGCTGTTAACTGTAGTTGTAGGCCCTGCAATAGGAAAAACAGGTACGAGATTTAAAGTTTTCTGTTTGAATAACATGTGTATCGCAACGGATCACACCATCTACGAGTGATTTTGCACGACATCATTTTTCAAACAGCAAGCCGTGAGTCTGCGCGTGGGCATGCACGGCAGCTATAGCTGTCTAGTGATGGCAGCTGTTGGTCAACAAACATGGCAACTAGTTTGTTTTTGCATGCAAATAACTTCAAATATCAAAGGTACTGTTGTTTTCGTGGTTCAGATTTTTTTCCCTTACCTTGGTTTGTTGCATTCGACCTTCCTGTGTGGCCTGTGACACCAAAATGACTCCCCACACCTGCAATTTGTGAAGCTTGCCACGAGACGTTTGCCGGGGTACCACCAGCGTAATAACCTGCGTGCATAGTAGTGGTTGGTCAAATTCATGGCAACTGTATTTTGTGCTAGCACGGCAACTGCAGTTGCCCCTGATGTGGCAACTGCAGTTTTATTGGCAAGGCAAATGTATTTGCATCGGTATGGCAACCACAGTTGTTCCTCCATGGCAGCTGCAGTGCCATGACATGGCAAATGTAGTTGCACTGGCATGGCAACTGGAGTTGTTCTCCCCTGGCAACTACAGTTGTCCGTGGATGGCAACAACAGTTGTGTAAGGATGTCAAAATGTAGTTTTCTAATATATGGCAACTGTAGATGACCAGTCATGGCAATTGCAGTTGCCAACTATGCTGCCTTCTGCTAATTGATCATCCGCAACTTCACCTTATTTTATGGACTGACCTGTGTATGACATCGATGACAGGTACATTGGCGGTGCCTGATGCCACGTGCTGCATGAAGGCTCTGCATTTTCACCCCGCGGTAAGTCGTGAGTCCTTTTGCCAGTTTTTTTGCATGTTCATTTTTCATGTCCACAGCAGTATGTGCTCTTTTTTGTCGTTTTTACATTACCTTGATTGTTCATACAAGCTAGTTGAAGTTGGCTGTCCGTACATTTGTCAGTGTTAGCGCCTTGCGAGTGAACTTGCCACGGGGGCCCCCTAATTGTGTTTTGGTCATAAGAACCAGCTAAAAAATGTCAGTGTACGACATAAGTAGAATGTCATCTTCATCGTCGCGAAGATGGCAACTGTTCTCTTCTTTTTGTTAGCACGCATCATACCTACGCCTGCATACTGTTCTAGTAGTGGCAACAACGGCCCTGAAGAGATGAGCTGACTGTACTCTGTTGCATCCCAAGGGGCTGTTTCTGGCCTTTGAGAACCCCAATCACCAGTGCCACCTTCGTGATTCATTCTTTTCCGTGTCTCCCTCCTTTTTCCAATGTGTTCTCAATCTCTGCATGAACAAGAAGGCATCAACAATCCACAAGAATTGCATTCTTCTGCTGCTTGCACACAGAACATATGGATGGCAAGCGACGGGTCATAATAGGTGGCAGCTACTGACAACGAAAGGTGACAACTGTCGTTATACACAAGTGGCAACTAATTTCTTCCAGCCCTCTTCATTCCAAAATTTTGCCCCCCCCCCACCGTCCCTTTCGTACCCAACTACTTGCGTCAATTAAACTAGGAAATTAAGTCAATTTCGAACGTTAGTACATGGCAGATCTGGTGTACTCTGCCTGGCAATTGCGACTACACACTGAACCATGTAGTGTTCTACCCCTATAGCATAGATCCAGCACAAGATCGGGAGATTTTCAGCCTTAAAGGATGAGAAGGTTGAGATCGGGAGATTTTCACCTGGGTTTTAGATGATCGTCTTCGGAGGGCTTGGTTGGAGTTTGGGGCTGGGGTGGGGAGGGTTGGGGTGTGGTTTTGAGGCGGGAGTGCCCTACGGATCTGCTCTGTTTGCCATGGCAACCAGAAATGGCCGGCGACGGAGGTCGGGGTTCGAGAGGTGGGGGACGATGGCGGCATACGAGGGAGGGGATGGATCGGAAGGCCGGGAACTGGTTGGTCGTCTTGGCAGTGCGGTCGGCTTGCCGGACAGGCGAGGGCGGGTTGGCACGCAACGGACGTGCGGGCCGCGCGTTTGTGCGTGCGGACGTGGTCGTGCGGGCCTGTTCCCGTCCATGCTACACGAGGCGTGCGGGCTGGTTCCCGTCGACGCCACACGTGTGACAGTTATTCGGACCCAAAATCTTTCGACCTGGCGCACAGCCCGCTCCTAACCTCTAGCTGGGCCTCATATCTTAGCCCAATACTTCACTACCGGTCGAGAAAAGAACTCGCCGCAGTGAGCGTCCGCGCAGGACGCGGTATTTGAATGGGCCGGCCCATTCGGGGCATCACAACAATCCGCCGATAAATAGCAAAATTTAATGTTTGATCGATGACTCGAACTCTGGAACACACGATCGGGAGTTAACGTCCTCTACCACTCGAACTACTGCAGATTGATAATACATTGCCCTGCAAATGTTTAAGAGCTAAACCCAGTGACAAATCAATTCTTTTTGGAAAAAGAATCTTCCATTGTGGCAGCCGGCAATCCTCCCCTTCCATCTCCTTTTCGGTGCTTCCCTTGCAACCCTAGCGAACCGCGTTCAGGTCCTGAGGGGGAGCAACCCCGGCGACCGGCGCCCTTTGGAATTCCTCATCAGCAACAATGGGAAGGGGTACGGACAATGGAGCAGCGGGAAAGCGGCGACAGATCAATGGAGCAACGGGTAGGCGGCGACGAGGAGGAGTGGGAGCCAAAATCCAGTGAAAAACACGACTGCCTGCCTATGGAAAGCTTTCTGTGTTTAGTCAGTCTAATCAGAATTAATCAATGCCTAATTAGCCGCCAAAAGGGTTGTGGTCCGATGGCTACATGAATGTGACAAAGTTGGTTTGACAGTAGCCGCCACAACTGCACCTCCTCGCGGAGGAGGCGACGACGGACGAGGAGTATTAGCGGCACATGGTGACCCTCCTCGAGCGGACGATCATGGACCGTCGTCCGACACTGCATTCACCGCCACACAACGGAGTCAACATGGAACCGGCATCACGCCTTGCCACCGCATCAAGACAAAGCCGGCTTCGCCACCTCTGCGGCGCAATCGCGGATTCCAAATGTGACGCCTCAGGAAGGAGGAGCCAACGTCTTCGCCGCTTAGCTGGTACACTCGCATCGCCTGGTTGGCATCATCGCCGTGCATCATCGGGCGCGATAAAATTGTGAAGGAGGAGGTACCCCCGACAATTGCGAAGGTGTGTGGGTGCCTCCTCCACTGCCTCGATGCCAGCGGCGGATCCTAGTAATCACAGAGCAGCATCATGGATAAGGAGACGGTGGCCAGTCAAGCGGCCCGGTGAGAGCGGCGCAATGCGGCATGCTACTTGGCATTTGCGAAGTCCGATGCGACGCAGGCCTGGGTCCTGGCAGACCCTAACATCACTTAGGCATGCGCTCGTGACCTATCGTTGGCTAGAGGGAATTGCGAGTTATCGGCCATTGACGGCACACACTGTGAATGCAATGTGTTTGATTAAATGGCTCAATAATTTAATGTGAGAAGGAAGAAGGTAGGAGAGAGAAATAATGCCACCTAGATAAAGATCGATCAAAGCCAAGCCAAGTCGGCAGTGATACCGGGTCTGCCTAGACAAGCGACAGAACTTGTCCGGTTTCAAGAGTTGAGGGTGTAAGTTGTTTGGTTTTGGAGTTGAGGGACTAAATCTAGACTTCGCTAAGGGTTGAGAGACGAAAATTATACTTTCCTCTAATTTATATATATTAAACGTACATCCGTTTGAATGAGTTCCGTCAAGTTTGCATGAATTATGTCTGAATTTGTTTATATTACGGGCGGACGTTTGGGGGAAGCTCTTATCATTGTGTACCCAAACAAATATTGTGTCCGTTTTGACGGCGGGCGTTTGCGATGACCTTAAACCTCATATGAGTGCAAACGGTGGAAAGTGTTTCTTCAGCCTTCATGTCAATGAGAACTAGCTAGTGATCTGGACAACTAGTGATCTTAATTTGTACAAACCTAGAAGAAGCACCTTCTGTCCGACACAAAAAATGTATGTAAAGTGCATGTCACGGGCAAGATGATATATAATAACAAAACTTATAATTTGTTTCGCTCCAAATTTTTGGACTCCCTCGTATTTCTATTTTGGTTTCGCTCCAATTTTCACTTTCCCTCGCCGTTCTCTTCCTCCCATAGCGACTAATGTGGTCAAAAAATATTTAAATATGCGTGCTACATTACCTAGCCCCACTTGTCATACGAAGCCCGGACGAAGACTAATATCAAACAGATCACCATGAGGTAATTGCGCCAACAATATCGGCAACTTTTCCCCCATATCAACACGGTTCCCTTCATCTCATCTCCAATCTCCACCGAATCCACTCGCTATCGCCACCGCGCAGCTTCTCGCCCGCCGCCGCCTATCTCCCATAGCTGGTGCCACCATGGTCCCGTGCCCGCAGACCTCTTTCACTGCCTAGGTCGAGGGCACACCCCGTGCTCTCCCTCTACACAACGAACCACACCGGAGTCAACTGCGCGGAGAATGTTTCAGGTTGTTCTTTCTCCCGATCTTCTCCCATCGTAGAACATCCAGAAATCCTAGCGTCGTCCATCGGGTGCGGCGGTTGCCCAGCGCGCCGCGCGGTGCCGCCGACGAGGAGTTGTAGTCCTCGATCTCGCCCTCCCCCCTCTCCTCCGCGCCCGCCGACGCGGGCCGCGTTTCCGCGTCCTCGGCCAGGCTGCCGGCGCCAGCGATGCGGTCCGCCGTCGGCGCCGACGGAGTTCCAGCCTGCCTACGTCGGGGTTGCTCGCCACATGGCCGACCCGGAGGTGGAGCGCAGCGACCAGGTTCATCACCAAGCCGCATCCCTGATCCTCCATAGCAAGCGTTTTTTTGTATTCCCTTCTCCTACTTCAATTAGCAGCCAATTAGGCCGCAACTTGTATTAACCTCCAAGTTCCTGGCACCTGGACCGGCATCTCTCTGTAGTTTTCGTTAGATTGCCTAGGCTGAATTGAAGTCCGTGTCGTGAGGATTCAGATAAAGTTCCATCTAGATGTATTTTCTGTTAGTATGTGCATGTATGATTCTGTTCTGCATATTCGTCTTAATGGATATTTTTAAATCAAAACAAAAGGTATTAATTATTGGCCCGGCGTCCATAGAAACAAGATGTGTATGGAAGTTAATTGAAGAATGGTTCACCCAAAACAATTGGACTGAAAGAAGCAGAGAAGAGGTGTGAGAAGCTTGAGAGAAAAGTGAGAAGTAATTGACCCATTGTGATACAATCAGGACCTTTGGTAGTGTGATCGGATCATGGGGATATAAATGGATCTGCTCGAGAAGAGAAAGAAAACAGAGAGAAGTTCAGAGGAGACGTGCATGAGATGGGGCCTTGTACTAGTTATTTCGTTCCACTTTCCCAAAGTAGTTTTTATCATTTTTATTAATTTTTTATTCAACTGATTTGATTTTATGCCTGCTTTACGTATTGCGTTTCTTTTTAAATTGACTCAAATTCTGCTATTATCTACACAAGGGCACATGATGAATTCTACGGAGGATGCTCCTAGTACACAACATCCTTACTTCATAATCACCTATCTGAATGGTGTACAACATCAATGCTTTGTTAATGCTAAGTCCCTTGATTGATTTTGTGTGCAGGAAGGAAAGGCTCTGTTGTCTTAATAAGGATGGAAAGTATAACAGCATACACAAACCAACATGGATAACCCAGATCTGGTAAATTTTTTATGTCACTTAAGCTATCTCTAGCATTTGCTATAATGCATAAAATCCTGGTATGGGTTAAATTGCTAAACCTTCAACACTGCTCATTGAAGTGAGGATGTGGTCAGACATTAACCCTACCATCCATCGACTCGTTGTTGCTGATATCATAGTGGGTACAACCTTTTTCACATGTGTTATCTTATTTTACCATCGATAATGCACTGCTTATGTATATTCACTTGTTGTATGCTTTACAGGACAGATGGGACCTGGAAGATACACCAGAAAAAGAAGCAATAATTCTCAAAATTGCGAAAGAGCGATATAGAGGCTGGCGATCAACTATAAGATTTATGTTTCTTATTTACATTGCTAAAAGTGCAATTCTATTTACAGGTGCCTAAGAAGAGGATTGACAAAGAAAATAGTAGTCCAAACTTGCAAAATACTCTTTTACAGAGATCTTGTCCTAGCAAGACTCCATGTGCTAGCCTAACTGTTATTTTTTCAAATGCGCTCATACAAGATGCAACAAGGATTTCTTGAATGTTTAAAGCAATGGTAAGTCACAACCTTGCTTTCTCTTTATGTTCACCTGCATTTTATACGCCATTGGCCTTCATAATTAGCTAGCTGCTTCTTCTCTTTCACCATGTGTTGTTGCTACATTGAGTCACAGCTTAAAAAATGAATATGTGCTAGCTAGGGACATGAACTTAACTGAAACTATAGATCGTGTCACAACTTAAATCAATAGCGGAAGCTTTTAGTACATCTACTTGTGCTTATGCTTTTGACATTTACACTTGTAAAATTCTGCTGATCCCTCAGTTACATGCTTGCTGACACAATATTACTCCATTTAGTTTGGCGATAGTTCTTTTTAACAATGGGGCTAGAATAATTGTATGTCGTATGTTATGTTGAACTCATTAATTAGAACTAATTTTTTGATTTCTTGATTGCAGGATCAAAAGAACTAGCTTGACTGGACTCTAGATCACGGACAATTTAGTCTTGGCACTTAATTAGGATGGTTAATTACAGTTGAGTTTCATTTTATGGATATTTGCTATGAGAATCATGAATTTTATGAATCTACACATTATAAGTATGGTTTTGAATATTGTAATTTAGGTTGCAATAGGCTATTACCAGAATCCACTTTCGGTTGCCATATGTTAGCAGCACGAAAATTTTAAGTTGTTGCAATGGACTCTTGCTACAAACATTTCACCCATTGTGATACCTATTTATCACCACCAAAACTAGTATGTTGCTATTTCCTGTTACGACGACTAGAATATTTGTTGCCATAAGTTAATTCCACAAATGTAGCAGTTCGTGGCAAAATGCCTAATGCCACAGAAACAAAGATTGTTGCCATAGTTTATTGCCACAAGTGACTATTGCCACGGAAGAGTATGTGCCACGAAGCGAGCGTCGTTGGCATAGGTTGTTGCCACGAATGTCTATCGCCACGAGCTATCAGTCGCCATGATTCGTCACATGTTGCATTAAAGTTATCTCCACAAATCAAATTGTGGCATCAGGTGAGTGTTGCCACGGGAAAACATGTGGTAACTTCCCATACGGCTGTTGCAATATCACACTTTATTGCAACATTTACTTTTTTGTGGCAATAACCTATTACCATGTGTCCAGTCGCAACGGCTGCCAACGAATGTTGTTTCGTGGCAATAGGTACGTATCTCCACAAATCGACATGTATTGCGGCGAACGATTTTGTTGCAACAGACCCGGATCCTTGTAGTGAATACATGATTGTTTGTTGGGATGCCCGAGTATTAAATGCTTTTATGTCAAATGATAGACTATTGCTTTGAATCACTCATGTCTTAATATTCATGTCATGATTAGATATATGATCAAGATTATGCTAGGTAACATTCCACATCAAAAATTATCTTTTTTATCATTTACCTACTCGAGGACGAGCAGGAATTAAGCTTGGGGATGCTGATACGTCTCCGTTGTATCTATAATTTTTGATTGTTCCATGCCAATATTCTACAACTTCTATATACTTTTGGCAACTTTTTATACTATTTTTGGGACTAAAATATTGATCCAGTGTCCAGTGCCAGTTTCGGTTTGTTGCATGTTTTTTGTTTCGCAGAAAATCCATATCAAACGGAGTTCAAACGGGATAAAAACAGACGGAGAATATTTTTTGGAATATTTATGAATTTTGGGAAGAAGAATCAATGCGAGACGATGCTCGAGGGGCCCACGAGGCAGGGGGCGCGCCCCTGACCCTCGTGGGCACCCCATAAAGCGGTTGTTGCCCTTCTTTCGCCGCAAGAAAGCTAATATCCAGATACAAATCGTGTTCAAAGTTTCAATCCAATAGGAGTTACGGATCTCCGGGAATATAAGAAATGGTGAAAGGGCAGAATCTAAAACGCAGAAACAGAGAGACAGATCCAATCTCGCAGGGGCTCTCGCCCCTCCCATGCCATGGAGACCATGGACCAGAGGGGAAACCCTTCTCCCATCTAGGGACAAGGTCAAGGAAGAAGAAGAAGAAGAAGAAGGGGGGCTCTCCACCCTCTCTCCCGGTGGCGCCGGAACACCGCCGGGGCCATCATCATCACCGTGATCTACACCAACACCTCTGTCATCTTCACCCACATCTCCATCACCTTCCCCCATCTATCTATAGCGGTCCACTCTCCCGCAACCCACTGTACTCTCTACTAGAACATGGTGCTTTATGCTTCATATTATTATCCAATGATGTGTTGCCATCCTATGATGTCTGAGTAGATTTTTGTTGTACTTTCGGTAATTGCTGAAATGCTATGATTGGTTTAATTTGCTTGTGGTTATGTTGCTGTCCTTTGGTGCCCATCATATGAGCACGCGCGTGGATCACATCATAGGGTTAGTTGTATGTTGATAGGACTATGTATTGGAGGACAAGAGCGACAGAAGCTTCAACCTAGCATAGAAATTGATGCATACGGGATTGAAGGGAGACCAATATATATTAATGCTATGGTTGGGTTTTACCTTAACGAACGTTTGTAGTTGCGGATGCTTGCTAATAGTTCCAAACATAAGTGCATAGAATTCCAAGTCAGGGATGGCATGCTAGCAGCGGCCTTTCCCACATAAAACTTGCTATTGGTTTAGTAAAATAGTCAATTGCTTAGGGACAATTACGCAACTCCTACCACCACTTTTCCACACTTGCTATACTAACTTTATTGCTTCTTTATTACGAAAACCATAGAGGTTAAACTGTGTCAATTAATAACCAAACCAATTTCATTCTGAGATCTTTTGTGTTAGGAACGTGTTGTTACATCATGGATCTACAATTGTGTATCTTTGTTTACTTCCTAGTTGCCATGACAAAATTCAAACTTTGAGAACAAATATTGCTTTGCAATGAAGTTAAATTTAGTACTAGCATTTCACACACAAAATAAATCTCATCCAGCAAGCAAGAAAATTGTGTGCAAATCTTCGATGTTTCTAAGCTCCCTCAAATTGAGGCGCTGAGAGCTCCGGGCTATGGTCGTGTGGTGGACCCTGTCCATCAGTGCCAGGAAGCGACAACCCAAGCTGGCTTAGACATGTTTTGTGTGTGTCGGTCGCACAGGATTTTTCCGTATCTTCGAGTCGTCCATATGTTATGTAGTGCTTCGTGATTTGATTGGGTTGGGGCTTTTGATTTTGCGAGTTGCCACCTGGCCACTTTCCTGCTTTGAAGTAATAATCCTTTATTTGATACTCTCACTCTCCTGCAGTGTAGATTATTGCTCCTGATTAAGTTCCACATCCTCCAGAATAGAAATCTTTCTCTCTGATTTATAGTTGAGATAATTGCATCTATCGTCCTCGTAGTCACTGGCTGGCGAGGTCCAACTTGGTCCTGGTGGTTGCAAAGTGCTTCAATACGGTTCCGGCACAAGAAAATGCGTGCTCAATACGGTCTCTGAGGTTGAAACAGTAGTCCTGACTCTACACGCTGCATAGTATCTCGTATTTCTATAGCTAACATGCCCATTTGTCTGTGGGCCGAGTAATACAAAGAAAAAAGCGCACCGACAAATAAAAGGAAAAAACACGACAAGGGGATTCGCACGCATAAGCTTCTACCCCATCGTTGGGCAAACAAGCCACCAGGCCGAATCCGTGATATGTTTAATATGGGGATGCATCGTCTATTATATATCTTGTCTTTTAAAAATTTCAGAAATTTTAAAAATGTTCATGAGTTTTTTCAAAAACATTCATCGCTTCCCACCGTGCCAAATCCGTGATATGTTTAATATGGGGATGCATTGTCTATTATATAGATATACTTGTCTTTTAAAAATTTCGTCAATTTATAAAATGTCATGAGTTTTATAAAAAACGTTCATCGCTTCCAAAAAATTTATGATAGAAAAATAAAGTTTGTGTCCACAAAAAATGTCCATGATATTTTTTCAAAATATTCAAAACAATTTTTCGGAATTTCTTTAAAATATTTCAATTTTATATAAATGTTCGCCAATTCGAAATAAAATTCGTGAATTTAAAAAAATATTCTTCACAAAAAATGTTTCTGAATTTCAAAAGTTGTTCCCCAATTTCAAGGAATGTTCGCCTATGCAAAAAAAAACTTGTCGACGAGTTCCAAAATAATTATTAGTTCATCATTATTGGGAATTTTATCAAACTATGCAAACTTTTCTTTTACAGTGTAAAAACATTTGAAAATTTCTCATACATTATTAGTAAACTATGCAATTTTTTTACATTGTATAAACATTTTGGAAAATTTCACATATATTATTTGGAAATATGTGAGTATTCCGTTAAATGTCACGTTTATATTTAACAAAAATACGCCAGCTGCATCCGTTTCTAGACGTATCAACCACAACCGAAAACCTCCTTCTCCTCCACAAAAAGCTAGGGTTTTTGCCTCCCGCCGCCGCCGCCGCAGGTCCGCCTCCCCTCCAATGGCCTTATGGCCATGGTATGCATGATGGATCTCGGCAAGGGTCGGCGGAGGGCTCCGCTTAATCGTTTCGTTCTGTTTTGCTAGGGTTTGTGTCCCGCCAGAAGACGCGAGGCGGCGGCCCCCGAAGATGGAATAAAGGTCTCCCCGCCTAGCCCCCGTTCCGGCGACGCGTCTAGCATCGTTGGTGGGCGTGTGGAGGAGTGTCTCCGGCGGATCTATCTTTGGTGGATTTGCTCGGATCTCGTCGTTGTTAGTCTACGTTCGTGTGTCTTCGGATTGGATTTTTCTGATCTACGTTATTCTTCATCTGCGGCGGTTGCTGTTCTGGTGCGCTGGTCCTACGGGGCCTTAGCACGACGACTTCCGATCGTCTACTACAACAAGTTGTGCCCGACTCCGGTGATGGAGGGCGATGACGGCGGGCGCCTTCGGCTCGCTTCAGTCTTGGTAGTTGTCGCTAGGTGGTCTACGGATCGGATGTGATTTTATTATTTCTGGTATTCGTTGTACTGCCATGATTGAAGATGAATAGATCGGAAATTTTCAAACAATGCAAACCATGTACGGTGTATTCTGCAGTATGACAGTTAGCCTGGTCCTCTCGTCTGAATGGGGCCATATGTCAGTGGGATATATGAGAAATAAAAGAAAAAAAACAGCACGAGGGTGTCGAACTTGAAACCTGTGCGCTGGTGAAGCACGTGCTAACCACCACACAAAACGTGTATGTGCTATATATCTGGAGATGCACTTCTTATAGATTAGTATTTTCTATTAGGAATCTATTTAGGTTTTTTGGGTGAAAAGAAATCTATTTAAGTTTTTTGAGAAAAGAAATCCATTTAGGTTTTTTTTAGCAACAGAAATCCATTTAGGTATACATAGTCTTTTCTTTCGGGCTGGACGGGCCTGTATTTTTTGTTTTAAAGCTATGGCCCAGTTGTCTTCTGTGTGCTCTATTTTTTGTTCGTGTTCATTTTTTGGTGATCTCCTATTTGGTGCGAGCGGCCTGGTGTGGTGTGTAACCCCCTGCACTCAGTACGTACAATTTTTTCTTTTGAAATTTCGAATATTTTAAAATTCATGATTTTCTTTTTCAAAATGGTAAACACTTTTACAAATTGGGGTGAACATTTTTCGAATTTAAAATTTGTTCACCAAATTGAAAAAATGTTCACCATAATTTTGAAGTTGCGAACATTTTCTAAATTCTTGAATCTTTTTTGAATTCACAAACATTTTGAAATTGCATACATGTTTTTTGGAACTTGTCAACAAGTATTTCTTTTATATACGCGAACATTTCTTGGCCATTTCAAATCCAAATGTAACGAGTTAAATATGTATTCCTATCAAGAAAGTGTGTTCGATCCATTTATAAAGTTTTTCCATAGTCTTGGTTAATTAAAATTGGTGCAATTTAAAAATAATTTAATTACTCCTTAGAGCTTGCAAAAAATACAACTTAATATCTATAAATTCGAATAATATATTTTTCCAATGTTTTACTTGTAACTAATGCAACGTCACACTGATGTTGCAATATCTTTCCGAATATTACCATGAATAGTTATCCTTTTGAGATACCTAGTCTCTATTGCAACAAAATGACTGCTTCGCGCAACAAATTTTTTTTGTCGCAATATCGCTACCATATTGCAACGCCGATTTAGTTTGTTGCAATAGCTAGCCACTTTTTTGCAACAATATTTGTAACTAATGCAACGTCATGCATGTGTTGCAATATCTTTCCGAATATTGCCACGAATAGTTATACTGTTCAAATACCTAGTCTCTATTACAACAAAATGACTGCCCTCTTGCAACGGAATCTGTTTGTCGCAATACCGCTGCCATATTGCAATGCTGGTACAGTTATGGCAATAGACCAAACTAAGTTAGTATTTATCGTGACCAAACTAAGTTATGGCAATATGTGTGACCTATTACCACAACGAGAGAATTTGTGGTAATATTGCGTTTTATTGCAAAAAAACGTAGTTGTAGCAATAAATTTTGTTGCAATAGACCGGAATCCTTGTAGTGATTTTATTTACGTGCTCTTTTTATTCTTGCAAACCTATCCAACAACACTTACAAAGTACTTCTAGTTTCATACTTATTCTAGGTAAAGCGAACGTCAAGCGTGCGTAGAGTTGTATCGGTGGACGATAGAACTTGAGAAAATATTTGTTCTACCTTTAGCTCCTCATTGGGTTCGACACTCTTACTTATCGAAAGAGGCTACAATTGATCCCCTATACTTGTGGGTTATGAGTCACCCATCCTAGTACTACTCACGCTCAAATGGGTTTCATACCTATGGGACTGGCTAGTTTTTACATTGGCTCGCCAAGCCTATCACAACCCTCCTCCTTTACCCGGACTTGGGACCGGCTATACCTAGAAGACATAGGCGGAGTTGAGATAGTATTATGTGCAAAGCACACAAAATTATAAAGATAAGTACAATGGTACATTCATAATAATTCTTTGTAGCGTGTGGAGTCAGATGCATCACAGTGTAGTTTTTCAACAAATGTTAGTTCACAAGTCATCATTTACCCAAAGCACGAGTAGCCGTGTCTCTCGATGACCACGTGCTCAGAGGAAGGAAAGAACGAAGAGGAAGAAGAAGCCAGGAGGATTAACCTTACGTACTCAATCTGCCAAAGATCATACTCATAGGCGACACAGAGGGAGAAGAAAAGATAAGATCTCTTTCTCCTAGCCAACAGAAACATGTTTTCTTCATATATATTACAAGTTTAGAATTCTTATGAGGGCGGTAGCGCTTGCCGTTATTTGGCCGCTTGTGTGTGCCCCGACCTAATTGGTGGAGGGGCTGATGTGCCTGTGCACGTCGTCGACGCTAGCGGCAGGTTTTCGTGCTATGTTTTATGAAATGTTAAAGCTGGACACTTCTTGAGATGAGTGGGTTGTGTTGCGCGCCCACAGGTCCCTCGTACAAAAAACGGATACGGTCATCTATCTTTTAATCAAAATGAATAAAATCCAGATAAAACGGACATCCGTTTGGTGGCTACTTGGAATTGGTCTAAGGTCAGATGGATGGGCTGAACATAACATGAGAGAGATTGCTTTGGTGGATATGCAGTGATTCCTAATCTTGCTATACATGGAAGGTACTAACCACCGAATCATATCATATCTGTTTGGGGAGTAATCAGCGCCGGTGCGCCGGCCCAAACACTGGGCCGGTCACAGCCTGGCCGTTGGATGAGGCAACCTCCAGCCGTTGTTTTTTCACGCAACTCTTTTGCATCTCGCGTTGACCAGCAACTTGTGTTCACGGCAGATCTCAGCGCTCGCTGCCGCCCTCACTTGCTGGTGAACGGCGCGACCCGTGCTCGTCGCCATGGCTGTCGTTCCGAGCATCGCGTGGTCGCCGTCACCGCCAGCAGGTCATCGTCACCAACAGCCTTGCTGCGTCCTTCAACAGGCCGCCATCGTCGCTAGCAGCCTTGCTGTGTTCGATGCAGCTCGGCGACGCCGTCATCCCGAGCATCGCGTGGTCGCCGTAGAGTCGCCGGCCTGGTCATGGCAACATCAGCCGCCGTTGCCGCAGTAGCAACTCTAGTGGCGTCGTGTGGCCGTCCCATGCTGTTGCCGGTTCCAGCAAAAATCGATGCCTGATGGAGCTAATTATGTCGCTGGATGCAGCTTCACCACATCGATGCTCCACTGGTTCCTTGCGTCTCGCATCCTCGTTGAGCGTCGAAGCACCCCCGCCCATCGATGGTTGCGGCATCGACGCCGCCGGGCCTTGCATCTCGCATCCTCGTCGAGCGTCGCCGGTTGAAGTTCGCCATGTGTGCCACCCCCAGCATCTCATCACCCCATTTGCTGGTTCCAGCAAAGAGAAACGACGATTCTAGCAAAAAAACGCCATCACACAGCAAAACCATCGTCGATCCCAACAAAGACAACACTCCAGTCATCCCATCACCCCTTTGCTGGTTCCAGCAAAATAAATCATCGACTCCAGCAAAACTACACATCGGTTCCAGCAAAATCACAGCCGGCCGCAGCAAAAAAGATCACCGTTCCAGCAAAAAATTACCATCCTTGTAGCAAAAAACACTACTGGTTCCAGCATCCCGCTGCCGCGTTCTAGCACCGTCGCGTCCCCGTCGGATGCCGCCATCGTAGCTTTTTAGATGGTCGGTTGCAGCCTTTTCAACGACCGGTTGAAGCACAGAAAAAAATTGACGGCCGCCGTTGTAACACGCATGGACGGTTTGTGTGCGCCGCCGGTGCTGCAACTGATGGCGGGCTCCGATGCTGCAATCCTGAGCCGCCGTCGTCGTGTGTGTTGTCATCTCCACCGTGACAGCAGCTGGTTGCAGCCTTTTGCCCCAACCGGTTCCAGCAAAAGTATTAACCGGTTGTAGCACCGGGGTGCGTCGTCTCCATCGTCGAGTAGCTGCTGCTCACCGCACCGCCCATGGCCTCCGCTGGCGCTGCCCCAGGTGCAGGACTACCCCGTCAAATCCGTGAGAGGGAGGAGCCACGCGAGCGCCGTAGCCATGGGAAGGAAGGAGCCGCACGAGCACCGCATCAAGAAAATGTCGCTTGCCGGGGAAGATTGACCATGGTCGGGAGTTGGAGTGAGGGGAATTGGAAGGAAAGAGACAGGTGAAACGAGTGGCTCTGCTGCGTCGAGATGGATAAGAATGAGAGAAAAAGCAAGCGGTGCGCGTGGGCCCATAGTGAACGTGAGGGTGCACCCGTGTAAGCGAGCGAGGCGACCGGCCGTATTTCGGCCGGCTCGCCGATTCCAAAGGTTTCCCTATCTGTTTACATCAATTACATGAGATATTCTACACATAAGCATCTGCTATAAGTACGTCTATATTCTAACGACTGCGTGTAACCATCCATCCCCTGCTTTACTTCAAGAACGCAAGACACACCACTACGCTTGGCCAAAGAAGCTACGGACCCATCGAGCACCAGGCACATGGCGGCCAGCAACGCCGGCGCTCTCCCGGTGGTGGACCTGGCGCCGTTCTTCGCCGGGGACGGTGCCCACGACAACAGCGCACGCGCGCGGGCCATCGAGGCCGTGCGCCAGGCGGGCCAAGCGACCGGGTTCTTCCGCGCGGTGAACCACGGCGTGCCGCGCGAGCTCATGGCACGCGCTTTGGAGCTATCGGCAGCGTTCTTCGCGCTCCCGGACGAGGAGAAGGCCAAGGTGCGGCCCGCCGAGGCCTCCTCCAACGCTCCGCTACCTGTGGGGTACGCGCGGCAGCCGGCGCACTCCGCCGACAAGAACGAGTACCTCCTCCTCTTCAACCCCAAGCTCGGGCTCAACCACTACCCCGCCGAACCGGCCGGACACAGGGGTGAGTTGGAGGAGTGCTTCGCCAAGCTCACCGACCTGGGGCTGCTCATCCAGGACATCCTGAACGAGTGCATGGGCCTGCCACGAGGCTTCCTTGCAGAGTACAACGCCGACCGTGACTTCGACTTTCTCACGGCGCTGCGATACTTCCCGGCGACAGCCGACGAGAACAACGGCAGCAGCGCGCACGAGGACGCCAACTGCATCACCTTCGTACTGCAGGACGACGTCGGGGGCCTGGAGGTGCTCGGCGTCGACGGCCGCTGGGTCCCCGCGGAACCTGTGGAGGGCACCATCGTCGTCAATGTGGGCGACGTTCTGCAGGTGCTGAGCAACAAGAAGTTCAAGAGCGCCACGCACAGGGTGGTGAGGAGGCCGGAGGTGCACCGCCACTCCATCGTCTTTTTCCTCAACCTTCACGGCGACAAGTGGGTCGAGCCGCTGCCGGCTTTTGCGGCAGACGTCGGCGAGCCGCCGCTGTACAGAGGGTTCCGATACAACGAGTACATGCAGCTGCGCATGAGGAACAAGTCCCACCCGCCGTCGAGGCCTGACCGCCTGAGGACGTCGTCCACATCACCCATTACGAGATCTTCTAGCTCGCAAAAGCTTGCTTCCATTCCATGGTCCATGCCGTACTCTGCCTTTTCTCCGTAGGGTCTCAAATTTCAGTTCGTCCTCTGTTTGCCGTGTTAACTGTGAAGCGTAATTTAGCAAAGCAAGAGTCTTAAACAGTAGAAGGCCAACCCAGCCGAAATTTATAAATCCCGTTTTAAAGTTGGGGCAAATTTTAAAAACCCGTAAACTAGGGTAAAATTAAAAGTTTTAAAATTTAAATTCTGGAAATTTATGGCCCCCAAATTTGAAATGGAATTTATTCCCAAAATTTGGATGTTTTTTTTTTTGGGAAAGCCCAAATAGTTTAAAAACCCTTTGGAAATTTTAAAAAAACGGGTTTTTAACCAAAAATTTGGCCAGGGCCCCTCCTTTTAAACCCATTCAAAATTTTCCGAAAACTCCTGGTGAACCATAAAAGCCCGAAACCCAAGAAAAAACGAAAGACTGCCTTTCGGAATTTCCTCCCAAAAAAATTGCAAAGGATGCTCCACCCTTTTGGGAAACTCCCCAGGGCCCCCCTTTAATAACCCTGGGCCCCGGGCATTCAAAAAAACCCAAAAAAATTTTTTACCCTTTAAAAAAAATTTAAAACCCTGTTTTAATCCAAAAACCCCTAAAACCCCACCGGCCCTTAGGGTTTCCTCCCAAAGGGGGCCCAAAAATTAAAACTTCGTTTCCCCCTTCCCGGGAGAAAATTTTCCCCCCCGGGAAAATCCGCCCGGGCCCAAAAACCCCTTTCAAGGGCGGTTTCCGAAACTTCCCGGGCCCCCCCGGGGGCCCCCCCTTTTTGGGGGCCCCCAAACCCGTAACCCCGCAAAAAAGGGTTCCCCGGGCATTCCTTTCCCCAATTCCCGGGGGAAAATTTCCCAACCCGGTTTAAATGACCCGGATGGGTTTTAAAAAATCCAAAAAAAACCCCGTGGTAAAACCAACTTCCCGGG
The DNA here is from genome assembly GCA_021437245.1 of Aegilops speltoides. Classification (NCBI taxonomy): domain Eukaryota; kingdom Viridiplantae; phylum Streptophyta; class Magnoliopsida; order Poales; family Poaceae; genus Aegilops; species Aegilops speltoides. Next base: position 546,035,727 of record CM038142.1, read on the forward strand.
GTAACCCCTTTAAGGGTTTAAACGGGAAACCCAGGGTTTCCGTTAAAAAAATCCCCCCTTCCCCGGCCCCCTCCCCTTTACCCCAAAACCCTTTTTGGGGGTAGGGAAAAATTTGGCCCCAAAATTTTTAAAGGGGATAAATTGGGCCCCAAATTAAAAGGGTTCCCCTGGGGTAAAACCCTTTATTTAAAAGGTGGCCCGCTTTATGGGGGAAAAAAATCCCAAAGGTTAATAAAAATTGGGTCGAAACATACCCCTAAATTAAAAGGCCCGGAAAAAAATTCAAAGGGGCCGAAATTTAACGCCGGGGGAAATTTCCCCAACTTTGAAACCCAAAGGATAAAAACCCCGTGAATAAAAATTAAAGGGAAAAGAAAATGGGGGGGAAGGGGGAACCGGGGGGCCTTTTCCCAAATTTTGGGGATTTTGGTTGCTTTTTTTAACCCCTTGGCCTTTAATTTTGAGAAATTAAAAGGGCGCCCGCTGAAAAATGAAAAAAAGGGGGGAGGTGTTTACCCAAATAAAGGGTGTTGGTCCCCAAATGCCAAAATTTTTTAAACCCCCAAGGGGAAAAAACCCCAATTTGCCAATGGGAAGAGGGGAAAAAAGGGAAATTTGGGTTTTCTCCAAACCGGTTACCCCAACCCCCATTTTAAAACATTTACCCGGAGTAAAATTTTTTGAAAGGCCCTTCCCGGGAAACTTTCCTTTTTAAAAGGGGCCCCCAATGGAAAACCCCAATTGAACCCTTTAAACCCACCCCAAATCAAACCAAAAGTTTATCCCCAAAAATAAATTAAAATCCTCCCGGGGTTTTTTTGGGAATTCCCTTCCAAGGGGGTCCCTAAGGGGTGGGAAACCCCCTTTTCTTTCCGCCTTTCCAAAAACCCCCAAACCCCTTTAAGAAACTTCGGGAAAATTTGAAATTTTGGTTTTAAACCCTTCCTTTAAACCACCCCAAAGACCCCTTAAAAGGGTTCCCTGTTCCACCTAAAACCACCTCAAAACCCCCGGGGGAAAAAATTTTTTCTTTCCAAAACCAACCCCGTGCCAAAATCCCCAAACCGTAAATCGAAATTTACTAATCTGAAAAAAAAACACCCTTTTTACCCTTTTTCCAAGTAAAAAACCCCCTGCCCAAATTTTTGAAAAAATTTTGGTACACAAAATTTTAAACACAACTTTTTCCCTTTAGAATTTTTTTGGAAAATTTTTGGGGGAAAACCCTTTTTAAAAACAGGGGTAAAATTTTTACAAAAATTTTTAAAAAATAAAGGAATTAATAAACCCAAAGCCCTTACCCAAAAAGCTAAAAACAACCCCAACCCCTTTTATTAAAAACCCAAATAACCCCAATTCAAATTTTCCAAATGCCCACAATAAACCCAAAAAGCCCCTTTTCCAAACCAATTTGTGGGTTTTCCACCCGGAAAAAGTTCCCGGAAGGCTTTTTTCCCTTCTTTATTTTCCCAAAAATTTTTTCCCTTTTTTAAAAAATTTTAAAGAAATTTTTAAAAACCCGAGAAAAACTAAAAATTTTTATTCCAAAAAGGGGGTCCCCCCATTTTCCCTTTACCGCCCTTAAAATCAAAATTTCCTTTTAAATGCCCCCTTTCATAAAATTTGTTCTTAAATCCCAAACAATTTAAACTTGAAACCCAACCCGGTGGAAAAACCCGGGTTCTTTTTAAGGGGGAAAAAAAAGGGCCCGATCTCAAAAAAAAAGGCCCCCAACCGTTTTCCTAGCCCCCCCCCTTCCCACCTTGGGGGGACCCCCCCCCGGGTTGTTCCCCCCAAAAAATTCAAAACCAAGCCCAAAAAAGGGGCCCCCCTTCCTCAAAAGAAAAAACCCGGCCTTTTTTCCCGAAAAAATACCCCACCCCACCCCCCTTTTCCTCCAAAATTTTCCCGCCCGGGGGTCTTGGGAAAAAGGGAGGTAAAAAACACTTTTTGGGTTCTTTTCCCCGGGGTAAAACTCTTTATTACGAGATTTATGGAACCCGATTTGCCAGGTTTTAATTCTAAACCCTAAGGCCCTTTTTATTAAACCAGTAATTTTTTTAAGAAGGAAAACCCCAAAAAAGGATTTGGGGGGTTTTTTAAACTTCTTCCCCAAACCCCCAAGAAATTCCCCCTTTTAAGAAAAATCCCAACCCCTTCGTTGGGCCCCGGGAAATTTTCCAAATCCTTTCTTTAAATTTAAAAGGGGTTACCAAAATTTCCCTTGAAAAATTCAAACCGTTTTTAATTTAAAAAGCCCAAACAAACTTCCGTTTGAAACCCCTTACCCTTCGGGGTTTTTTCAAGGGAGCAACCCCGGGAAAACCCTTTTTTCGGATCCCCCGGCCGGGTTAAAACCCCCCCCATAAAAAGGGCGGTTTTATTGGCACCCTTTTAAAAGGGCCCCGGGCTCCTTTTTGAACCCCAACCCCCGGCCCCTTTTAAACATTTTTATAACAACCCCCTTTAAAAGGGGGGGGGTTTTTTCGCCCCTTCCCAACCCCCCCCCCGGTTTTACCCCCAAACGGGCCCAAACCCCTTCCTTGGGGGGGGGGAAAAAGGCCAGGGGCCCAGTTCTAACCCCGAATTTTTGTCCCCGGGAGCTTTTCCAATAAAGGGGGGTTTGTTCCCCCCTTCCTTAGGGAACCCAATTAAGTAAAGCCCGGGGGTTTTGTTTGGGTTTTTTGGGGAGGGCCCTTCCCAAACCCCCCAAATTGGCCGTTTTAATAACCCTTTTTAAAAACCCCCGTTTTCCCTTTGAAGGGAAATTAAAATTTTGAGGGCCCATGATTTAAAGGGCCCCCGGGGCTTCAGTTGGGGGAAAGAACCCGCCCCCCTTTTCCCAGGTTTAAAGGGCCGGGTCGGGGATTAACCAAAGGGGTTAACCCAAAAAGGCCCGGGGAAAAAATCCCCCCGGTTAAAGGGCCCTTTCCAAAATTTAAAGGCCCGACCCCACTTTTCCCAAAATGAAAACCCCCGGGGGATGAAAGGGGGAAAGGGTTTTTTCAAAACCCCTTCCGGGGTTCCCCTAAATTTTTTAAAAAAGGGGGGAAAAGCGGGAAAATGGCCTTTCAAAACCCCCTTGGGTCGGGAAAATTTTAAAAAGGGGAAAAAACAAACCCCCAATTTAAGAAGGCCCCAGACCGCGGGGAAAAGGGGTTTAAAGGAAGAAAATATTCCCCCAGAAAGGAGGTTTTAAAAAATTGTTTTTTTGGGGGAACCCTTTTTTTTAAACCGGTAAAGGGTTCTTTTAAACCCAAGTTTTAAAACCCCTTTGGGAAAAATTTTTTGGCCCCCAATTTCCCAAAAAAGGGACTTGGGAAAGATCGGTTTTCCCCAAAAAAAAGGCCCCCTTTTTTGGGGGGAACGGGGGCCCCCCGCCGGGGCCCCAAGGGAAACCCAAAACCCCGGGAAAAAGGGGGAGACATTTTGGGGGAAAAGGGCCCTTTGCCCCTTAGGGTGGGAGGGGAGAAAAATTTTATTTGTGGGTTTAAATGAAATTATTTTTAAAAAAAAAAAGGCCCAAGGGGAATAAGGGGTAAAAAAAGCCCGAAAGGAACTTTAAATTAAGGGTGGGGAATCGCAAACCCGGGCGGTTTAAAAGGGCTTTTCCTTTAAACAAATCCGGGGCAAATGCCCCCCAAAATGAATGACAAGGGAAATTTTTAATTTCAAAGGTTCGTGGGTTTGGGCAGTTTCCCAAGAAGGAAAGCCGAGAAAGCTTTGTTGAAAACAGCCAAATTCCAACAAACGCCCTTGTGGAAGAGAAAAACAAAACCTCCGTTTTGGAAAACCAAACCCCGGTTTGAAAGTTAAAAAAGAAAGGTTTGGGAAAGGGAGGGGGGAGATTTGGGGAATTTTAATCAAAAAATAAAAGGGTAGCCCTTTCCCCAAAAATAAAGGGCCCAAAGTGCCCCTTTTAAGAAAAACCACCCGAAAAAACCCGGGAAACCCCTTTTTAATTTAAAGATGCCCGAGGGAAGGGCCCTTTTTTCCCGGGAAAACCCCCATTGGTTTGAACTTTAATTTTTTGGCCCAAATTTTTATTTGGGAAAAATTTTAGGTACTGCTGTAGAAAGGGGTCGAAATTTAGGAAACGGGTTTAAAAGTCCGGGGCCCCCGCCCTTTTTAAAGTTGAGGGGCCCAAATTTGAAAGGGGTTTAAAAAAACCATGGTTTAAACATTGGCCACCTTCTTGGCCTTCTTCTCCGGCACCACTTGCGGTGCTGGGACCAGCAACCCCGCTAGACGGGCGTCCACTGGGTCTTCTGGCATGGGAGCCGGGCAGATGAGCTGCTCGGCCTTCTTCATCCACTCCTATCAAAGGAAAAAGGAGATTGACACCCGCTTAGGGTCGAACTATTAACAACAAGTGTCCCGTAAAGGGGTAGAATCACTTACCTCGTTAGCTGGGCGCTGCGAGTGAAATCCGCGATCTTCCGTCGCGGATGCGGGGGCTTCGGCGCCCTTAAATAGCACCTCCAGCGCCTTCAGACGTCAGGTCAAGAGCCCGCCAACGCTGGTGCTGTTCCGGATCGAACTCCCACAGATTGAATGCCCGTTTGGCACGGGAGAATCCGCGACGAGCATGACTTGGACCACGTTAACCAGCTGAGCTTCTTGTTCACCAGCTTCGGATACAAGCTTGGAGTCCCGGCTCCTCGAATTACCCCACAGCAAGCCCTTCTTTCCAGGAGGTGAACTGCGAGGGATACCAGATCTGAACTCGGGGCCGCCGCCACGAGGGTCGCTGCTCGGTGATATAGAACCACCCCGATCGCCACCCTTGACGGATTCCACGAAGGCCCTTTGAACTAAAGGACGTTGGGCATCTTGCCCAACATGGCGCCCAAGACTCCGCTTGAGTGCCCTTCACTACCTTCGCTTGACATTGAAGGTCTTGAGCCACAAGTCAAGTGGGGCTGGATGTAGAGGAAGGCCTCGCACACGCACGATAAACGCCGAGATGTTGAGGATGAAGTTGGCGCCAGATCATGGAAATCCAGGCCGTAGTAGAACATGAGCCCCGGACAAAGGGGTGAAGTGGAAAGCCCAGTCCAGCGGAGGAAGTGGGGAAGGAAACGACCCTCTCATGGGGCCAGGGGTGGGGATGAGCTGCCCTCGTCGGGCAGCCGGTGCTGCGATGTCGCCGGAAAGGTATCCGGTGTTGCGCAGCTTTGTGATGTGCTCCTCATTAACGGTGGAGGCCAACCACTTGCCTCCCGCTCCGGACATGGTCGGAGAAGGTTGAGACGAGATGCGCGAACTTGGGCGCTGGAGCTCGAGTGCGTGGAGATGGATAAGCAAAGGAGGAAGAAGGCGCAGGTGAAAAGGTGAATCCTTATCCCTTATATATAGGCGGACGAAGACTATGCGTCCCCACTAGCCTGGTAAAACTCGCTTATCTCCCAAGCGCCACCACCAATGGCGCGGTTGGGTTACCCACGTCCGTATTGATGAGAATCCCGGAATAAGGGGGACACGATCTCTGCTTCGACAAGACATGCCAAGGAAACCGCTTCACTAAACGCGCTGAGGTAGTATAATAAAAAACGATTCAAGTAAAGGCTTGGTAGTGGCGTGACGTCATACCGCGAAATACGTCAGCAGATTGAACTTGTGTACATTTTATTCTCTACGGTGGAATGTGGAATTTATTTTGCGAGCCGACACTATCCTGGTGTTCACAATCTTCTTTGGATTATTCGGAGGAGGAACCCGCCTTGCAATGCCGAACATTATGCGCGCCGGACTCATCGTCATTGAAGCCAGGTTTAGGGGCTACTGAGGGAGTCCTGGACTAGGGGGTGTCCGGACAGCCGGACTATCATCGTCCGCGGACTCCAAGACTACGAAGATACAAGATTGAAGACTCCGTCCCGTGTTCGGATGGGACTTTCCTTGGCGTGGAAGGCAAGCTTGGCAATACGGATATGTAGATCTCCTACCATTGTAACCGACTCTGTGTAACCCTAGCCCCCTCCAGTGTCTATATAAACCGGAGGGCTTTAGTCCGTAGGACATAACCTCCATTACAACAATCATACCATAGGCTAGCTTCTAGGGTTTAGCCTCCTTGATCTCGTGGTAGATACACTCTTTTACTACCCATATCATCAATATTAATCAAGCAGGACGTAGGGTTTTGCCTCCATCAAGAGGGCCCGAACCTGGGTAAAACATCGTGTCCCTTGCCTCCTGTTACCATCCGCCTAGACGCACAGTTCGGGACCCCCTACCCGAGATCCGCCGGTTTTGACACCGACAACAACCATCAAGGGAGCAAGCAAGATCAATCGATCAATCTCTCCTCGAGCCACCCATGTTCACCTTCTGGTGCACACCATACGTTGGCGTCCTAGACCTGGGCATCAAGCAGAATCATGGCGATATACATGGTTGCATCTCATACAAACTGCCCTGGCAAAACATCAAATAACCACAACTCAGTTGGTTATAATAAGAACAAAGGATTGCATGGCCAAAAAGCATATCAGCAAAACACACTGGAATAGGCTGAGTATGCCACAAATTCTTGCCAGCCACCTCAAGAAATTTAAACTACATAGCTTAGCATCATCTGTTAGAACACACACCTTAATCACTCCGGTTTTCTTCTCAAGCTGACATTTCACTTTCCTCCCCTTTGCGATCTCAACATACTTGTTTGTTAGTGAGAAGCAATTTTGTGTACCAGCAGATTAGTGCATATTAATGAAGCACCTCACTGATGCTTTCAAGGCTAGGAACTACGGCGACAATTCATAAGTCAAAAATAACAATAGTACTAGTAAGGGGTAACTCTGGAGATAACCATGGGTTTACAGTGACAATTTTACTGGTAGAAATCATCGAAACACTACCGCAGGTCCGGAATTGCAATATTGATCAAATGCCAGTTATTTCAATTCAGACATAGCCCAAGCCACCTTTTACCAAACAACCTTGAATAAGCTAAAAAAGGACCTCAATAAGTCCCGAACGTTCGGAATTTAATCAAGTCATCCTGAACGTATTTTGATGGCAACCTTAGTTGCTGTGAGGTGGCAACTTTAGTTGTTAACACATGGCAACTTTGTTCCACTTTGATTTTTGTCGAAAATTGCCATGTTTGTTAACATGGCCTTAAATAAAGTTGCCATGAAAAGAGTTCGGATTAGCATGCTTAAAAATCGAACGTTCGGGATTTATTTATTCTGAAAAAAAACTGTTTGGCATGTGCTTCCTACTTCCTAGTATGGAGTGCAATGATGCATTCAGATTATGCTTCCAGACTCAACTACGTCTAGCAGAGATCACATACAAAAGACAGGTTATTGAACAGGCAGAGAGCTTGAAAGGTAGTCCCCTGCCGTCATTTGACAAGGTCCAACTACCATGTTACTTCACCACATCACAATATCAAACATATTAACTGACAAAGATGTCCAGTTATCAATCTTTTTGGATAAGAACTCAATTCCCAAGGAGCACACTTACAACATTGAACACAACAGAAGCCCAAGGGCATGTGCACCAAAAACCCAATCAGCATATGCTTATCTTTTTATCGAGGCATTCGGTAAAGCCAAAGAAAGAAATTGAGTCCTCACCGATCTCAAGATTGTGCCATGGATGCCTGGCCACCGCCCTCATCGACAGGATCCTCTCGTTGAGCTTCGGAGCAGGCCGGCTCACCAACTACTAGGCGGTGGCGGCGCTGGTGGAATCCTCTTCGCTCATCCTGCTAACAGAATAAATCAAACCTCGGAGAAACAATAATCAGAATGAACCAGACCTCGGAAGAAATCAGAATGGTATGAAACAACACGTTCGTTTCACTAAATTCTCAAAGAACCCAGCTAAAATCCCGAGGCCTGGCCCTTGAGGGCCACTCTTCATCGCCAACGTTTGTGTTGGCGGAGCTGTCCGGGGGAATAGTTCTTCCCCTCTTGGACCCTTCGGCCTCCCCTGTTGGGGAGGCCTTCCACTTTCTCTCTCCCTCCTCTGGGAGAGAGTCTTCTTCCTCCTCCTCATCTTCGGGGGAGGAATCCACCTCGGAGTCGTTGGACACCTGAAAACGGGAACTCTTTCGAGTACCCGTGGCCACCTTCTTGGCCTTCTTCTCCGGCACCACTTGCGGTGCTGGGACCAGCAGCCCCGCTAGACGGGCGTCCACTGGGTCTTCTGGCATGGGAGCCGGGCAGATGAGCTGCTCGGCCTTCTTCATCCACTCCTGTTAAAGGAAAAAGGAGATTGACACCCGCTTAGGGTCGAACTATTAACAACAAGTGTCCCGTAAAGGGGTAGAATCACTTAGCTCGTCAGCTGGGTGCTGCGAGTGAAATCCGCGATCTTCCGTCATGCGGATGCGGGGCTCGGCGCCTTAAACAACACCTCCAGCGCCTTCAGATGTCGTGTCGAAGAGCCCGCCAACGCCTGGTGCTGTTCCGGATCGAACTCCCACAGATTGAATGCCCGTTTGGCACGGAGAATCCGCGGACGAGCATGGCTTGGACCACGTTAACCAGCCCGAGCTTCTTGTTCACCAGCTTGGATCTGGGCTTGGAGTCCCGCGGCTCCTCGAATTACCCCACAAGAAGCCCTTCTCTTTCCGGAGGTGAACTGCGAGGGATACCAGATCTGAACTCGGGCCGCCGCCCACGAGGGTCGCGCGACTCGGTGATATAGAACCACCCGACCGCCACCCTTGACGGATTCCACGAAGGCCCTTGAACCAAAGGACGTTGGGCATCTTGCCCAACATGGCGCTCCAAGACTCCGCTTGAGTGCCCTTCACTACCTTCGCTTGACATTGAAGGTCTTGAGCCAAGCGAAGTGGGGCTGGATGCAGAGGAAGGCCTTGCACACGAGGATAAACACCGAGATGTTGAGGATGAAGTTCGCGCAGATCATGGAAATCCAGCCGTAGTAGAACATGAGCCCCGGACAAAGGGGTGAAGTGGAAAGCCCAGTCCATGGAGGAAGTGGGGAAGGAAAATGACCCTCTCATGGGGCTGGGGTGGGATGAGCTGCCCCTCGTCGGGCGGCCGGTGCGCGATGTCGCCGAAAGGTATCCTGGTCTTTGCGCAGCTTTGTGATGTGCTCCTCCTTAACGGTGGAGGCCAACCACTTGCCTCCCGCTCCGGACATGGTCGGAGAAGGTTGAGACGAGATGCGCGAACTTGGGCGCTGGAGCTCGAGTGCGTGGAGATGGATAAGCAAAGGAGGAAGAAGGCGCAGGTGAAAAGGTGAATCCTTATCCCTTATATATAGGCGGACGAAGACTATGCATCCCCACTAGCCTGGTAAAACTCGCTTATCTCCCAAGCGCCACCATCCATGGCGCGGTTGGGTTACCCACGTCCGTATTGATGAGAATCCCGGAATAAGGGGGACACGATCTCTGCTTCGACAAGACATGCCAAGGAAACCGCTTCGCTAAACGCGCTGAGGTAGTATAATAAAAAACGATTCAAGTAAAGGCTTGGTAGTGGCGTGACGTCATGCCGCGAAATACGTCAGCAGATTGAACTTGTGTACATTTTATTCTCTCTACGGTGGAATGTGGAATTTATTTTGCAGAGCCGGACACTATCCTGGTGTTCACAATCTTCTTTGGATTATTCGGAGGAGGAACCCGCCTTGCAATGCCGAACATTATGCACGCTGGACTCATCGTCATTGAAGCCAGGTTCAGGGGCTACTGAGGGAGTCCTGGACTAGGGGGTGTCCGGACAGCCGGACTATCATCGTCCGCGGACTCCAAGACTACGAAGATACAAGATTGAAGACTCCGTCCCGTGTTCGGATGGGACTTTCCTTGGCGTGGAAGGCAAGCTTGGCAATACGGATATGTAGATCTCCTACCATTGTAACCCACTCTGTGTAACCCTAGCCCCCTCCAGTGTCTATATAAACCGGAGGGCTTTAGTCCGTAGGACATAACCTCCATTACAACAATCATACCATAGGCTAGCTTCTAGGGTTTAGCCTCCTTGATCTCGTGGTAGATCCACTCTTTTACTACCCATATCATCAATATTAATCAAGCAGGATGTAGGGTTTTGCCTCCATCAAGAGGGCCCGAACCTGGGTAAAACATCGTGTCCCTTGCCTCCTGTTACCATCCGCCTAGACGCACAGTTTGGGACCCCATACTCGAGATCCGCCGATTTTGACACCGACAACAACCATCAAGGGAGCAAGCAAGATCAATCGATCAATCTCTCCTCGAGCCACCCATGTTCACCTTCTGGTGCACACCATACGTTGGCGTCCTAGACCCGGGCATCAAGCAGAATCATGGCGATATACATGGTTGCATCTCATACAAACTGCCCTGGCAAAACATCAAAGTTGGTTATAATAAGAACAAAGGATTGCATGGCCAAAAAGCATATCAGCAAAACACACTGGAATAGGCTGAGTATGCCACAAATTCTTGTCAGCCACCTCAAGAAATTTAAACTAGATAGCTTAGCATCATCTGTTAGAACACACACCTTAATCACTCTGGTTTTCTTCTCAAGCTGACATTTCACTTTCCTCCCCTTTGCGATCTCAACATACTTGTTTGTTAGTGAGAAGCAATTTTGTGTACCAACAGACTAGTGCATATTAATGTTGCACAATATCAATTTTGTGTACCAGCAGATTAGTGCATATTAATGAAGCACCTCACTGATGCTTTCAAGGCTAGGAACTATGGCGACAATTCATAAGTCAAAAATAATAATAGTACTAGTAGGGGGCAACTCTGGAGATAACCATGGGTTTACAAAGGACAATTTTATGGTAGAAATCATCGAAATACTACCGCAGGTCCGGAATTGCAATATTGATCAAATGCCAGTTATTTCAATTCAGACATAGCCCAAGCCACCTTTTACCAAACAACCTTGAATAAGCTAAAAAAGGACCTCAATAAGTCCTGAACGTTCGGAATTTAATCAAGTCATCCTGAACGTATTTTGATGGCAACCTTAGTGCTGTGAGGTGGCAACTTTAGTTGTTAACACATGGCAACTTTGTTCCACTTTGATTTTTTGTCAGAAAATTGCCATGTTTGTTAACATGGCCTTAAATAAAGTTGCCATGAAAAGAGTTCGGATTAGCATGCTTAAAAATCGAACATTCGGGATTTATTTATTCTGAAAAAAAACTGTTTGGCATGTGCTTCCTACTTCCTAGTATGGAGTGCAATGATGCATTCAGATTATGCTTCCAGACTCAACTACGTCTAGCAGAGATCACATACAAAAGACAGGTTATTGAACATGCAGAGAGCTTGAAAGGTAGTCCCCTGCCGTCATTTGACAAGGTCCAACTACCATGTTACTTCATCACATCACAATATCAAACATATTAACTGACAAAGATGTTCAGTTATCAATCTTTTTGGATAAGAACTCAATTCCCAAGGAGCACACTTACAACATTGAACACAACAGAAGCCCAAGGGCATGTGCACCAAAAACCCAATCAACATATGCTTATCTTTTTATCGAGGCATTCGGTAAAGCCAAAGAAAGAAATTGAGTCCTCACCGATCTCAAGATTGTGCCATGGATGCCTGGCCACCGCCCTCATCGACAGGATCCTCTCGTTGAGCTTAGGAGCAGGCCGGCTCACCGGCTACTAGGCGGTGGCGGCGCTGGTGGAATCCTCTTCGCTCATCCTGCTAACAGAATAAATCAAACCTCGGAAGAAACAATAATCAGAATGAACCAGACCTCGGAAGAAATCAGAATGGTATGAAACAACACGTTCGTTTCACTACATTCTCAAAGAACCCAGCTAAAATCCCGAGGCCTGGCCCTTGAGGGCCACTCTTCATCGCCAACGTTTGTGTTGGCGGAGCTGTCCGGGGGAATAGTTCTTCCCCTCTTGGACCCTTCGGCCTCCCCTGTTGGGGAGGCCTTCCTCTTTCTCTCTCCCTCCTCTGGGAGAGAGTCTTCTTCCTCCTCCTCATCTTCAAGGGAGGAATCCACCTCGGAGTCGTCGGACACCTGAAAATGGGAACTCTTTCGAGTACCCGTGGCCACCTTCTTGGCCTTCTTCTCCGGCACCACTTGCGGTGCTGGGACCAGCAGCCCCGCTAGACGGGCGTCCACTGGGTCTTCTGGCATGGGAGCCGGGCAGATGAGCTGCTCGGCCTTCTTCATCCACTCCTGTCAAAGGAAAAAGGAGATTGACACCCGCTTAGGGTCGAACTATTAACAACAAGTGTCCCGTAAAGGGGTAGAATCACTTACCTCGTCAGCTGGGCGCTGCGAGTGAAATCCGCGATCTTCCGTCGCGGATGCGGGGCTTGGCGCCTTAAACAGCACCCTCTAGGCGCCGTGACGTCGTGTCAAGAGCCCGCCAACGCTGGTGCTGTTCGGATCGAACTCCCACAGATTGAATGCCCGTTCTTGGCACGGGAGAATCCAGCGGACGAGCATGACTTGGACCACGTTAACCAGCCTGAGCTTCTTGTTCACCAGCTTCTGGATACAAGCTTGGAGTCCCGTCAGCTCCCTCGAATTACCCCACAGCAAGCCCTTCTCTTTCCAGGAGGTGAACTGCGTAGGGATACCAGATCTGAACTCGGGGGCCGCCGCCCACGTAGGGTCGCGCGGCTCGGTGATATAGAGCCACCCCGACTGCCACCCCTTGACGGATTCCACGAAGGCCCCTTTGAACCAAAGGAAGTTGGGCATCTTGCCCAACATGGCGCCTCCGCACTCCGCTTGAGTGCCCTTCACTACCTTCGGCTTGACATTGAAGGTCTTGAGCCACAAGGCGAAGTGGGGCTGGATGCAGAGGAAGGCCTCGCACACGACGATAAACGCCGAGATGTTGAGGATGAAGTTCGGCGCCAGATCATGGAAATCCAGGCCGTAGTAGAACATGAGCCCCCGGACAAAGGGGTGAAGTGGAAAGCCCAGTCCGCAGAGGAAGTGGGGAAGGAAAACGACCCTCTCATGGGGCCTAGGGGTGGGGATGAGCTGCCCCTCGTCGGGCAGCCGGTGCGCGATGTCGCCGGAAAGGTATCCGGTGCTGCGCAGCTTTGTGATGTGCTCCTCCTTAACGGTGGAGGTCAACCACTTGCCTCCCGCTCCGGACATGGTCGGAGAAGGTTGAGACGAGATGCGCGAACTTGGGCGCTGGAGCTCGAGTGCGTGGAGATGGATAAGCAAAGGAGGAAGAAGGCGCATGTGAAAAGGTGAATCCTTATCCCTTATATATAGGCGGACGAAGACTATGCGTCCCCACTAGCCTGGTAAAACTCGCTTATCTCCCAAGCGCCACCATCAATGGCGCGGTTGGGTTACCCACGTCCGTATTGATGAGAATCCTGGAATAAGGGGGACACGATCTCTGCTTTGACAAGACATGCCAAGGAAACCGCTTCGCTAAACGCGCTGAGGTAGTATAATAAAAAACGATTCAAGTAAAGGCTTGGTAGTGGCGTGACGTCATGCCGCGAAATACGTCAGCAGATTGAACTTGTGTACATTTTATTCTCTCTACGGTGGAATGTGGAATTTATTTTGCAGAGCCGGACACTATCCTGGTGTTCACAATCTTCTTTGGATTATTCGGAGGAGGAACCCGCCTTGCAATGCCAAACATTATGCGCGCCGGACTCATCGTCATTGAAGCCAGGTTCAGGGCTACCGAGGAGTCTCGACTAGGGGTGTCCGGACAGCCGGACTATCATCGTCCGCGGACTCCAAGACTACGAAGATACAAGATTGAAGACTCCGTCCCGTGTTCGGATGGGACTTTCCTTGGCGTGGAAGGCAAGCTTGGCAATACGGATATGTAGATCTCCTACCATTGTAACCGACTCTGTGTAACCCTAGCCCCCTCCAGTGTCTATATAAACCGGAGGGCTTTAGTCCGTAGGACATAACCTCCATTACAACAATCATACCATAGGCTAGCTTCTAGGGTTTAGCCTCCTTGATCTCGTGGTAGATCCACTCTTTTACTACCCATATCATCAATATTAATCAAGCGGGACGTAGGGTTTTGCCTCCATCAAGAGGGCCCGAACCTGGGTAAAACATCGTGTCCCTTGCCTCCTGTTACCATCCGCCTAGACGCACAGTTCGGGACCCCCTACCCGAGATCCGCCGGTTTTGACACCGACAACAACCATCAAGGGAGCAAGCAAGATCAATCGATCAATCTCTCCTCGAGCCACCCATGTTCACCTTCTGGTGCACACCATACGTTGGCGTCCTAGACCTGGGCATCAAGCAGAATCATGGCGATATACATGGTTGCATCTCATACAAACTGCCCTGGCAAAACATCAAATAACCACAACTCTGTTGGTTATAATAAGAACAAAGGATTGCATGGCCAAAAAGCATATCAGCAAAACACACTGGAATAGGCTGAGTATGCCACAAATTCTTGTCAACCACCTCAAGAAATTTAAACTAGATAGCTTAGCATCATCTGTTAGAACACACACCTTAATCACTCCGGTTTTCTTCTCAAGCTGACATTTCACTTTCCTCCCCTTTGCGATCTCAACATACTTGTTTGTTAGTGAGAAGCAATTTTGTGTACCAACAGACTAGTGCATATTAATGTTGCACAATATCAATTTTGTGTACCAGCAGATTAGTGCATATTAATGAAGCACCTCACTAATGCTTTCAAGGCTAGGAACTATGGCGACAATTCATAAGTCAAAAATAATAATAGTACTAGTAAGGGGCAACTCTGGAGATAACCATGGGTTTACAGTGACAATTTTACTGGTAGAAATCATCGAAACACTACCGCAGGTCCGGAATTGCAATATTGATCAAATGCCAGTTATTTCAATTCAGACATAGCCCAAGCCACCTTTTACCAAACAACCTTGAATAAGCTAAAAAAGGACCTCAATAAGTCCCGAACGTTCGGAATTTAATCAAGTCATCCTGAACGTATTTTGATGGCAACCTTAGTTGCTGTGAGGTGGCAACTTTAGTTGTTAACACATGGCAACTTTGTTCCACTTTGATTTTTTGTCAGAAAATTGCCATGTTTGTTAACATGGCCTTAAATAAAGTTGCCATGAAAAGAGTTCGGATTAGCATGCTTAAAAATCGAACGTTCGGGATTTATTTATTCTGAAAAAAAACTGTTTGGCATGTGCTTCCTACTTCCTAGTATGGAGTGCAATGATGCATTCAGATTATGCTTCCAGACTCAACTACGTCTAGCAGAGATCACATACAAAAGACAGGTTATTGAACATGCAGAGAGCTTGAAAGGTAGTCCCCTGCCGTCATTTGACAAGGTCCAACTACCATGTTACTTCACCACATCACAATATCAAACATATTAACTGACAAAGATGTTCAGTTATCAATCTTTTTGGATAAGAACTTAAATCCCAAGGAGCACACTTACAACATTGAACACAACAGAAGCCCAAGGGCATGTGCACCAAAAACCCAATCAGCATATGCTTATCTTTTTATCGAGGCATTCGGTAAAGCCAAAGAAAGAAATTGAGTCCTCACCGATCTCAAGATTGTGCCATGGATGCCTGGCCACCGCCCTCATCGACAGGATCCTCTCATTGAGCTTCGGAGCAGGCCGGCTCACCGGCTACTAGGCGGTGGCGACGCTGGTGGAATCCTCTTCGCTCATCCTGCTAACAGAATAAATCAAACCTCGGAAGAAACAATAATAAGAATGAACCAGACCTCGGAAGAAATTAGAATGGTATGAAACAACACGTTCCTTTCACTACATTCTCAAAGAACCCAGCTAAAATCCCGATGTCAAACAGTTCGTTTTCTCACTCGAATTAAACACTACCCTCATACACGCCCATGCACTTGGTGAATATCCTTTTTTTCCTTTCCTCTTTCATCCAACTAATCCTGGTGTCGGTGTCAAAATCGGCGGATCTCGGATAGGGGGTCTTGAACTGTGCATCTAAGGTCGATGGTAATAGGAGACAGGGGACACGATGTTTACCCAGGTTCGGGATGTCTCTATGGAGGTAATACCCTACTTCCTGCTTGATTGATCTTGATGAATATGAGTACTACAAGATTTGATCTACCACGAGATCGTAATGGCTAAACCCTAGAAGTCTAGCCTATGTGATTATGATTGCCTCTATGGACTAAGCCCTCTGGTTTATATAGACACCGGAGGGGGCTAACTTTGTACAAAGTCGATTACATAGAAAAGGAATCTACATATCCAAATGCCAAGCTTGCCTTCCACGCCAAGGAGAGTCCTATCCGGACACGGGACGAAGTCTTCTGTCTTGTATCTTCATAGCCCAACAGTCCGAACCATGTCAATAGTCCGGATGCCCGAGGAACACTTAATCCAGGAATCCCTCAGTAGCCCTTGAACCATGCTTCAATGTCGAGGTGTCCGACGCACAGATTGTCTTCGGCATTGCAAGGCGGGTTCCTTCTCCGAATACTTCAAAATAGTCTGCGAACACAAGAAACGTGTCCGGCTCTGCAAAACAAATTCCACACACGACCGTAGAGTGTAATATTTCACGAGTCCAATCCACTGATAACTTTTTATAGCGTGACATCACGTTGCCGGCCGGCCATTATTCAAACCGTTCTTTAGCCTGCCTCTTCATATTTCGAGATGCGGTTTTATTGGCACGTCTTGTCGAAGCAGAGATCGTGTCCCCTTATTGCGGGATTCTCATTGATACGGGTGTGGGTAACCCAACCGTTTCGTTGGCATGATCCCTTGGGAATAGGCATGTTTTAAGGCCTAGGAGGGGGCGTTTGATACTCATCATCTTTATAAAAGGGCTAAGACCCGTCCTTTTTCCTTTACGCCAAGTCCTTCCTCAACCTCTCCCACCTTGAGTTCCAGCACCCAAGGTTCGAGTTAATTGCTTCGAGCTTCCCACCCATGTCTGAACCAAGCCCTCAAGGCCGGTGGGTGGCTTCCTCTGTCACAAAGGAGGATATCGCGAAGCTCCGGGAGGCAAGATACCTCACTACGGAAATCCTCCACAGGCTTCCTGCTCAAGGGCAGGTTATTCCTGCTCCCAGATCTGGCGAGACGGTAGTATTCATATCCCACTTCCTTCGGGGGATAGGGTTCGCTCTTCATCCCTTCGTTCGAGGGCTCATGTTCTATTACGGGCTAGATTTTCATGATCTAGATCCGGACTCCTTTCTTCATGTTTCGGCATTCATTATTGTGTGCGAGGCCTTCCTCCGTATTCCCCCACACTTCAGCTTATGGCTCAAGACCTTCAATGTGAAGCCGAAGGTAATCGACAGGAAACAGGCGGAGTGCGGTGGTGCTGCGGTGAGCAAACTTGCCAATACTACTTGGGCAAAGGGCTCCTTCATAGAAACTTCCGACCTGTGGCAGCAGGAATGGTTTTACATCACTGAACCCCATGGTACCAGGTGGGTAGCTACACCGGCGTTCCGATCTGGCCCTCCGTTACATCTTGCATCATGGATTAATAAGGGGTTGGACTGGGGATCCATTGATGAAGTGTAGACGCTGCAAAGCCGCATTCGGAGCCTCATCGAAAAGGAGACCGGTCTTATCAACATAATCCAAGTAATGCTAGTACACCGGGTCCTACCGTGCCAACGACGGCCTGTACCAATGTAGGAGTTCAATCCGAAAGGACGACGAACCCTTCAGCACTTCTCTGGCATGACGCTCAGAGGAATGTGGAAATTATTCTTCTGGACATGAAAACAGTGGCCGGATAGTATAGAAGACATCGGCCTTAATTGCAATCATCCGGATACCTCCGTAAGCATTCGACTTCGAACACAGTTTAGTCAAATTCCTCATAATATACTGAAAAAATCATACTCGGCCAGGGCTGGATAAAGAAGGCGGAGAGAATTAGGTGTTCGGCCCCTCTTCCTGAAGACTCAGCTTATCCGGTGTTAACAAGGATGCTGGCTCCGGCACCATATCAAGTACCGGTGAGGGAAGACCAGGAGGAGAGAAAGACAGCCCAAGGTGGCCCGCATTCTAGAGGCACACCAGGCACCTTGTCCGGGGAGATTGAAACTCCCTCTTCCAAGATGGAAGGAATGGAAAAACTGATATCCCTTCCCCTCATGGGAAGAGGAGGATCGCTTCCGAAGACTTGAAGATAAAAGCTTCTAAGCGGGGGAAGATATCCCTGTCAGGGGGTTCTGGTTCGGGAGGTGACATTGACATGCAGTCCCTCCGTAAATATAGGCCCTTAGCTAAATTGTAAGTGAACAAGGGTGTTTTAAAAATATCCCGTTCTTTCCTGGTTGTAAGGGTAACATTTAAAATATATGTTTGCAGTCCGGCATGCAGCCTTCCTCAACAGTCCTCCTCCTCGGGGGATCTTCTTCCGGAGATGATGGAGAGCGAGACGCCTCTGCCGATCTCCCCACCCGATAAGGGAGACGATGCCGAGGTGTCGTCCCGGAGGATCTTTTCCAGTCAGCAAGTGGTGGGAGGGACAGTGAAGGCCGGGCCCGAAGGCGACACTTCGACCGTCCAGGGTCCAGAGTATGTGGACCCAATGGGGACCAACAATAAAGGCCCCGGACTATCCACTTTCCGAGGGATGACGCGATCTGCTCCGGATCTGGAGGCACCAGATACATTGACGGACACATTGTGACATGCGTCCATTTCAGAGGAACATCGTACCTTCATGGCCTGGGTATGGTGGTTGCGAAGGTTCAGTCCGTGAAAAGCGGATTGAATGAAGCCTTTACAAGCCTGCTAAGAGGCTTCGAGGTACGTAATGTAATATTTTTTATTGTGTTATAAATGCAAAATGCGCCTGTATATAGATAGTAGCCCCTGAGACTCTGATTGGCGTCCAAAGGGAGATAATCAGAGGGTCAAGAAAGATATGCCCAGGAAATGATTTGACTAATTGAAACACAGGGTGTTACATCCGTGGCGACTGCCCAAGCTACAGAGATTGCAGACCTGAAGCAGAAAGTTGATGTGGCGGATGATGACATCATGCTTATTAACAGGCGGCTCGGCGAGGTGCAAGGTATGTCTTTGGGGCACTCAGTATATGCAAGTACTATGATATGAGCATGACGCTGAGAATTGTATACTGAGATATTCATAATTGCAGATAGTGCTGCCATTGTGGAGACCCTTCGGGCTGAGCTTTCCCAAGCCAAGGAGCAAGCCAGGATGAGCAATGCAGCTGTTGAAAAGGCAGCTACTGAATTAAAGGCCGAACAGGCTGCTCGGCGCTAGTGCGAGGAGAGAATATCAACTATGGCACTCCAGTTAAAGGATGCCACTGGCTGATGTGACTTTCTTGAGAAAGATAACAAAACCAGAGCAGCTGATCTTGATAAGGCCTTAGAAGAGGCGAGAAAAGCACGGTTTGAGTCTAGAGCGGCTGGGGAGGAGATCCGACAAGCTGGGGAGATCGCGGCTGGTAAGCCCTTCTTATTACAAACTAAATTCGGCAACCCAAAGTATGCCCCGCTTAATCAGATGACACTCCAGACACATTTTTGGACTTGCCGAAGAGTGTCTCCGATGTGACACGGTTTTTCCAAGTGCAAGAAGGACATGCGACGGAAGAGCTGTTCTGATTGCAATTCAGCATGCCACAACGCCCATTGTTGTTGAACGAATAGATGGCCCTGTGGGCCGAGCTCCACAAGCTCTCCGGATCTTCCATGAAGGACGTCGTAGTCCGGCTGTGGCCGACTAAGCCAATTCCGAATAGTTATTTTGGTTTGGTGCGGCAACTTGTGGATGTGGTGACGCATATCGATGATGTTAAGCGGTCAACATGCATAGAAGGTGCACGGATGGCCCTTTCGCGTCAAGACATACTGGGCAAAGATGAAGGCCAGCGATATTGCAACGAAAAGTCCACCCGAGGGCAAGGACCATCACGCGCCAGAACATTATTTTGAAGATGTCCTAGAGGGTGCCCACTTGATAGAGGGTCAGTTCTCAAAAGATATTATGTTCGAGTGAAGTGCATTGAAATTGTAAAAACGATATTATGATATATTTAAGGCTATGTTTTTTTATACTTTTGCCCAAAAAAAATTTCAGTGCCTCATCTGCGGTCGTTTCTGTATAATATGAAAGTTTGCCAGTCGTCGGCTTCTGCCCCCTCACGAATAACGCGGGGGTGTTTGGAAAAGCATTTGATCACTCTTGACCCAACGTCTTGGTCCATTAAGGAGGTGTCGATGTGGCGAACCAGGCAATCGGACTATAGGGCTTTAACACTTTCACTTAGCCATAGGAGTTTGAGGGTGGGTCTACGATATAGCCCCTAGTATGTACGCGGTTATCCGGATATGGTGCATTGACATGCGTGACCATAAGAACGGTCCTTCATTTAATACGGAAGGAATCACAAAGATTCCAGTGAGTCATCGAGTGGTTGACCAGCTCTCGCCGCATCATGACAGTCAGTTTTCGGCTTTCTCTACTAAGGTGCTCATCCGGACGAACTAGGACACAATCACACTAGTTCTCCCTTTACTACCCTAGCCGATAGAACGGAATGTAAGGTAGTAAGCACAGGAGCTGGGAAACCCAACTATTGACTAAAGACATGATTCAGAGCTGATGCATATAAGGCCAAACTCGTGACGCCGAACACCTATAGGTGTTTGGACTTTTTTCAAAGTATACCGGACCGGCTATAGCCCCTGGTAATGGACCTTGGTGTCAAGGCACGTGTGGCAATCTGACATGGGGAGAGAACGCAGGTGGTGAGGGAAGAAAACTCCAAACACCATATGAACCAAGCTGCTTCTATAATATCCCTTTCTAGTATGGCGAGCCATGTACCTACAGATAATGCCGATGGCCTCCTTGGACATTTTACATGCCAGGAAAGTATAAAGCAAAAAGATATAAAGGTTTACACATGGTCTTAGTCTAAAAAGAAACCTTAGTGTGGGGTCCTGCTGCACGTCTGCGCCGTTTTCTCCTTTGTGATATGTCCTTGAAGTGGGGAATGTGATGGCCATCTGTAAAAAAAAGAAACCTGGAAAAAGGAATCCAGTGTGGCCGTAAACAAAGTTGGTTTGTTTAACGAACTTTGAAAGATAACTTTAGAGTCCAAATAGGGAAGAGCGGACTATGGACTATTTGTATGCAGTGTGCCCCCAGCGCCGCCCAAGGAATTTTAAGGGTATACTTACGTACACGAGGCACGTATGCTATCACCTTATGGGGCGGTCGCCGGGGGTGTAACTGCTAATCGAGCTCAGGTTTATCTGAGCTGTCGCTCTGAGGTGTACGCCAGACACGTTTAGCCGTGTCCGTGGTCTTAACGACCGATGAACTGTTCGGCTTGAATAGGCCGTTTTGGACTTCGGCTGCTAGGGCCGCAGTGTCCTCCTCCGTACGAAGAGAGCACTTCATATTTCCATTGACCGTAATGACGCCGCATGGTCCAGGCATTTTGAGTTTTAAATAAGCATAATGCAGGACTGCATTAAAGCGGGCGAAGGCCGTTCTTCCGAGCAGTGCATGATAGCCACTTCAGAACGGAGCTATGTCGAAGATTAGCTCTTCGCTTCGGAAGTTACCGGGAGAGCCGAATACGACCTCCAATGTTAAAGAGCCCATGCAGCGGGTTTCTACACCCGGTATAACTCCGTTAAAGGTCATGCTGCTTGGCTTCTACACCCGGGCTATATCAGATTTAGACTGCTGCCGCCGTCCATAAGGACTCGAGTGAGATGGTATCCGTCGATTATTGGATCGATCACTAGGGCAGACGAACCCCCGTGACGGATACTAGTCGGATGATCCCTGCGATCAAAGGTGATCTGACAGGCGGACCATGGGTTCAATTTGGGGGCAACAGGCTCAACGACATAGACCTCACGGAGTACGCGTTTGCACTCCTTTGGGATGTGAGTGACATAGATCATGTTCACTGTTTTGACCTCCGGTGGAAATTTCTTCTGTCTCCCTGTGTCGGCTGGTGAGATTCATCCTCGTCTTCGCTCTGAGGTCCCTTCCCCTTGTGTTCGGTGGTGAGCTTGCCGGCCTGCTTGAAGACCTAACAACTGCGGTTGGTATGGTTCGCAGGTTTTGCGGGGGTGCCATGGATCTGGCAGGGACTGTCTAATATTTTGTCCAGGCTAGATGGACCATCTTTGTTGCCTTTGAATGGCTTCTTCCGCTAACCGGGTCTGGAGCCACTGAATCCGGCGTTTACTACTGTATCATCCGGGCTTCCAGCATTGTTTCGACGTTTATTTTTGTTACATTGTGGCTTTCCATTGTCATCCCTGACTTCGGATATGCCAGGCTCGCTGGTGCTGCTACGGGCTAACCAGCTGTCCTCGCCCGCGCAAACACGGGTCATGAGTGTAGTTAGGGCTGCCATTGTCCTTGGCTTTTCTTGGCCGAGGTGTCTAGCTAGCCATTCGTCCCGGACACTGTGCTTGAAGGCTGCTAAGGCTTCAGCGTCCAGACAATCGATGATTTGGTTCTTCTTACTAAGAAACCGATTCCAAAGCTTACGGGCTGATTCCCCGGGTTACTGGATTATGTGACTTAAATCGTCAGCATCCGGGGGCCGGACATAGGTCCCATGAAAATTGGCCCGAAAAGCATCCTCAAGTTCTTCCCAACTTCCAATGAAGTTTTCTGGGAGGCTTTTCAGCCAGTGCCGAGCTGGTCCTTTCAGCTAGAGGGGTAAGTATTTGATGGCGTGGAGATCATCTCCGCGAGCCATGTGGATGTGAAGAATAAAGTCTTCTATCCAGACAGTAGGATCCGTCGTTCCATCATATGCTTCGATATTTATGGGTTTAAACCCTTCTGGAAATTCATTATCTACCACCTCATCGGTGAAGCACAGGGGGTGTGCGGCACCCCTGTATTTGGTTATATCGTGGCGTGGGTCCGACGGTTGTAATGTTCAGCATTGGCTCCGAACTGGTATATGACCGGCATATTTTTCTTGATGACCTCAATCCCGCGTGGGGGCATGGTCCATGGATCCGTAGACGGATTTGGTCTTGCAAGCTTTTTTGTTCAGGTCCTCACGCAGATCGTGTTTCTGGTCCTGAGCCGCGGCCTCCCTTCCTTTACGGGGAGGGGGTGCGGGTTTGTGCACGCCGTTGCTAGCCACTTTGTCTTGTCCACGAGGTGGTAGGTCCGGCTTGTTGGTGATATTGTTTTTCGGCGGTATGGGCGCAATAGCCTCGTCGTAGAATTCGAGCAGCAGTTTACGCTCAAGATAGCTAGCCCTTTGTTTGGTGATTATAGCCATATTTTTCCTCAGCGTCTAGCACTTCGTTCCATCTATCATTGAGCGTATCCTGTGCGGCTTTGAGCTGCTGCTTCTGCTTCTTCAGGATCCTTGCGGTGGTGATAAGCCTTTGATGCAGACGCTCTTGTTCTGAGGTTTCTTCTGGGACGACGAAATCATCATCGCCCAGGCTGACCTCCTCTTCGGAGACAGGTTGATAATTGCTATCTTCAGCATCGCTGTGGTCAGACAACCGCCTCGGACTGTGTTCGCCGTCCTCTCGCTCGTCCTGCTCCATTGCTGGATCTGCGGGGTCCTCGGCTTGGTCCGGATTATCACCGTCGTCAGTGAAAATGTTGCTATCTTTCCTTTTGTCGGATCGAGATCAGCGCTTCTGACTCCGACGTTGGGAGGTTCATCGACAGGCTTATCGTTATCGCCGTTGGCCTCCTTTTTTAAAGTGTGTCCACCATATATACATCGTACGAGGAGGTGGCAGTCCAGCGCCCTGTAAGCGGTGGTTTTTGTGCCTACTCCTCTCCGGCATCGTCGTCCATACCGTCGATGTCTTCGGAGCCGTAATCGAGCATGTCGGTTAATTCTTCGACAGTGGCTATAAAGTGGGTGGTGGGTGGGAAGTGGGATTCTCCATCATCAGCTTCCAATTCAAGCCGGATATAGTTCGGCTGAGAGTCTCCAGATAAGGAGAGGGCTTTTAATGAGTTTAGCACATCGCCGAAAGGCGAGTGCCGGAAGATGTCCGCGGAGCTGAACTCAACAATCGGCGCCTGATCAGGTTCGATGGGCGCGGATGTACGTGGTTCAGAACCTATAGCCAGAGACGAATCCGAGGTTCCGGTGACACGGGCCCCGCTCAAGGTGGGATCTGTGTGCGGCTCCAACACCGCTGAGTCTGCGGCTTCCATGGCGAGGTTGAGCTTCCCATCCTCGGACAGTGCAATCTGCTCTGGATCTAGGGCCGGAGCAGTTACAAGTGCTATCTCCCGAGCATGGTCCTATGACAGCTTTAGATTGTGTCCATCGTGGTGGCGGGGGGCGGCCGTCATGGGCTCGAGTCCATCGAAGATAGAGTCCCCACGGATATCGGCCACATAATTCAAGCTTCCAAACCTGACCTGATGGCCAGGGGCGTAGCTGTCGATCTGCTCTAGATGGCCAAGCGAGTTGGCTCGCAGTGCGAAGCCGTTGAATACGAAGATCTGTCCGAGGAGGGGAACCTCCCCCTGGACTGCATAGTTGTGGATAATTGGCGAAGCCATCAAACCTTTTGGTGACGACGCAGCGGAACCCTCAACAAAAGCACCAATGTCGGTGTCAAAACTGGCAGATCTTGGGTAGGGGGTCCCGAACTGTGCGTCTAAGGTCGATGGTAACAGGAGACGGGGGACACGATGTTTACCCAGGTTCGGGCCCTCTCCATGGAGGTAATACCCTACTTGCTGCTTGATTGATCTTGATGAATATGAGTATTACAAGAGTTGATCTACCACGAGATCGTAATGGCTAAACCCTAGAAGTCTAGCCTATGTGATTATGGTTGCCTCTATGGACCAAGCCCTCTGGTTTATATAGACACCAGAGGGGGCTAGATTTGTACAAAGTCGGAGAGAAAAGAAATCTACATATCCGAATGCCAAGCTTGCCTTCCACGCCAAGGAGAGTCCCATCCGGACACGGGACAAAGTCTTCTGTCTTGTATCTTCATAGCCCAATAGTCCGGCCCATGTCAATAGTCCGGACGCCCGAGGACCCCTCAATCTAGGACTCCCTCACCCGGGTGCCTAGTCGCCTCTAGATCAATCCCCGAAATCTACACATAGAGATAGAATCGAACCGTCTTAACCAGCCAGGATAGCATGGACAGATCGAACCGGAGTTCATCGGCAGCGAAATCAGGACAAAAAAGAACAATTCAAGATGATGACTGGCTACCATCACCTTGTATCAGATCGACGGGAAGGGAAAAAATAGATCTCACACCAGTTTCATTTTAACACACCTATACTCGGCCTCTTCTATGTTTTTCAAATGAATAAGCATATGCTGATTCGATCAAGGGTATGATTCGCGAAAAATGAATATTCCGCAAAAAAGAAGAATGAATGGAAGCAGACCATGACCATGGTACAGTAGAACAGCAGTGCACTTACAAATTGAGGATTTCACAAGAGAAGTGACCACTGGAGAGACCAAGCGTCCTAAGCTTCGTTCGCTTGCCAAGGCTGCTAGGGTTCGCCCATTGACGTTCATGTTCCCCAGTTGATTGAACCAAGAGGAGAGGAAGAAGAAAAGGTAAGATCTCTTCCCACCCAAAAGAAACATGCTTTCTTAACATATACTGCATATGACTAGAGAAACTTATATTGTCTCGAGATTGGTCAAATTCCCAATGCTTGGGGAGCAGAGTCCAGAGAGCTCCATGGGCAAGGGAGGTGTCATGTCAATAACAGAAGAGGAAGCGGCCACGAGCTCCATGGACGACGACTTCTTAGACAAGGCAACATGTTGTCACATTTCCCTTTGGTAGCACATATAATCATAATCTAAAGAACTACAGGTTTCTCTATATAAAAAAATGTCTACATGACTCAGAGGCATCTCAATATTTTTGTGTGCATGTTCTGCCAGATTAATCCCAGGTAATATGATCAAATTCATTTCAAATTTATGACAAGATGTATGGAATCTAAAATGGAGAGGCCACATCACTTCCAGTTTAATTATAAAGAACTACAATGCAATTGTCAGAATAATTTTTGTAGTGCGTGGAGTGAGATGCATCACAGTGCAGTTCTTCAAGAAACATTAGATGGTCTGTATGGTCACAAGGCATCATTTACCCAAAGCCTAAGTAGCCGTGTCTCTTGATGACCACGTGCTCAGAGGAAGGGAAAGAACAGAAGAGGAATAAGAAGCCAGGAGGATTAACCTTTACAGGCTCAATTTGGCAGCATCATACTCATAGGTGACGCCGAGGAGGAGGTCAAGGACCAGAACCATACCTTGAAGCAGCAGAGTAGGTGATGCGGAGCATCCCTTGACTACCCGCACCGACACTCCATCACCACCACAAGCACCAAGAGGGCCAATGACAAGAGCACATGCACGCAACATCGAGAACGAGGTCACTTCTTTCCTCTCCGAGTTTCGTTCGGTTTCACATGAGAACGGGTTTCTACCTCAAAGAGATACGGTAAGCATTCTTAGGTACATCAAAGATGATCATGGAAAGGAGAAGACCGAGGTGCGAGCATCAATGGAGCAAGAGAATGAAGGAGAGGCCAAGGAGAAGGAAGGGAAGAATCCCTTGGACACCCCGGGTGCCCGGACGGAAGTACCCCGGGTGCCCGGACTCGAAGACAAGGGGAGGGCCGAACCCCCTGGACACACCGGGTGCCCGGCCATCTCGGCCCCGGGTGCCCGGCCCAATGCACCCAGCCGGCCCCGGGTGCCCGACCCTCCACTTGGCCCGCGCCCAGCCGGCCACGGGTGCCCGGACCATACCGCCCCTGTCGCCCTCTGCCACCCCGGGTGCCCGGGCCTTTGACCCCGGGTGCCCCTGACCGGTCCGGGTGCCCGGCCGATTCCACCCCGGGTGCCCGGACCCTTCCCCCGTGGCTACGCATTTTAGGGACATTTTAGTCCTTTGTACCCCTCTTTCCCTAAGTTTCCTCCCTAGCCTTTATATACTCATCTCCTAGGTCATTTGTGGGTTAGCAAAGTATTTTAGAACACCAAAGAGAGCTTTGCCCCTTGTATCCTCCTCCTCTTGGAGATCAAGAACCCTCTTTGGGAAGGACCCTTGGGATTACCAAGCCCTCCTCTTGGAGGAGATCAAGATCAAGACCTCACCTAGTGGGAAGAACTTACCTAGTGCTATTTTCCTTGAATTGTTCATGTAATCTTGTGGATCTCATGTATGCTACTCTAGTGGATGTGATATTTGGGTTTGTTTGAGTGATTTGTGCCTTGTGTTCTTGAGTGTTCTTCCTCCTTTTCCCCCTCCAAGTGTGAAAAGATCCCCTCTAGGGTTTCACCCTACAACATCTTGGTATCATGAGCAAGGTTGATTCACATCTTGGAGTCCCATCCTCCCATTTGCTAGCTTGATTTTGTTGTTTTTCGTCCAAATTCGAAAATTCCCCTCAAAAATAGCCCCAAAATTTTTTCTTGCAGTTTGTTGGATCTTGTGAGATTTGGTTGTTTTGGTCCATGGATTTGATGTTTGGCAAGTGGATCTAGCCCCTCCCCAACAATCCCCACCCTTCCCACCACGAAATCCACCGAATTTTTCTTTTCCCCCAAAATTTCCGCCCAAATCTTCGACCACCGGGTGCCCGCACCTCGCACCACCGGGCACCTGCACCCCCGGGCCATTTTCCCCTGACCACCCCAGGCACCCGCACCTCCCACCCCCGGGTGCCCGCACCCCCTCAAATCAGCCCACTTCCAACACCGTTTTGACCATAACTTCCACCTCCCAAGTCCGTTTTTCGTGTTCTTTGGCTCGTTTGGAAGCTCTTGACATCCCCCATCCACATATATCATTACCACCACCATTAGCCTCCATCCAAAATTCAACACAAAAACACCCACCTTCCGTGATTTGACCGATTTTGAGTTGCGGCTACTTAGGAATGTGTGACATCGACATCACCGCCATTCATCATCACCTCGAAGTCATCTTCACCGCTAACCGTAAGAAAGGACAGTAACCTCAACGACACTTACTCCTTACCTTGCTTTTGCATTGATAGCCCAAGCCTTTTGCGTTGCTTCCCCATCAAGACTAGCGAGTTGAGAATTGTCGGGCCACATTTTGTGCACCGTAGTGATCTTCTTATCATCTTAGTGCCATAAGTCTCTCCCGTGCATATCTTGCATACTTGTCTCATATCATACTTGGCTTGAGCATCAAGCATAGAAAAAAAGAGAAAGAAAGAAAAGCTTTTAAGCAAAAGAGGACAAACAAAGAGCTTATAAGCAATAGCATTGAGCCATTTTGCATATCATCTTGGTCACCGCATACATAGCATAGTTGGGATTGAAGATGGCACATTTCTCTCATAGGTTGGTGCACAAGCGTATCTTGCCCATTTGAGCAATCGAGCTAGCGTCTCTCTAGCATTCGCACAACAAGAGCATTTTCCGTGGTCACACTTTTTGAGCTCACCCCTTGGTTGTGCGGATCCCATCTATCTTCCGTGTGTGTGTTCCTAGTGCTATCCTTGGGTTTGATCTATTTGCTTTACTTGCATGGCTGTGAACCTTCTCCACCTTATCGATATCTTGACTAACATTTGCTTGAAATTTTTGCCACCATCCTAACCGAGCTACTCCATAAGCCTTTTACTTGTAGGTGTGAAACAAACAAATTCTCCCCAGTGACACTTTTACATCCTCAATCCTCAAGATGGCACCACTTGGTTATGATCAACCGCCACCGTCACCAAGAACCACTTCTTCATCGCAAAGAGCTTCCATCAAGAAAGTCTTGGGTGAACGCCTTGACCGACTCGGACTACTCATCTTATGATACAAGTCCTCGTCTACTTCAACAAGATGGCACCACTCAAGCCACCGCTCAAGTCGACACTCTCCGGACTACTCATCTTATGATACAAGTCCTCCTCGAGCTGGAGTCCCTCGACGTGATGCTCCCCAAGATTGCCATTCTCAAGAAAATCCATTCCATGGCAATAGCTTACAAGACCGAGTTCGATCACGTGAAAGGGCGTGACAACAAGCGCAACTACCAAGGGAGCAAGAGCAAATGCCTCCACAAGTTCCATGGCAACAACCTGAAGACAAACACGCCATCCGTCAAGCACAAGATGAAATGAGCGCCTACACCAAGAGGAGCAAGATGCCGAAGCACTTCGACAACAACAACTAGGGCGAGAAGTTCAAGCTCAAGCGGCCCTAGATGCACTCCGAGATTCAACACGTGTCATTTCCCAACGCGGTCGGGAAGCACGTGAGCAAGATGAAGCTCTTCGTCAGGAGATACAAGAAGAAGCCGTGCATCGTGAAGAACTACAAGAAAGGCGCAACCAAGCACATATCCCTCATCCTCCCCCACGGCAAGAACAACATCAAGAGAATCAAGTGCTCCAAGACCCTCCTCCACGCCAAGAGCAACGTCTCGAGGAACGAGCATTGAGGACCTCCCTCCATGGCAAGAGCGACATCAAAACCGCTACTTCGATGAAGAACTCCGCTACGGCAAGCTCAAGTTCACCATGCCCAAGTTCTCCGGAAGCAATGATCCCGTGGACAAGATATTCTGTCTTCACAACTATGACGAGGAAAAGAAGATCGCCATGGCCTCCCTCGAGTTTCAAGACTGCATCCTCATTTGGTGGGAACAAGTGATCGAGCGACGACATACAAGATGCGAACCACCAATCACAACTTGGACGGAAATGAAGGATGTCATGAGAGCTCGCTTCATGCCTACACACTACACCCGTGATCTCTTCAAGAAGTTGCAACTCCTCAAACAAGGCATGAATATGGTGGAAGAATACTACCAAGAAATGGAGATTGCCATGATACGAGCCAATGTCAAGGAAGACGACGAGCAAACAATGGCACGCTTCTTGAACGGCCTCAACCACCCAATCAAGCGGATTGCCGACTTCCAACCATACTCAAACATTCTCAAGCTAGTTCATCAAGCCACCAAGGCCGAGCGACAAGTCCAAGATGACTTCAAATACGCCAAGTACTCATCCAAGACCTACGGCTCCTACTCTCAAACTCCCGCGACTTCGGCACCTCCTACCTCAACTAGAGCATCACCAAGTACCGGCGACAAGTCAAGTTTCAAGCAAGCTACGCCTTCCTCGACTCGTTCTCCGGCAAGCACCTACAAATCCAAGACTCCCTCATCTTCGGCGCCACCAAATGACCCCGTCAAGACAAGTTCTTTCAAGTGCTTCACATGTGGTGGCCGAGGGCTCAAGTCCTTCGAGTGCACCAACAAGCGAACCATGATCTTCAATGATGATGGCACATATGACTCGAAGAGTGAAGAAGAAATGGAAGCCCTTGAGCACGTGGCCATGCACCGGCGCATCAATGAAGATGAATATGATCAAGTGTTTTGTGACAATGATTCAAGTCCCTCTCTCGTGGTCTCCAAGGTCTTGACGCTCCAACACCATCAAGATGAAGACCAACGCTGCCACATCTTCCACACAAAGCCCGGCATCAACGGGCATTCCGTGAAGGTCATCATCAATGGAGGAAGTTGTCACAACTTGGCAAGCGATGAGCTATGTTCCAAGCTCCAATTGGTCAAGAAGAAGCACCCTCGTCCCTACAAGGTGGATTGGCTAGGTGACTCTGGCACCATTCAAGTGGAGCATACGATGCAAGTTTCTTTCAAGACTGGCGCCTACAAGGACACCTTGGAGTGTGATGTAGTTCCTATGTTGGTGTGCCACCTTCTCTTGGGATGACCATGGCAATTTGACCATGGAGTCATCCACAATGGACGAACCAACTACTATAGCTTCAAGATGAAAGGCAAGGAATATGTGCTTCGTCCAATGTCACCAAGCCAAGTGATCGCCGATAAGCAAGCATCCACCCATCGTGGAGATCCTAGTGAGAGAGTGAACCACCAAAAAGAAAGTGAGAGCCACAAGCCAAAATTGAGCGCCTCTTCGCCAAGAGAGAAAAACTTAGTCCTCCTAGCCACAAAAAGAGAGATGAGAGAAGTGTGTGAGAACCCATGAAGTGTCATCCACTTTGTCCTCCTATGCAAGGATGAGGTGGCAAAAACTAACAATCCTAATCCTCTTCCTCTAGTATTTTCTAACTTGTTGCAGGAATTCGAGGATGTCTTTCCCAATGAGCTACCTCCCGGTCTTTCTCCTCTACGTGGCATTGAACATAGGATCGACCTCATCCCCGGCGCTCCTCTTCCGAACAAGGCTCCATACCGCGTGAACCCCAAAGAAACGAAGGATATCCAACAACAAGTACAACAACTCATCGACAACAACCATGTACGTGAAAGTTTAAGCCCTTCTGTCGTTCCGGTTATACTTGTTCCCAAGCAAGATGGTAGTTTTCGCATGTGCTCCGATTGTAGACCCATCAATGCTATCACCGTTCGTTATAGGCATCCCATTCCTCGCCTAGATGATATGCTAGATGAGCTTAGCGGTGCCACCATTTTCTCAAAAATTGATCTTAAAAGTGGCTATTATCAAATTCGCATACAAGAAGGTGATGAATGGAAAACCGCTTTCAAAACCAAATTTGGCTTGTACGAGTGGTTGGTTATGCCTATGGGTTTATCGGAAGCTCCTGGTACTTTCATGCGTCTTATGCATTTTGTGCTTCGTCCTTACATTGGAGTTTTTGTTGTGGTCTACTTCGATGACATACTTGTTCTTAGCAAATCCATCAAAGATCATCTAAAACATGTTCGGGCTGTTTTGCAAACTCTTCGCAAGGAACGTCTCTATGAAAACATGAAAAAGTGCACTTTTGGTGTTGACAAGCTTGTTTTCTTGGGTTTTGTTGTTTCCTCAAAGGGTGTCCATGTTGATGAGTCTAAAATTGAAGCAATTAAAACTTGGCCACAACCCACCAATTTGCAACAAGTACGTAGTTTTCTTGGCCTTGTGGGTTTCTATCGTCGCTTTGTGAAAGATTTTATCACTATTGCCTCACTGTTGCATGCTTTGAGTAAGAAAAATGCTCCTTCTATTTGGGGACCTTTGCAATCTACCGCTTTTGATGAGCTCAAATCTTTGCTTACACATGCTCCGATTCTTGCTTTACCCAACTTTGACAAAACTTTTGAGTTTCATTGCGATGCAAGTGTAATGGAACTGGTGGAGTTTTGATGCAAAAAAAGCGAGCTATTGCATATATACTTTAGTAAAAACTCTCCAGTGCTCAACTTAACTATCCCATCTATGACAAAGAATTGTATGCTTTAGTGCGTGTGTTGCATGTTTGTGAACATTACCTTAGACCGCATGAGTTTGTCATACATACCGATCATGAGACACTTAAGTACCTTAAAGGCCAAACCAAGTTGAATCAATGACATGCTAAGTGGAGTGAATTTATTGAATCTTTCCCCTATGTGATCAAGTACATTAAGGGCAAAGAGAATGTTTTGGCGGATGCCCTTTCCCGCAAATGCATGTTACTTACTCAACTTGAATTGAATGTTGTTGGATTTGATCATATCAAAGATTTATATGAGCATGATGTGACTTTTCCTACTCCTTACACTAAGTGTGTGACGCATACTTCTTGGGAACGATACTATATCAAAGATGGTTATCTTATGAGAGCTAACAAACTATGCATTCCCGAGTCTTCTCTTCGTTTGTTACTTTTGCAAGAGACTCATGGAGGTGGACTCATGGGACACTTTGGACGCGACAAGACTTTTGCTACGCTCTCCAAGAACTATTTTTGGCCCAAGATGTTTCGTGATGTCGCCCGCTTCACCAACCGGTGCTCTACATGTTGCAAAGCTAAGTCACAATCGCAATCCTATGGTTTACATATGCCTTTACCTATTCCACACCAACCTTGGAAGACTTTAGCATGGATTTTGTTCTTGGATTACCTAGGACACAAAATGGCCGGAACGCCACCACCAAGGCACCACCACAGAAAGCATGAACATAGAACCGAGCCCTAAACCATTGGCGCAATGACCAGCACCACAACCGGACGCGGCTCGATGGCCAGACCATCACATGGCTTAGGGGGAGAGGGAGGAGAACAAGGACTCACCAGAACTGAGGAAGAAGCCGAGGTAGAGGAGGGGGTAGTCCGCTGAGCCATGGTAGCTGGATAGAGAGGTTACGGTGCAGCCTCCGCTGTCTGGTCGGTGACACTGCCAAGATCGATAACACTTATTTTATCAAAATGCAATGGCTCGGATTTTATATAAAAGTTTTTTCAGTCATGAATTGTCAGAAGCAGAACTAGCATGTTTGCTGAAAGTGTTTATCATCACAGCCATGGTCAAACAAGAACAAGCAAATCGAAAAGAAGAAGACGAATAAGGTTTTTACTATTTTTTGTACGACTCATATTAAGAAATTCAGCCATGTTTTACCTTGTACTTCATTAATTAATCAGTAGCACTGGTAAGATTCAAATAACAACCATCAATCAAATGAAACTGAGGCAATACACATCACTGTATCAAAATTGTGCAGAAGAGAGCTTCCAAATGATTGTTTAAAGATGGGTTGAAGCTGATCGGTGGCATCATTTCAACCAAAGCGAACACCCCATTCACAACAGAAGAAACTCTTATTTTACACAAGCAAAGATTAGACCTTGAAGGATTAGTATGACAAACCTCAAGAAATAATCTGACATTTCAACAACAAAATGCAGCAAACTGAGATGGCTTGCTATAATCTCATGGTTCACCTGGTGCTTGACGAAGTTGGCAGAGTTTCTTATCACTGCACCAAAGAGTTTTTTTTTGGGTCAGGTGTCATTGCAACAAGAGTATAGGAGCAGAACAACGTAGGTGTGGAGGAGCTCCTACAAAAGAACTTCAAGACAGAAACAGGCAGAGATACAAGATGGCCATGTCCTAATAATAACCTCCATGTGTTTGCAAGTTAAGAGAGTACAATCTACCTAAATAGGGTCATATGTGTCACAAATGTACAACTACAGGGTAAAAAGTGGAATCCACTCACTTACTTAAAAATATCTATAAATTTTTAAAAACTAGTTACAAATATCTGTAGAATCCAATAAAAAATTGACATGACCTTGGCTAACTGGACCTATTGAGTGCCAAAAATTTGACGAAGGAAAATGAATCTATGTTTCGCCAGACGTTGACACTCATGTATATTCCCTGACATAGCGCGAAATTCATCACGGACAACAAATTGTTGCATCTGCTTGTTGGCCAAAAAATCACACACACAACATGTAGTACGACCACTCGGTGATATCAAGCACAACACATGTCATATTAAAACAATATCATCACCAGAATCAACTTTAATATATGACTATAAAAAATGATACTAACCTAATTTCGCATATTTAAAACAGAAGAAAAAAGGAGGGGTACTATCTACATGGAGCAAACCAGGGGTCGCCACACAGGAGAGAGCAGTGGCCGGCGGAGCGGACGTTGGGCGGTGAACGAGAAGGGCGGTAACAGTCGGGGCGGTCGCTGGGGTCATGCCTGGGGTCCATCGAGGGTGAGGCTTGGGGCCGGCTATGGCCGGGGGCGTTCGGCAGCGGTGGACGACCGTAGCGCGGAGGCAGTGAAGTACGGCCGGAACCACAAAGGATAGCGGTGGAGTACGGCCGGATCCACAACGAGAGGCGACGGAGCTCATGCCCGCGTATTTGGGGGTTGCGTTGTCAATTTTTAGTGTTTTCCACCAAATAGATTCCGCACGAAATGAGCACAAGTTGCATCCATGTTGCTGTGAACTACAGTACTACCCCAAAACTAACATACCTGAAGTTGTAACTACTAAATACAAATGGAAAGGGGAAGACGCACAGTTCCAGTCCTCGAGGGAATACCCGTTTATTTGCTCCCCTTTTTTCACAAGTGAGATACCCTTACAAGACACGCTCGATTTCATCCGAGACGAAGTTGTAGAATTTGGACCTATGGTTGACCATAACGAGTCCAGACTTCTTGTGACGACGCACTACCTCCACACCAGACATGACAGCACCCGCGTGAGTCGTGTGGCCTGTACGTTGGTCGAAACCAAACTGAAAGATTTTGGTGATGCAAAACCTCCCAGCTCCCAAGTAGACAAAGCAGCAATCCATCATCGCCCAGTCCTGAGGCAGATCGTCAAGGTGTGGCCAAGTGTACACCGAAGGCCGACCCCTCTTCGTGAGAATACGGGAGATGATATCCATTGCACAAAAGGGGTGGCCTTCATCATTAGCAATTCCAAACACGAGGTTGTCGAGCTCTGGCACAAGCACGGCACGATCAAAGAATGGCAGCCTCCAGGAGCCGGCCTTGAACCACTTGCGACTGGCCGTGTTGAAGCAGTAGGTGCCAAGGCTTTCTTCTCCGGAGGAGACAACAAGAATTCTGTCACCTTCAACGTCAAGCAGCGCATGGGAATTGACTATGCAATTGTCAGCATAGGCAGGTGGTGTTGGTAGCTTGAGCCAGTTCCAGCCTCTCATCGTCCTGCGATTGGAAGGGTCACAGTACATGAGTACCTCGAAGTTGTAGGGATCGTAGCTGGAAGGGAACCTTCCCATGACGTAGAAGACATCAGCACGTTCATGGTCAGAGGCTTCGCGATTAGTGGCGGAGAAGCTGATGGGCCTGCTCCCCTTGGGACTGTTGAGGTGTGGAATTGGCTGGAGGGAATCGGCGGCCATGTCGTATAGGACGGTGTGCCCCTCGGCGTCCACGCAGAGGATCTTGCTAGCGCCGCTGCTGCCTCGTCCATAGAAGGGCAGGAAATCCATCCTTTTGTTGTCTGGGATGGACCGTTCGAACCTGAGCCTGGGTGGAGGAATCGGCGAGACGGTCTCCATCCATGGTGGCACCACGCCTGGTGATTGCCAATCCATATTGACCTTGGATTTTTCTGCCGCCCGTGCTTCCGCCGTGGATCCGTAGAAGAGATGCTCGCCGGCCTTGATTCGACTCACCGTATACCAGGTGCTGCCACTGCCATACCTCTGCATCACAACATTCATGAACTGCCGCGCCTTCATCGCTCACCACTCCTACCAACAAAGAGAGATTGCGAATTAGATGATGAATGATACCCCAGAAACCAGGCACTTCCACGGAAACTAACAAGATGGACCAGGGAAATAAAACGGGTAAGAGAAAGAAGGAGTAATACCTAGGCAGACAGATTCAAGTCTCTTCCACCTCCAATTCCACGGGACGACGACGGCGACGACGGCGGCGGAGGCAGCGGCTGGGATAGGACGGGAAAGAGATGAGGTGACTTGCCCCCCTATATCTGACGTCCATTCAAGATCTAACGGAGGCGATTGCCCAAGGGGAAGACAGCTCCATATTTAGATTCTCAAAAAATAAATTATAAAAGAATAACAGAACCTATTATGCAGGAACGTACAATGTTAAAGAAGCAAAAACTGAATAATTCAATACCACTTGTCATTAGAACTTATAAGCATTTAGCATAGAAACTCTTTAGCACTTCGCATAAAAATTGAGAATCAGTACGTGGAACAATTGTAGATGCACCCACCATTTACAAGGCACTAACGATTACAAAGCACTGACTAATTATGCAATTTGACATCCTTAAAATCGGAGAGCTTGCTACTGACTTTACAACGGAATCGAGCGAGCGGCAGATAACTAGAAAGGAATCCACGGAGGTCTTGCGGTCTTTAGTCTACAACAACCCCTCCACAGGGGCCGGGGGGGGGCAGCCCCGGCCTCTCCCCCCTCGGCCGTTGTGTTGCTCGCCTAAACCCTCTCCTAGGCGACGCGACGTGGGAGACAACAAACTCGTTGAGCCTGATCGGAGCGTTGCCATGTGTTTCTGATAAGAAATTTGCTGCGAAGTGTGGGCTGTTTTACCCTTGGTCTGATCCCTTTCGTTGGATACATGATGAACGTCAGATAGAGGGGGCCAAGTTGTAGCGTGACTTGCTAGAGAGAAGTCTCCTGGTGTCTTATCATTTCCTTCTCCAGTTTTTTAGAATCACATGGTCACTTTATTGCTCTATAGTGAGGAGTACAATAGAAGGATCACATGGCTGAAGAAGCCAAGATAATGACCGTGATCAAGGGAGAGAACACTCTTTACAAGATTCTTATGCGCCTTGTAGTTCAACGCTCGAGCGTCGTGAATAAATCTTACTGAAGTGAAGAAACTGAGTTGTATGCGCACGCTCCCTTCGTTGATGATCTTTACTATGTTGGATGCATCACATGCAATATCAGAAAAAGCACATACAATGTTGCCCTGGAACATAAGCACATTCCATGTAAACGTGTGTATACACACACATGATATATGTCAAATGCTCCCCCAGTTAACTGAAAATTCCTTTGTTCCTTGCTCCGACTCGACTCATGTGACCATTCTTCAACTTTGGCCGCATAAGTCAGACCTGAGCCCGAGCACTGATAAAACTAAAGCCCTTTTGAGCTCCTTGGTGTAATATATCTACACGTTAGCATAGGCTGATGTGTGTAAACATAATAGTAAGCATCAGGCGGACATTATGATAGTTCACAAGAACAGAAGTTAAATGAGATATGTAGGTTTACATGTCCTATCGCACAACTTGGGATGCATATATAGGTTTATGTCCTATCACACAACTTGGCTTCTGAAGAATTTCTCCCTCCAGAACACCGGAAGCAAGTCATTGCTAGAGTATGGAATTTGCTTCTTAGAAGCTTCAGATGTGTGTTCAGAAGCTCACGCAATGAAGAGTTCAATAAGAAACTGAGGAAAAGAAAAGCAGTCAAATGAATTATATAAGTGTCTCATTGGAATTGTTTCCTTTCCTTCCAGACGCAGAAAACAACTCGCTCTTAAATGTCCTACAAGAAATGAAGCTAGTTACCTATTTATAATATAACTTCAAGAAGTAAGCTGCTAAGAAGATGTCCTGTAAGAGAATAAAATGACATAACAGGCCGCCCTCATAACACATAATTCAGAGATTTTCTTCTTCCTCTTGAGAAGCAGCAGGAAAGAAATAAATACATTATGAATTCTTCACGGAGTAAATAATGTCAAAATTGACTAAGCTCGTTTCAGTTAGTGGGCATATGCGGAATATCTTTTGGTAAGAAATCTGTGTTTACAAAATCAATGGTAAAAGTAATAAGTCAATATACAGAAAAATAACATTCTCTTGATAATTCCCGAACATCAAAAGTTCATCAAGCAATTGAGATCATTCATACAGAATTAAATAGACTGATGGTGAAAACACAAAAATGGAAAGCGCAAGCAACGAATCAAATGTTTTCATGAGAAAAAACCTTGGATAGATTGCAACACATGGAAAAACTCAGAGTAATTAAATTCTCAAAACAACTCTAGCCAGTATAATTGGTAGCTTCAGCGAAAAGGAGAAAAAGAAACCAAGAAACTAGCTCGTCCACTGTAGAAGTATTGAAGTGTACAGGAAGAGGCAAGAACATCTAAACGGTACTGGATGGTTGTATGAGAAGCAGCACGCGTATCTCTAGTTTTAGAAGCAAAAGTGTGCTACTCAATGCTACTCTTGTTCACTGTGCATACCGGCCCCAGTGGCACAACTCAGGAGCATCCACAATCGACGAGTGTCATCTCAGACACGAACCTTGACTGGGGCTCCGCCACAGGAAATCGGAACGATAACAAGTTTGAGAGGCATCTTGCACCGACCTTGAGCAAAGGGCCCAACTGGCCTTTCAATGGGGGGGTTGGTCCCAAGGTTTGGGGGGTTTTTTTTGGGAAAGGGGTTTTCCCCGACCCTTTTCCAATTTCCGCTTGTTTTGGGTTTTTTTGGATTTTTTTTTCCCCGGGAAAGGGAAAAGGGTTTTTTAAATTTAGCCCTTTTTTTAAGTTTTTTAACTGGGTTTACCCTTTTTCTTAGACCTTGGGGGTTTGCCTTGGGTGGAAATTTTGTCGGTTTTTTTTCCGGGGAAAAAACGCCAGGCTGTTTTTTCACAAAGTGTTTTTCCCCCGTTTGGGCCCCCCGCTTGCCCGGGGGTTCCCTTGGTGGAATTTTTTGGCCATTTCCCCCGCGGAAATTTGCACCCCTGGGGCCGAAGTGGGCCCCCTTTTTTTAAATTAAATTTGCCAAAAGGGGGCCTAAACCTGCCCCTCCCCGGGTTGGGGCTTTTTCCCGTGCCCTTGGGTATTTTCCCCAAATGGTTGGGTTAATTCTTCGGGGCCAAAATTACCCTTTTAATTTGGGGGAAGGTTAAATGGGGCCCAAAAGATTTGCCCCGGCGAAACCCGGATTCGGGTTGCCCTTCCGGGCCCCCATTCGGAGGGGCCCCGGGGCTGGTCGGAAAATACCCCCCGGGGGTTTGCCCCCCCGGTGGATCTGCGGTCCCAAACCCGGGGGTTCCTGAGGTTACTTCCGGCCCCGGGTACCTTTCAAGGGGGGCCCCAAAATAATTGGTTTTTCCCCTGTGGAGGGTTTTCCGGGGCGGCTGGGTAAGGGGATAAAAAGGGTGGGAAATTTTCCCATCAAGGTTTAAATTACCCAAAACCCGGGGCCCAAGAACTTTAAAAGAAATTTGCCCTTAAACCCGAATTTGGGTTAGGGGCCCAACGGTGGCGGGTAACCGGGGGACCATTTGGCCCCCTCCGGGGGGGCCCCGGGCAATGGGTCTGGTAAAGGAAAATTTTTGGGCCTTCCAGGGAGGTTAATTCCCCCGGGTTTTTTTGGTCTTTGGAAAATTTTAAATTGACCCGAGCAAACAAAAGAAAGTTCCATGGATTTTGGGCCGCCAAGGGTCCCTTTCCCAAAAGGGCCCCTTTTATCCAAAAAGCCCAATATCCGGCTTCCCAGCCCGAACCCCTCGGACAGGGAGTCCCTGCCCCAAAATCTTCCCAAGGCCCCCCTTTAAAGGGGAAAGGGCCCAATCAACCTTTTCCCGGGCGAAAATTCCCAAAAACAACCAAATTGTTCAAACCAAAAAAAACTGGGGGTTTTTAAAACCGGGCCCTTTCATGTTTCGAACGGGGACAAAGGGGGAAAATTTTCCCCCCAAAAATAAAACCCCTTTTTGGGAAAGAATTTTGGTTTACAAGGGAAAATTACCCAAGAAAAAGGCCCTAACCCTTTGGGAAGAAATTTTGAAGGTTCCGGAAGCCCCGGGAAAAGAAAAAGGAAGTTTCCCCCAAAAAGCCCGGGGAAATTAAATTTTTCCTGCTTCCCAAGGGGGGAAAAGGGAAATCCCCAAAAAAGCTTCCCTTTAAATTCTTTAGGGAAAGCCCCCAATATTTTCCCGGAGGCCCCAAAAACCCCAATCAAATCCACCCGGTGCCTAATTAAAAAACCCCAAACCCCTCCTAAAGGGAAACCCCTTTCCCCAAAAACATAAATAAAATTATAATTAAAAATAACCCCAAAAAAAACCAAAGATTTAAATAATTTTACCTGGGAAATTAAAACCCAAAAAAAAATGTTTTCAAAAGGGCCATTTCCAAACCTAATAGGGTTTTCTGAAAAAAAAAAAAAGGAACTTTGGGCCCAAGGGAATTTCCCCAAGGATAAAAAAATAAGGGGTTTATAAAAAAAAACGGGAAAAAAAAGGAACCCAAAAAGGAAAACCAAGGGCCAGGGAATCGGCCCAACTCTTTTGGGGGTTTGCCCTTTCCCCTTGAAACCAAAAAAAAAGCCCCAAACCCAAAAAAAGCCCAAAAAAACGGTTTTCTAAGGGCGGTTTGAGGGGGCAAAAAGGGGGAAAAGAATCCGAAGGGGGAGGGGGCAAAAAAAGGGGAAAAAGGGGCCGGGGGGGCCCCAACCCCCCGGACCTTTGTCCCCCTGAGGGGGTTTCTTTCCAGGGACCCCGTTTCCCCTTTTCCCCTCCCGCTCCCAACACCCAAAGGGCATTTTCCCCTTTCCCCTTTTTCCCCCTTTTTCCCCTTTTTCTTTATTCCCAATTTTTAGGCAAATTTATTTTAAAAAAGCCCGCCCTTTAAATTTTTTTTGGGGGTTAAAATTTTAAAAACCAAAAAGCTTTTTGGGAAATCAAATAAAACCTTGGGGCCCTTGGACCGGGGGGAAAAAGGGGCCGTATGTCTCTTGGGTTTTTTTTGTTTAGGAGGGGTCGGGTTTTTTTTTTAAGGTTTTTTGGGTTTCCCCCCCTTTCCCTCCCAAAAAACCCAGGGCCCCCCTTTTTGGAAATTTTGACAAATCAAAATCCCTTTCCCTCCCCTTTTTTTTTTTTTAAAGGGTTTTTCCCAAAATTTTTGGTTTGTTGGTTTTAAAATTTGGGGCCATTTTTTTAAAATTTCGTAAAACCCCCCAAAAAAAATTTTTTCCAAATCCCCCAAAAACCCGGGTCCCGCCCCCACCCCACCCAAAGGCCCCCCCCCCGGGCCGCCCCCCTTTGGCCCCCGGGCCCCCCACCCCCTCCCAAACTTCCACCCCCAACCCCCCTTTTCCCAACCCCCTTTAACCCCCCTTTATTTCTTAAATTTGGGCCCCCCTTCCACCCCCACCCTTCCCGAGTTTTAGGGAAAAAGGACCCCCTTCCCCCTGTTTTCCTTTCCCAACCTTTAAAACAAACCCTAGGAATTTTTTTTTGCAAATTAAAACCCCCCCCAAAAACTTTGCCCTTGTTTTCCCCCTTTTGGGGATCAAGGGAAAAAATTTTAAGCCCCGGGAACGCTTTAAATTTGGCAAATCAAGGGGAAAAAAAAAAGGGGGAAATTTTCCAAGGGGCAAACGGGATTAGTTAAACCTTTTTGGAAATTTTTTGGTTTTTGTGGGTTTTTTCCTTGGGTTTTTCCCCTTTTTCCTTTTTAAAAGGCTGGCCCCCAAACTTTGGGTCCCTTGAACTTTTTGGGCCCCATCCTCCCGGGTTTCCTATTTTTTTTTGTATTAAAAACCCCTTTTAAAAACCCCCAAAATTTTCTTTCGGTTTTACAAGGGGTTTTCCCCAAAGTTTATTTTTGGAAACCCCCAAATCACCCCCCACCACAATCCCGACCTCCCCAAATTTCCATTTGAACAACCCAAACCCACCCCCGGGGGCCCCCCCGGCCATTCCCTCAAAAACCCACACGTTAAAGGGCCCCAAAATCACCCCCAACATTTTCCAAAAACCCACCTCCCAAAAGGGCCCTTTTCCCGGCCGGAAGCCCCCCAAACCAAATTACACCAAAAACCGGGGTTTCCCCCCCCAAAAACCCAACAAAAACCCCCCCGGGGAACCGAAAGGAAGTCCCGCAAAAGTTAAGAACCCCCATTTACAAAGAAACCCCAACCAAAAAACCCACCCCCAATTTAAAATTTATTTGGCCCTTAGCCCAACCCTAAAAGGTCCCCCCCCAAGAAGGAAAACCGCCTTTGTAAAAACCCCACCTTTCAAATTAACCCCTCCAATTTTTAAAAAAATACCCGGGAATTCCCAAAAAAAGAGAAAAAAAGCCAAGGCCCCCCGGGCAAACCCAAAACCCTTTAAACAAAGATTAACCAAAAGGGGAAAATAAATTTGAAACCTAAACCCAATAAGATTTCCCCCAAAACCCCCAAAAGGGGCATAATTTGGGCCCATGGAAACCCAAATAAGCCCCTTTGAAAGAAAAGACACCCAAAACCCACCCTTTTGAGGCCCAACCCCCATACCTTTTGGTTTCCCCCTTTAAAAAAACCCCCGGGGCAAAGCTCTTAAAGGGGTTAAACCCCCCCCCAAATCTTACCCCATTTCAAATCCACCCCAATTTAACAAACCCCCATAAGGGAAACCCTTATTTAAAAAAAACCCCCCCAAGAAAAGGACATCCCCCGTACGGGACCCCCAAAATACCCAAAGAACCAAGTCCCCTCAAATGGAGGTTCCGGTGGGAAGAAATGGAACCCTAGAAAACCCCACAATAAAAAAAGCCCAAGTTTTAAAACGGAAAGGGCCCCCGTGGGCCGGGGCCCCAAAAAACCAAACAAATGGCCCCTCCAAAAATTTCCCCAACCCCAAAAATGAAGGGAAAACCCCAGGGGTTTCAAAAATGAAGGGGGCCCCAACCCAAAACCCCCTTTTTTCAAATTTTCGGGAAAAATTTTTAAATTCCCCCCCCTAGGCACCCGGTAAAGTTTCCCGTTGGGCCCAAAAAGGGGCCCAAAGGAATTTTGGGAGTTTAAAGGGCCCCCTTTTTAAGAAAAAGAAAGGCCAAACCCCCTACCCCATCCCCCCCCAAAAGAACAAAAAAGGGGCCAACCCAAAAAACCCTTTTCCCCCAAAAAAAAGCCGCCCAAAAAAGGTTGAGGGGTTTTCCCAGGATCCCTTTCTTTTGGGGAAAACTCCCCCAAAATTTTTTTCCCATTTTCTCGTTTGAAATCCCAAAGATTCTTTTCCCTTTTGCCCCAAAAAGGGCCCTTAAAATAAAGGATCACCTTTTGGGGGCCCAAAAGGCCCTTTGGGAAAACCCCAAACAAAAAAAAAAGGGTTTTTTTTATCCAAAAACCAAGGTGATTTAAAAATTTGTTTTCTTTTGGGAAATTAGT
Source organism: Aegilops speltoides (assembly GCA_021437245.1). Lineage (NCBI taxonomy): Eukaryota > Viridiplantae > Streptophyta > Magnoliopsida > Poales > Poaceae > Aegilops > Aegilops speltoides. Next base: position 546,079,141 of record CM038142.1, read on the forward strand.
TTTAAAAAATTTCCCAATGGCCCCATTTTCAAGAAAGAAAACAAGGGGAAATTTTAAAAATTTAAACAAAACCCAATCAAAAATTTCCAAAATTTTATAAATAAACTTTAAAAATGGTTTCATTTTCCCAAAGACCAAGGCCCCCAAGGCCAATTTTGCTTCCCGCCCTTCAAAAGGGGGCCCTTTCCCAAATGTTACCCTATCAACTAAAATTTTGGGTTTTAACCAAAAGTTTAAAACAAACCCTTTTTTCCCCCCTTTTTTTTTGGGTTTTCCCCTTTCAAAAAAAACCCCACCCAAAAATTTCCAAGTTTGTTTTTGGCCGGGGGCCCTTTTCGGGCCCAAAAATTTTCCAATTTTCCCAATTGTAAAAACTCCCAAATTTAAAAGGAAATAAAACCCCTTTAAAACGAAAACCCCGGCCCAACAAAATGGGGAAAGAAAAGGACGTTTTGTGAAAAAAAATTTCAATTTCCCCCCCAGGTCTTCCCCCCAAAAAAAAAAAAACCAAGGGAAAAAAAAAGCCCCTAAGCCTTGGAAAAGGTTATTTTAGGGGAATTTTAAACCCTTATTTATAAAATGCAAGGGAAATTTTTAAAAAGTTTTCCAAGTGTTTCAAGAAAATTTTGGGCATAATCATAAAATGCGGCAATTGCTAACATGATTCAGACAGACTTAAGCATCGCTCGACAACTCAACATCAACCCTTGAACTTGTCGAAAACCTTTCGCAACAAGTCAAGCTTTGTAGATAGTTACATTACCATCGATCGGTCCTTCTTCTTGAAGATTCATTTATTCTCGATGGCTTGCCGATCATCGGCAAGTCAACCAAAGTCCATACTTTGTTTTCATACATGGATCCCATCTCAGATTTCATGGCCTCAAGCCATTTTGCTGAATCTGGGCTCATCATCGCTTCCTCATAGTTCGTGAGGTTCGCCATGGTCAAGTAACATGACTTCCGTAATAGGATTACCGTACCACTCGTGCGGATCTTACTCGTCGACCTCACGAGGTTCGGTAGCAACTTGATCTGAAGTTTCATGATCAATATCATTAGCTTCCTCACTGATTGGTGTAGTTGTCACAGGAACCGGTTCTTGTGATGAACCAGTTTCCAATGAGGGAGCAGGTACAGTTACCTCATCAAGCTCTACTTTCCTCCCACTCACTTCTTTCGAGAGAAACTCCTTCTCTAGAAAGGATCCGAGTTTAGCAACGAAAATCTTGCCCTCAGATCTGTGATAGAAGGTGTACCCAATAGTCTCTTTTGGGTATCCTATGAAGACACATTTCTCCAATTTGGGTTCGAGCTTATCTGGTTGAAGTTTCTTCACATAAGCATCGCAGCCCTAAACTTTAAGAAACGACAACTTTGGTTTCTTGCCAAACCATAGTTCCTAAGGCGCGCCTCAACGGATTCGATGGTGCCCTATTTAACGTGAATGCGCCGCTCTAAAGCATAACCCCAAAACGATAGCGGTAATCAGAAGAGACGCATAGATCGCACCATATCTAGTAAAGTACGATCGACGCTCGGACACACCATTTCGTGTGGTGTTCCGGTGGTGTGAGTTGCCAAACTATTCCGCATTGCTTCAAATGTAAACCAAACTCGAACTCAAATATTCTCCTCCACGATCAGATCGTAGAAATTTTATTTTCTTGTTATGATGATTTTCCACTTCACTCCAAATTCTTTGAACTTTTCAAATGTTTCAGACTTGTGTTTCATCAAGCGATATACCCGTATCTACTCAAATCATCTGTGAAGGTGAGAAAATATTGATACCGCCATGAGCCTCAATATTCATTGGACCACATACATCAAGATGTATGATTTCCAACTAATCAGTTGCTCGCCCATAGTTCCGAGAATGGTGTTTTAGTCATCTTTCCCATGAGGCACGGTTCACAAGTACCAAGTGATTCATAATCAAGTTATTCCAAGTCCATCATTATGGAGTTTCTTCATGCGCTTTACACGATATGACCCAAACGGCAGTGCACAAATAAGTTGCACTATCATTATCAACTCTGCATCTTTTGGTTTCAACATTATGAATATGTGTATCACTACTATCGAGATCAACAAAATAGACCACTCTTCAAGGGTGCATGACCATAAAAGATATTACTCATATAAATAGAACAACCATAATTCTCTGATTTAAATGAATAATCGTCTCGCATCAAACAAGATCCAGATATAATGTTCATGCTTAACGCTAGCACCAAATAACAATTATTTAGGTCTAAAACTAATCCCGATGGTAGATGTAGAGGTAGTGTGCCGACCGCGATCACATCGACTTTGGAACCATTTCCCAAGCGCGTCGTCACCTCGTCCTTAGCCAATCTTCGCTTAATCCGTAGTCCCTGTTTCGAGTTGCAAATATTAGCAATAGAACCAGTATCAAATACCCAGGTGCTACTGCGAGTATTAGTAAGGTACACATCAATAACATGTATATCACATATACCTTTGTTCACTTTGCCATCCTTCTTATCCGCCAAATAATTGGGGCAGTTCCGCTTCAAGTTTCCATCGCTTGAGAAAGCACTCGCTCGGCTTAGGTCCAGATTTGGGTTTCTTCTCTTGAGTAGCAACTTGCTTGCTGTTCTTCTTGAAGTTCCCTTCTTCTTCCCTTTACCCTTTTCTTGAAACTGGTGGTCTTATTGACCATCAACACTTGATGCTCCTTCTTGATTTCTACCTCGCAACTTTTAGCATTGCGAAGAGCTCGGAATAATCTTGTCCATCCCTTGCATATTATAGTTCATCATGAAGCTCTTGTAGCTTGGTGGCGTGATTGGAGAATTCATCAATGACACTATCATTAGGAAGATTAACTCCTAGTTGAATCAAGTGATTATTATACCGACATATTGAGTATATGTTCACCGATGTAACTATTCTCCTCCATCTTACATCTATAGAACTTATTGGAGACTTCATATCTCTCAATCGGGCATTTGCTTGAAATATTAACATCAACTCTGGAACTTCTCATATGCTCCATGATGTTCAAAACGTCGTTGAAGACCGGTTCCAAGCCGTAAAGCATGGCACATCGAACTATCGAGTAGCGTTGCATCGCAGCAGGTCGGCACCCAGCGGTGCTTCCAGGACGTAATTCTTCGTGCAGCAATGAGGATAATCCTCAAGTTATGGACTCATCCGTAATTGCTACCATCATCTTTCAACTTAGCTTTCTCAAGGAACGCATTGAACGGAACAACAACACGAGCCATCTATCTACAACAAACATAGACAAGCAAAATACTATCGTACTAAGTTCATGATAAATTTAAGTTCAATTAATCATATTACTTAAGAACTCCCACTTAGACAGACATCTCTCTAGTCATCTAAGTGATCATGTGATCCAAATCAACTAAACCATGTCCGATCATCACGTGAGATGGAGTAGTTTCAATGGTGAACATCACTATGTTGATCATATCTACTATATGATTCACGCTCGACCTTTCGGTCTCCGTGTTCCGAGGCCATATCTGTATATGCTAGGCTCGTCAAGTTTAACTCGAGTATTCGCGTGTGCAACTGTTTTGCACCCATTGTATTTGAGCGTCAGCCTATCACACCCGATCATCACGTGGTGTCTCAAAGACGAAGAACTTTCGCAAGCGGTGCATACTCGGGAGAACACTTCTTGATAATTTAGTGAGAGATCATCTTAAAATGCTACCGTCAATCAAACCAAGATAAGATGCATAAAGGATAAACATCACATGCAATCAATATAAGTGATATGATATGGCCATCATCATCTTGTGCTTGTGATCTCCATCTCAAGCACCGCCGTGATCACCATCGCCACCGGCGCGACACCTTGATCTCCATCGTAGCATCGTTGTCGTTACGCCATCTATTTCTTCTATGACTATCGCTACCGCCTAGTGATGAAGTAAAGTAATTACAGGGCGTTTGCATTTCATACAATAAAGCGACAACCATATGGCTCTTGCCAGTTGCCGATAACTTCGGTTACAAAACATGATCATCTCTTACAATAAAATATAGCATCACGTCTTGACCGTATCACATCACAAGATGCCCGCAAAAACAAGTTAGACGTCCTCTACTTTGTTGTTGCAAATTTTACGTGGCTGCTATGGGCTGAGCAAGAACCGTTTACTCACGCATCAAAACCACAACGATAGTTCGTCAAGTTAGTGTTGTTTTAACTTTCGCAAGGACCGGCGTAGCCACACTCGGTTAAACTAAAGTGAGAGAGACAGACACCCGCCAATCACCTTTAAGCAACGAGTGCTCATAACGGTGAAACCAGTCTCGTAAGTCAAGACAATGTCGGTCCGGGCCGCTTCATCTCACAATACCGCCAACCAAAGTATGACATGCCTGGTAAGAAGTATGACTTGTATCGCCCACAACTCACTTGTGTTCTACTCATGCATATGACATCTACACATAAAACCTGGCTCTGCCACCGTAGGGGAACGTAGTAATTTAAAAATCCCACGCACACGCAAAATCATGGTGATGCATAGCAACGAGGGGAGAGTGTTGTCCACGCACCGTGAGACCAAAGCGTAGCGCAGAACAACGCGGTTGATGTAGTCGACGTCTTCACCGCATCGACCGATCAAGCACGTAAACCACGGCACCTCCGAAGTTCTAGCACACGCTCAGCTCGATGACGATCCCGGACTCCGATCCAGCAGGTGTCGGGAAGAGTTCTGTCACAAGACGGTGTGGTGACGATCTTGATGTTCTATCGCAGGGCTTCGCTTAAGCACCGCTACAATATTATCAAGGACTTTGGTGGAGGGGGTACCGACACGGCTAAGAGATCAAGAGATCAATTGTTGTATAGAGGTGCCCCCTGCCCTCAGATATAAAGGGCCAAGGGGAGGGGCGGCTGGCCAAGGAGGGCGCGGCCAGCGGAGTCCTACTCCCACCGGAGTAGGACTCCCTCTTCCTAGTTGGAGTAGGAGAAGGGGAAGGGGAGGAGAGAGGAAGAAAGGGGGGCCCTCTCCTTGTCCTATTCGGACTAGGGAGGGAGGCGCCCACCCCTGCCTCCCTCTCTTCTCTTCCACTAGGCCCATGTAGGCCCATTAAGCCCCGAGGGCTTCCGTAACCTCCTAGATCTGAAAATCCGATTTCAACCGAACTCTTCGATATCCAAATATAGGCTTCAATATTTCAATCTTCATGTCTCGACCATTTCGAGAATCCTCTTCATGTCCGTAATCTCATTTGGGACTCAACAAACTTCTACATCAAAACTCATAAACTCATAATATAACCTGCCATCGAAGCCTTGTTATAAGGGACCCTACGGGTTCAAGAACTATGCACATGACCTAGAACTGTTTCCTCAATAACCAATAGTGGAACTCGATGCTCATATTGGCCCTACATATGCTACGAAGATCTTTATCGGTCAAACCGCATAACAACATACTGTTCCTTTGTCATCTAGATAGCTTGTTCGAGATTCGATCGGCGTATCTCAATACCTAGTTCAATCTCGCTACCGCAAGTATCTTTACTCGTTACGTAATGCATCATTCCGTAACTAACTCATTAGCTACATTGCAAGGCTTATAGTGATGTGCATTACCGAGAGGTCCAGAGATACCTCTCCGACAATCGGAGTGACAAAACCTAATCTCAAATACGCCAACTCAACATGTACCTTTGGAGACACTCAGAGAGCTCCTTTATAATCACCCACATGCTAGACATTTGGTAGCACACAAAGTGTTCCTCCGTAAATGGGAGTTGCATAATCTCATAGTTACAGGAACTTGTATAAGTCATGAAGAAAGCAATAGCAACATACTAAATGATCAAGTGCTAAGCTAACGGAATGGGTCAAGTCAATCACATCATTCTCCTAATGATGTGATCCCATTAATCAAATGACAACACATGTCTATGGTTAGAAACATAACCATCTTTGATTAATGAGCTAGTCAAGTAGAGGCATACTAGTGCCATTAAGTTTGTCTATGTATTCACACATGTATCATGTTTCCGGTTATTACAATATAGCATGAATAATAAACATTTATCATGATATGAGGAAATAAATAATAATTTTATTATTGCCTCTAGGGCATATTTCCTTCAGTTTAGACATTATATTGTTGATTCCAAAGTTACTATTCACACTGATCATGTTGCTATTAAATATCTTATGGATAAGAAAGATGCTAAGCCTAGACTCATTAGATTGGTTCTCTTGCTCCAAGAATTTGACTTGCATATTATTGATAGAAAGGCATCTGAGAACCCTGTTGCAGTCAACTTGTCTAGGTTAGAGAATGTTCTTGATGACCCACTACCTATTAATGATAGTCATGAACAACTAGCAGTTGTCAATGCTTCGTGATCTGCTCCTTGGTATGCTGATTATGCTAATTACATTATTACTAAATATATACCGCCATTCACAACGCAAGAAAAAGTTCTTTTATGATTTAAGACATTACGGGATGATCCACACCTTTATAAAGAAGGAGTAGATGGTATTATTAGACGCTTGTGCCTGAGCATGAACAGAATGATTCTACGCAAGTGTCCCTCGAATCTTATGGAGGACACCATGCCGAGATAGAACCGCACACAAGGTACTACAATCTGTTTTTATTGGCCTACTCTTCAAAGATGCTCTAAGTTTGTCTTATCTTGTGATGAATGTCAAAGAATAGGTAACATTAGTAGATCAAGAAATGCCTATGAATTATTCTCTTATTATTGAACCGCTTGATGTTTGGGTCTTTGATTACATGGGACCTTTTCCGCCCCCAATGGTTATACATATTTTAGTTGTGTTGATTACGTTACTAAGTGGGTAGAAGCTATTCCAACTAGTAGTGTTGATCATAACACTTCTATTAAAATGCTTAAAGAAGTTATTTTTCCGAGGTTTGAGTCCCTAGATATCTTATGACCGATGGTGGTTCACACTTTATTCATGGTGCTTTCCGTAAGATGCTCACTAAGTATGATGTTAATCATAGAATAGCATCTCCTTATCATCCGCAGTCTAGTGGTCAAGTAGAGTTGAGCAATAGAGAGCTCAAATTAATTTTGCAAAAGATGAATAGATCTAGAAAGAATTGGGCCAAAAACTTGATGATGCATTATGGGCCTATAGAACTGCATACAAAAAATCCTATGGGTATGTCCCCATATAAGATGGTTTATGGAAAAGCATGTCATTTACCTCTTGAACTTGAACATAAGGCATATTGGGCTGTTAAAGAGCTCAATTATGACTTCAAACTTGCCGGTGAGAAAAGGTTATTTGATATTAGCTCACTTGATGAATGGAGAACCTGCCTATGAGAATGCCAAGCTTTTCAAAGAAAAGTCAAACACCGGCATGATAAGAGGATACAAAAGCGTGAGTTTAACGAGGAGATTATGTGTTATTATTCAACTCTCGCTAAGATTTTTAGGAAAACTTCTCTCAAAATGGGAAGGTCCTACGTTATCAAGGAGGTCTATCATTCGGTGCTATAAAAATCAACAACTTCAAGGCACAAATCCGAGGGTGGTAAACGGTCAAAGAATTAAACATTATATTTCGTAATCCTATCAATGTTGAAACTAATATTATTGAAACCATAACCCCGAGGAATACATAAGAGACACTTTTAACATTCCGCATCCAAAAGGCATAGGTACGTGGTACGGTAAGTAAACCGACTCCAAAACAACTCTAATGGCAATTTTATCGTTTATTATTAAAGAATTTTAGGAAGAAAGAATTAGTCCGGACACGAGGCTTCACGAGAGAGGAGGCGCCGCTCAGAGGGCGTGGCCTCGCCTCGTGGGCACCTCGTAGCCTCCGGACTCAGCTTTCTTGTATGGTATGTATTTTGGTCGTAAAAATTCATTATATATACTCCCAAAGGTTTCACCACCGTACGCAAATATCCTCTGCTTTTCGCTTTGAGCTGTTTATTGCAGATTTGGAACAAGATGTCGCCCCAAGATTCGGGGAGAGAGATACATGGCTGATTATATTGCAAACCCAAAAGTATGGGGATGTGGAACATTATGGCTAGACCACAGAGGAAGAAGAATACTATGATCCAAAGAGGAAGGATGAGACAAGCTCCGATGAAGAGGACGATCCACTACCTCAACCTAGTGATATATGCATGTGGAGTTCAAGAAATCAAGCCTCCCTAAGGTCCAATCTATCCCACCACGCTTTTTGCAGCAAGGTAACACTATGCAAAAGATAATGAAACTTGAGCTCGAGAATGAGGATCCGAGGGAGGAAAATTTAGCCTCGACGCAAGCTAGAGAAGAAAATGCAACAACTCCCCATCACATCACCACTCCATCACCTCCAAGAAATAATCACATGGGTATGGGCACTCCCTTGGGAACTCAAGCTTGGGAGGTGCCCGATCGTATCACCATCACACTCCTATTTTTACCGCTTTATTTAGTTCGATCCTTTTAGTAGTATCTTGATCTATTAGTTCAAGTTTTGATATCAAGTAGTTTTGAGTTTTGCTTTGTGATCTCTTTATGTAATCGAGTCCGTGCTATCTATAATAAAGATTAGTGTTGAGTCAAGGGCTTTGCTATGTTGCTATGATCTTGTGAAAGTAGAAAGAACAAAAGAGTTCATATTGATCTTATGGATAGTGATAACTTCACACATAGAAAGTATGAGGCATAAAATTGTTGAGAGTTGATGAACGTAGCCTTGGTCATCGCTTTCAATTAATAGGAAGTGATAAGGAAGGGGTTCATATAAATATATTATCTTGGACATCTTTTATAATTGTGAAGCACTCATTAAGTATGACATGCTAAAAGAGTTGATGTTGGACAAGGAAGACAACGTAATGGTTTATGTTTTCCACATCTCGCTTAAAGTATATTGTCATTGACCTTCCAAACATGTTGAGCTTGCCTTTCCCTCATGCTAGCCGAATTCCTTGCACCAAGTAGAAATACTACTTGTGCTTCCAAATATCCTTAAACCCAGTTTTTCCATGAGAGTCCACCATACCTACCTATGGATTGAGTAAGATCCTTCAAGTAAGTTGTCATAGGTGCAAGCAAAAAATTGCTCTCTAATATGTATGACTTATTAGTGCGGAGAAAATAAGCTTTGTACGAACTTATTGTGAAGTAATAAAAGCGCATAAACTGCATAATAAAGGTCCACATACAAGGGCAATATAAAGTGATTTTTTGCACTAAGACTTTATGCATCAACCCTAAACGCTATGACAACCTCCGCCTCCGCTAAAAGGCCTATCTTTTACTTTATGTTTTTACTTTATGCTTGAGTCAAGGTGATCCTCACCTTTCCATTTTTAATTTTATCCTTTGGCAAGCTCTTCGTGTTTGAAAGATCATGATATATATATCCAATTGGATGTAAGTTGGCATAGGCTATTATTGTTGACATTACCTAAAGGTGAATACGCTGGGAGGCAACACAAGAAGCCCTATCTTTCTCAAGATCCGGCTGAAACTCTATAACCACAAGTATTATGAGTGTTAACAATTATGGGAGACTACAAGATAGTTGAGTATGTGAGCTTGTTGAAAAGCTCTATTATAAAACTTGCTATTGGTCTAGTAAAATAGTCAATTGCTTAGGACAATTACGCAACTCCTACCACCACTTTTCCACACTTGCTATACTAACTTTATTGCTTCTTTATTACTTAAACCATAGAGGTTAAACTGTGTCAATTAATAACCAAACCAATTTCGCTCGAGATCTTTTGTGTTAGGAACGTGTTGTTACATCATGGATCTACAATTGTGTATCTTTGTTTACTTCCTAGTTGCCATGACAAAATTCAAACTTTGAGAACAAATATTGCTTTGCAATGAAGTTAAATTTAGTACTAGCATTTCACACACAAAATAAATCTCATCCGCAAGCAAGAAAATTGTGTGCAAATCTTCGATGTTTCTAAGCTCCCTCAAATTGAGGCGCCGAGCTCCGGCTATGGTCGTGGTGGACCCTGTCCATCGCGCTAGCTGTGAAGCGACAACCCAAGCTGGCTTAGACATGTTTTTTGTGTGTCGACGATAGGATTTTTCCGTCTTCGAGTCGCCCATATGTTATGTAGTGCTTCGTGATTTGATTGGGTTGGGGCTTTTGATTTTGCGAGTTGCCACCGCCGCTTTCCCGCTTGAAGTAATAATCCTTTATTTGATACTCACTCTCCTGCAAAGTAGATTATTGCTCTGATTAAGTTCCACATCCTCCGAATAGAAATCTTTCTCTCGATTTATAGTCGAGATAATTGCATCTATCGCCCTCGTAGTCATCCGGTCGGGCGAGGTCCAACTTGGTCCTGGTGGTTGCAAAGTGCTTCAATACGGTCCCAGATAAGAAATCTGGTGTCCATACGGTCTCGAGGTTGAAACAGCAGTCCCGACTCTACACGCTGCATAGTATCTCGATTTATAACAGGCCCATTTATCTATGGGCCGAGTAATACAAAGAAAAAGCCGACAAATAAAAGGAAAAACACACAAGGGATTCGATGCATAAGCTTCTACCCCATCGTTGGGCAAACAAGCCACCAGGTCGAATCCGTGATATGTTTAATATGGGGATGCATCGTCTATTATATATCTTGTCTTTAAAAATTTCAGAAATTTTAAAATGTTCATGAGTTTTTCAAAACATCATCGCTTCCCACCGCAAAACCGTGATATGTTTAATATGGGGATGCATTGTCTATTATATAGATATACTTGTCTTTAAAAATTTCAGAAATTTATAAAATGTCATGAGTTTTATAAAAAACGCTCATCGCTTCCAAAAAATTCATGATAGAAAAATAAAGTTTGTGTCCACAAAAATGTCCATGATATTTTTCAAAATATTCAAAACAATATGTTCGATTCGAAATAAAATTCGTGAATTTAAAAAATATTCTTCACAAAAAATGTTTCTGAATTTCAAAAGTTGTTCCAAAATAATTATTAGTTCATCATTATTGGTTCATCATTATTGGGAATTTTATCAAACTATGCAAACTTTTTTCTTTACAGTGTAAAAACATTTGAAAATTTCTCATACATTATTAGTAAACTATGCAATTTTTTTACATTGTATAAACATTTTGGAAAATTTCACATATATTATTTGGAAATATGTGAGTATTCCGAAATGTCACGTTTATATTTAGAATGGGATTAAACATTTTCTGAACATTGTTCGAATTTTGTCAAACAATGCAAATCATGATTCTCCTCGCTTTTATATAAGGTGTATTTGTTTTTGAAAAGTCAAACGAGTAAGTTTGACCAAGTTTTTAGAAAATATATCAACATTCACAATACAAAATTTATATAATTTGATCCACCATGAAAAGTAGTTTCATATTTTATCTACTAGGTATTACAGATGTTGTTCATTTAGTCTATAATCTTGGTCAAACATTCAAATGGTTGACTTGCACGAAACCAATACACCTTATATTCTCGAACGGAGGAGCATGTGTATTCTGCAGTATGACAGTTAGCCCGGTCCTCTCGTCTGAATGGGGCCATATGTCAGTGGGATATATGAGAAATAAAAGAAAAAACAGCACGCGGGGTGTCGAACTTGAAACCTGTGCGCTGGTGAAGCACGTGCTAACCACCACACAAAACGTGTATGTGCTATATATCTGGAGATGCACTTCTTATAGATTAGTCTTTTCTATTAGGAATCTATTTAGGTTTTTTTGGGTGAAAAGAAATCTATTTAAGTTTTTTGAGAAAAGAAATCCATTTAGGTTTTTTTTTAGCAACAGAAATCCATTTAGGTATACATAGTCTTTTTTTTCGGCTGGACGGGCCTGTATTTTTGTTTTAAAGCTATGGCCCAGTTGTCTTCTGTGTGCTCTAGTTTTTGTTTGTGTTCATTTTTGGTGATCTCCTATTTGGTGCGAGCGGCCTGGTGTGGTGTGTAACCCCCTGCACTCAGTACGTACAATTTTTTCTTTTGAAATTTCGAATATTTTAAACTTCATGATTTTCTTTTTCAAAATGGTAAACACTTTTACAAATTGGGGTGAACATTTTTCGAATTTAAAATTTGTTCACCAAATTGAAAAAATGTTCACCATAATTTTGAAGTTGCGAACATTTTCTAAATTCATGAACTTTTTTACAAATTCTTGAATCTTTTTTGAATTCACAAACATTTTGAAATTGCATACATGTTTTTTGGAACTTGTCAACAAGTATTTTTTTTATATACGCAAACATTTCTTGGCCATTTCAAATCCAAATGTAACGAGTTAAATATGTATTCCTATCAAGAAAGTGTGTTCGATCCATTTATAAAGTTTTTCCATAGTCTTGGTTAATTAAAATTGGTGCAATTTAAAAATAATTTAATTACTCCTTAGAGCTTGCAAAAATACAACTTAATATCTATAAATTCTAATAATATATTTTCCAATGTTTTACTTGTAACTAATGCAACGTCATTAATCGATGTTGCAATATCTTTCCGAATATTACCATGAATAGTTATCCTTTGAGATACCTAGTCTCTATTGCAACAAAATGACTGCTTCACGCGAACAAAAATTTTTTGTCGCAATATCGCTACCATATTGCACGCCGATTTAGTTTGTTGCAATAGCTAGCCACTTTTTGCAACAATTTTGTAACTAATGCAACGTCATGCTCGGTTGCAATATCTTCCGAATATTGCCACGGATAGTTATACTGCTCAAATACCTAGTCTCAGACATAACAAAATGACCGCCCTCTTGCCACGGAATCGCTTGTCGCAATATCACGCCATATTGCAAAAGCCGGGTACGCTTTGTTGCAATATGAGGCCTCGTTGCAACAAAGTTAGTATTTATCGTGACCAAACTAAGTTATGGCAATATGTGATTCCACCACAACGAGAAAAGTTGTGGTAATATTGCATTTATTGCAAAAAACGTAGTTGTAGCAATAAATTTTGTTGCAATAGACCGAATCCTTGTAGTAATTTTATTTACGTGCTCTTTTATATTCTTGCAAACCTGTCCAACAACACCTACAAAGTACTTCTAGTTTCATACTTATTCTAGGTAGCCAAGCTGCAAGGAGAGTTGTACCTGGGTCGATAGAACTTGAGAGAATATTTGTTCTACCTTTAGCTCCTCATTGTTCGACACTTACTTATCGAAAGAGGCTACAATTGATCCCCTATACTTGTGGGTTATGAGTCACCCATCCTAGTACTACTCACGCCAATGGGTTTCATACCTATGGACCTGCTAGTTTTTACATCGCCAAGCCTATCACAACCGCCTCCTTACCAAGCTTGGGACCGGCTATGCCTAGAAGACATAGGCGGAGTTGAGATAGTATTATGTGCAAAGCACACAAAATTATAAAGATAAGTACAATGGTACATTCATAATAATTCTTTGTAGCGTGGAGTCAGATGCATCACAGTGTAGTTTTTCAACAAATGTTAGTTCACAAGTCATCATTTACCCAAAGCCTGAGTAGCCGTGTCTCGATGACCACGTGCTCGAGGAAGGAAAGAATGTAAGAGAAGAAGAAGCCAGGAGGATTAACCTTTACGCACTCAATCTGCCAGCATCATACTCATAGGCGACACAGAGGAGAAGAAAAGATAAGATCTTTTCCCTACCCAATGAAACATGTTTTCTTCATATATATTACAAGTTTAGAATTTTATCAGCGTGTAGCGCTTGCCGTTATTTGGCCGCTTGTGTGTGCCCCGACCCATTGGTGGAGGGGCTGATGTGCCTGTGCACGCCGTCGACGCTTAGCGGCAGGTTTTCGTGCTATGTTTTATGAAATGTTAAAGCTGGACACTTCTTGAGATGAGTCGGTTGTGTTGGGCACAAAAACGGGTGACTGATAACCCACAAAAACCGGATATGGTCATCTACGGAATTGACTAAGGTCAGGTGCATGGGTTGAACATAACATGAGAGAGATTGCTTTGGTGGATATGTATGCATTGATTCCTAATCTTGCTATACATGGAAGGTATTAACCACCGAATCATATCATATCTGTTTACATCAATTACATGAGATATTCTACACATAAGCATCTGCTATAAGTACGTTATATTCTAACGACTGCGTCTAACCATATCCATCCCCTGATTTACTTCAAGAACGCAAGACACACCACTACGCTTGGCCACGCAAGTACGCAGCTGCGCATGAGGAACAAGTCCCACCCGCCGTCGAGGCCTGAGGACGTCGTCCACATCACCCATTACGAGATCTTCTAGCTCGCAAAAGCTTGCTTCCATTCCATGGTCCATGCCGTACTCTGCCTTTTCTCCGTAGGGTCTCAAATTTCAGTTCGTCCTCTGTTTGCCGTGTTAACTGTGAAGCGTAATTTAGCAAAGCAAGAGTCTTAAACAGTAGAAGGCCTGGGGCTGTTTTTGGCTTGAGTCGAACGGGTCAATCTAGTCTAATCACTCTATCTATGTCACAGGAAACAACCTAATTCATCTCAACCCAAGTTTAACAGAGAAACAAACAGGGGGAAAGGGTCAAAAGGGGAACCTGCCAAGGAGCGATCTGGAGGACGTGGTCGTCGTCGTCAAACTTCATCTGGATGCTGCTCATGAGGCACGGCCGCCTCGCCGAGGAGGCATCGGCCGAGACCGGGTCAAGGAAACAGAGGCCGCCACTGGATGCCGTCCGCCTCTGCCTCCCCATTGCCACCAATCTCCATCCATCACGCCCTTCACCACGCACGGCCCAGAAACAGATCGCCTCATCTCCCTACGCCCTCGCCTGAGATCTCAAGTCCTAAGTCGCACGCGCACCGCACGCGGATGGATGACTCTTCCTAGTATTTATATAGATGATTTCTGAAGAAGGAAAGGCATGGTAGAGAGATGGGGGATGCCACGGATCAATGAAGTGGCGCAAGCCTGGATGGCTGGTGGGCATCTCAAGGGCGATTAATGACATGATGATGATGATGATGATCTGTTTTGTCTCGTTTTCAGAAAAGGAGTTTATTATGTGGCACAAATTTTTCATAGCTTTTACAATATCAAGAATGCCGTAGCAAGTTTCCCTCAAAAAAAAAAAGAATGTCGTAGCAAGTTATTCTAGTTTCTTTGAGGATCTGTTCCCTCTGTTTACTGTTTTGTACCAAACTTTTCAGATCAGTCAAGCTATTCTAGTTTCTTTGAGGATGCCAAAAAAAGATTGTTCTAGAGTTTGTTTCTAATAATGTTCTAGAGTTAGTCGAGCTATTCTGGTTTATTTAAGGTTTATGTTTCTAATAATGTTCAAGGCAAGCCTTGTTTGATGCTGATGCATGTGCAGTCTCTTTTCTGTTATAGTATTTCACAAGAATTACAAGCAACAAGTATTCTCTGACTACAGTTTACAAGCGAATGGATCTGGTAACATATCCATCCATCCATTCATAGGCATGAGTCCTCAAAGGACAAATTGATTATATGTTCAACAAGTCTTTTAAATCATCAACTAAAACATTAATTTGGTTTGACTGCAACATGGCATGGCACACAATAATTCTGATCAACCTTGTAAATACATTCATTAGCTGACGCTTAGTTTCATCCACATGTCCATAACAATATAGTATAAATGGAAAGAAACAACTCTCCATGAAAACATATGCGTCTCCAGAAAAACAAAACAAAACAAAAGACTAGCGGGCAGCTTAATAATGCCCTTCAAGGAGGCAATCACCACACTAGTTCTATTTCCAACAACTATTGAAGATTGCAGCAAAGAGGAAATTGGACCGCAAGGTCGATCGAATCAATCTCTCCTCGAGCGCTCATGTTCGCCTTCGATGCACACCATACATCGGCGACGGTCCCGGCATCAAGCAGAATCATGGTGGTATCCATAGTTGCATCTCATAGAAACCTGCTCCGCAAAACATCGATTACCACAAACTCTTGGTTATCAACAAGAACAAAGGATTGCACAACCAAGAAGCATATCAGATAACACACCGAATAGGTCGGTATGCCACATATTCTTTTCAACCACCTCAAGAAATTTTTAATCTAGCTAGCTTAGCATCATTTGTTAGCAAACAGCAAGATTGATCATCACAACCGAGGAGTCCCGACTAGGGGGTGTCCGGACAGCGGATTATCATCGTCCTCCGGACTCCAAGACTACGAAGATACAAGATTGAAGACTCCCATCCGTGTCCGATGGGACTTTCTTGTGGAAGGCAAGCTTGGCAATACGGATATGTAGATCTCCTACCATTGTAACCACTGTAACCCTAGCCCCTCGGTGTCTATATAAACCGAGGGCTTTAGTCCGTGGACATAACCTCCATTACAACAATCATACCATAGGCTAGCTTCTAGGGTTTAGCCTCCTTGATCTCGTAGATCCACTCTTGTACTACCCATATCATCAATATTAATCAAGCAGACGAGGGTTTTACCTCCATCAAGAGGGCCCGAACTCGGGTAAAACATCGTCCCTTGCCTCCGTTACCATCCGCCTAGACGCACAGCTCGACCCCTACCCGAGATCTCGGTTTTGACATCCGACATTGGTGCTTTCATTGAGAGTTCCTCCGGTCGCCACCGATAGGCTTGATGGCTCCTTCAATCAACAACAATGCCGCCTAGGGTGAGACTCTTCCCTGACAGATCTTCAGATTCGGGCGGTTTCCAGACCGCGGCCAATTCACTTCCATCCGAGCAGATCGAAGCTACGCCCGCCATCGTCAGTTCGAAGCCTAAACTTCACGGCCGACATCCGCGGGACTTGATCTGACGGACTCGCGGCACACCGAAGCAGCTGCCGCTGCCACGATGGGCATGATTTAGCTCGCCACCGACAAAGGCCTTGGTGGTCAAGATGAACCGCTCCCACCCTTAGTCCGAGCGAGAAGCGCAGATCGAGGACCGGTGGCTGGACACCGCGGGCTGCACCTTCCACGGCGATGGAGCCAACACTAACCTTGTCCCTTGTAAAGCTCGTGACTCCGAGGTGCCGACTCGCCGACCAACCTCCCGCTACTGCCAATCGAATCTGACGCGCCGATCATGGAGTTCACCGCCATGACATCTTCCAAAACTCACCGCTTGGCGACATCCTAAATTGCTAAAACATCTCTCTATCCGGAGAGCTCCGCCGGATTATGGCCAGATGGTTGGGATGGACGACGAAGAAATTCAAAACCCACCCACCACCCACTTTGTAGCCACCCGATGATCTAACCGACATGCTAGACTATGATTCGGCGACATCGACGGTATGGACGACGATGCCGAGATTTATCAAGAACCGCGCCACAGAATCGAAGACCACCGCCATATGATATATACATGGTGGACACCCAAAAGATGGGGACGCAAGAAGCAAGGGAGGCAGATTCTTAAAGAACAGCCTGCGCCGACGCCAACGGGCGCCACCTAAATCCCTCCACAACAAGAATGGAGATTCCGCACGAGATAATAACACCCCGTAAAGTGCCAAGACAATCCCTCCAAAGAAGATTCAGCGCAGAGGATGCGTACAAGCCCTCACGAGAGAGCGGCAGACGGCGGTCGAGGATGATAATTACATACCTCCTCCGGAGACCAGGCAAGCCTCAACGATGACGAATCTCTGCGCCAAAGGATCCCGCCGAACAAGAGCGTTAAACGCAGGCTTATCGCCACGGCAAATAGCCTAAAGAAAAGCAGCAGAGCTTGCTGATCAAGACTCGCCGGGCCGACAGATTGACCGAGGTCCTCGCGTCAAGAGTATGAACTTGAACGCCCTCCAAGAGTTACCCAAAATGCAAGTTGCTCCCCGATTAGAGGAAGAAGCATACATACCTTCATCACCATCGCACAATACGGCCGACCGACCACCCCGGTCGCGACAGTAGAGGCATCAGTGCCTCCACCAAGACTGCACTCTGCATCGCCTCCAAAAGTACGGCCAAGAGGGAACGCACGGACTTGCGAGATATATTGAGGACAAAGCAAGGTAATCCAGATCCATCTACGGATCCACGGCGCCTAACGACCCATCGCATTTAATACCGTACGGATATAAATACCGGCCGAACACAGCATATAACGCCTCGAGCTACATCGTGATATTGCTCAATACAGAGGCCAAGACACCCGCTTATGCTTCACCGACGGTAATGGATCAAATACCAAGGGTTTAAACTCAAACATTGAATCCACGATGGCACAACAGCACTGCGTTTGGATCAAGGTTACCTCCTTCACATTCATATGGCCCGCGCGACGCATCTCCACGCCATCAAGTATCTCCCACTAAGCTTAAAGGACCAGCTCGGCATTGGCTTAACAGCTGTTGCCAGAGTCAATTGGTGTTAGAAGACCGAAGCCGCATTCGACAACTTCCAGGAACATATGTGCACCACACCGACGCCGATGACCTAAGCCACATAATTCAGCAACCATGAATCGCGATAGTTTTGGACACGGTTCTAACAAAGAAAATCAAATCGCCGACCGTCCGATGCAGAGGCCCTCGCAGCCTTCAAACATAACATCCGCGACGAGTGGCTAGCCCGCACCTAGGACAGAAAAGCCGAATCCATGGAAGCCCTCACATCACTAATGACCCGCTTCGGAGGGGAGAGGATAGTTGGCTAGCTCGCAGCAACAACCTCAAGAAAATTCTGGCGTCCGGATACAAGGACCACAACGGCAGTCGATCAAAACAAAAATAAACGCAACGTTAGGGCGATTTACAAGGAGGATACAGTCAACACGGATTCCGAGGCTCTAAACCCGTCAGCCGAAGAAGCCATTTAAAAGAACAACTCCGGTCCGTCCAATTTGGACCGAATACTGACCGCCATGTCGAGATACATGGCATGGCTCAAAAGCTAGCTAACCACACCAACAGAGATTGTTGGGTATTCAAGCAGTAAGTTAATTGTCAAAACAATGACAAGGGCTGCATAGCATTTGACGAGGAAGAGACCCGCCAGTAACAAGAGGATGTATGATTCCCCACAAGTGCGGACGGTAAACATGATATACGCAACCCATATACCCAAAAAGGAGCGGAAGCATGCACTAAGGGACGCTTCTATGCGATGGAGCCGCCGCCTGTTCAATCCATGGTCTCTTCGATCACTTTCGATCGAAGAGACCATCCGACAAAGATCCGCCATGGCGGATTCGCCGCATTGGTTTTAGACCCAACCGCCGATGGATTTCACCTCACAAGAGTCCCGATGGACGGCGGAGAGCTCAACTCGCATTATCGTGATACAGCAGTAAGATGGGCATAGACCCTCAAGGATTAAACCTACAAAGACGACCTTCAAAGGCGCCATACCAGCGCTGAGGCCAATTATAGCCGGCCACACCGAAGTGGTCTTCGATCCCCTGACAATTTCCGAGCGAGGAGTTAATCTTCACATAGTCCGCCCGCAAGCCGCTATCACGCTCGCTGCACGAACCGCTGCGGTAAAGTTCAACGCGTGCCGCATTATGCATACCTCAAGCTCAAGATGCTAGGCCTCGGAGTCATCACGGTCAACGGAAATACGGAACACCCTCCGAACGGAGGAACATACAAGGCTCGCGCGAAGTACGAGCAGCCTTCTAAGGCATTTTCGAGTCCGCCGCTAAACGCCGACACGCCAAACGTGTCGGAGCAACATCAACCAAGACCACCGCACGCTCCGAGCATCGCCAGAGTATGCGCCCCAACCCCAGCCCTCGCGATGATTGTAAGACCAGCCCGCTGCACATCATTACGCCCGAGATACCATGGGCCTAGGGGGAGGGGCACGACCACAACAGACCCAGAGTGCGGCTCGACCACACCAGGGGCTCACAAGTGTGTCGCCTTTTATTATTATTTTCTTCCTTTGTATACACAGACTCGCTCACCAGAGGTTCTGTCCGCGGCGAACCCACCAACTCACGATGCAACAGCTGTGGAGGGAAAAGGCTGCATTTAACACTGTGTGGTCTCCATTACGAGCATTAAATTGATTATATACACCAGTCCGCAGCCCACCCTCGGAGGGGACTTGTTTATTTAGTCCAATCCTTGCTTACCGCACTATTACGGTGCATACCGTGGAGAACACTTCTTGATAATTTAGTGAGAGATCATCTTAAAATGCTACCACAATCAAACCAAGATAAGATGCATAAAGGATAAACATCACATGCAATCAATATAAGTGATATGATATGGCCATCATCATCTTGTGCTTGTGATCTCCATCTCAAGCACCGCCGTGATCACCATCGCCACCGCCGACACCTTGATCTCCATCGTAGCATCGTTGTCGTTACGCCATCTATTTCTTCTATGACTATCGCTACCGCCTAGTGATGAAGTAAAGTAATTACAGGGCGTTTGCATTTCATACAATAAAGCGACAACCATATGGCTCTTGCCACTTGCCGATAACTTTGTTACAAAACATGATCATCTCTTACAATAAAATATAGCATCACGCTCTTGACCGTATCACATCACAAGATGCCCGCAAAAACAAGTTAGACGTCCTCTACTTTGTTGTTGCAAATTTTACGTGGCTGCTATGGGCTGAGCAAGAACCGTTTACTCACGCATCAAAACCACAACGATAGTTCGTCAAGTTAGTGTTGTTTTAACTTTCGCAAGGACCGGCGTAGCCACACTCGGTTAAACTAAAGTGAGAGAGACAGACACCCGCCAATCACCTTTAAGCAACGAGTGCTCATAACGGTGAAACCAGTCTCGTAAGTCAAGACAATGTCGGTCCGGGCCGCTTCATCTCACAATACCGCCAACCAAAGTATGACATGCCTGGTAAGAAGTATGACTTGTATCGCCCACAACTCACTTGTGTTCTACTCATGCATATGACATCTACACATAAAACCTGGCTCTGCCACCGTAGGGGAACGTAGTAATTTAAAAATCCCACGCACACGCAAAATCATGGTGATGCATAGCAACGAGGGGAGAGTGTTGTCCACGCACCGTGAGACCAAAGCGTAGCGCAGAACAACGCGGTTGATGTAGTCGACGTCTTCACCGCATCGACCGATCAAGCACGTAAACCACGGCACCTCCGAAGTTCTAGCACACGCTCAGCTCGATGACGATCCCGGACTCCGATCCAGCAGGTGTCGGGAAGAGTTCTGTCACAAGACGGTGTGGTGACGATCTTGATGTTCTATCGCAGGGCTTCGCTTAAGCACCGCTACAATATTATCAAGGACTTTGGTGGAGGGGGTACCGACACGGCTAAGAGATCAAGAGATCAATTGTTGTATAGAGGTGCCCCCTGCCCTCAGATATAAAGGGCCAAGGGGAGGGGCGGCTGGCCAAGGAGGGCGCGGCCAGCGGAGTCCTACTCCCACCGGAGTAGGACTCCCTCTTCCTAGTTGGAGTAGGAGAAGGGGAAGGGGAGGAGAGAGGAAGAAAGGGGGGCCCTCTCCTTGTCCTATTCGGACTAGGGAGGGAGGCGCCCACCCCTGCCTCC
Source organism: Aegilops speltoides (assembly GCA_021437245.1). Taxonomy (NCBI): domain Eukaryota; kingdom Viridiplantae; phylum Streptophyta; class Magnoliopsida; order Poales; family Poaceae; genus Aegilops; species Aegilops speltoides. The sequence goes on from CM038142.1 coordinate 546,100,615, forward strand.
CTCTCTTCTCTTCCACTAGGCCCATGTAGGCCCATTAAGCCCCGAGGGCTTCCGTAACCTCCTAGATCTGAAAATCCGATTTCAACCGAACTCTTCGATATCCAAATATAGGCTTCAATATTTCAATCTTCATGTCTCGACCATTTCGAGAATCCTCTTCATGTCCGTAATCTCATTTGGGACTCAACAAACTTCTACATCAAAACTCATAAACTCATAATATAACCTGCCATCGAAGCCTTGTTATAAGGGACCCTACGGGTTCAAGAACTATGCACATGACCTAGAACTGTTTCCTCAATAACCAATAGTGGAACTCGATGCTCATATTGGCCCTACATATGCTACGAAGATCTTTATCGGTCAAACCGCATAACAACATACTGTTCCTTTGTCATCTAGATAGCTTGTTCGAGATTCGATCGGCGTATCTCAATACCTAGTTCAATCTCGCTACCGCAAGTATCTTTACTCGTTACGTAATGCATCATTCCGTAACTAACTCATTAGCTACATTGCAAGGCTTATAGTGATGTGCATTACCGAGAGGTCCAGAGATACCTCTCCGACAATCGGAGTGACAAAACCTAATCTCAAATACGCCAACTCAACATGTACCTTTGGAGACACTCAGAGAGCTCCTTTATAATCACCCACATGCTAGACATTTGGTAGCACACAAAGTGTTCCTCCGTAAATGGGAGTTGCATAATCTCATAGTTACAGGAACTTGTATAAGTCATGAAGAAAGCAATAGCAACATACTAAATGATCAAGTGCTAAGCTAACGGAATGGGTCAAGTCAATCACATCATTCTCCTAATGATGTGATCCCATTAATCAAATGACAACACATGTCTATGGTTAGAAACATAACCATCTTTGATTAATGAGCTAGTCAAGTAGAGGCATACTAGTGCCATTAAGTTTGTCTATGTATTCACACATGTATCATGTTTCCGGTTATTACAATATAGCATGAATAATAAACATTTATCATGATATGAGGAAATAAATAATAATTTTATTATTGCCTCTAGGGCATATTTCCTTCAGTTTAGACATTATATTGTTGATTCCAAAGTTACTATTCACACTGATCATGTTGCTATTAAATATCTTATGGATAAGAAAGATGCTAAGCCTAGACTCATTAGATTGGTTCTCTTGCTCCAAGAATTTGACTTGCATATTATTGATAGAAAGGCATCTGAGAACCCTGTTGCAGTCAACTTGTCTAGGTTAGAGAATGTTCTTGATGACCCACTACCTATTAATGATAGTCATGAACAACTAGCAGTTGTCAATGCTTCGTGATCTGCTCCTTGGTATGCTGATTATGCTAATTACATTATTACTAAATATATACCGCCATTCACAACGCAAGAAAAAGTTCTTTTATGATTTAAGACATTACGGGATGATCCACACCTTTATAAAGAAGGAGTAGATGGTATTATTAGACGCTTGTGCCTGAGCATGAACAGAATGATTCTACGCAAGTGTCCCTCGAATCTTATGGAGGACACCATGCCGAGATAGAACCGCACACAAGGTACTACAATCTGTTTTTATTGGCCTACTCTTCAAAGATGCTCTAAGTTTGTCTTATCTTGTGATGAATGTCAAAGAATAGGTAACATTAGTAGATCAAGAAATGCCTATGAATTATTCTCTTATTATTGAACCGCTTGATGTTTGGGTCTTTGATTACATGGGACCTTTTCCGCCCCCAATGGTTATACATATTTTAGTTGTGTTGATTACGTTACTAAGTGGGTAGAAGCTATTCCAACTAGTAGTGTTGATCATAACACTTCTATTAAAATGCTTAAAGAAGTTATTTTTCCGAGGTTTGAGTCCCTAGATATCTTATGACTGATGGTGGTTCACACTTTATTCATGGTGCTTTCCGTAAGATGCTCACTAAGTATGATGTTAATCATAGAATAGCATCTCCTTATCATCCGCAGTCTAGTGGTCAAGTAGAGTTGAGCAATAGAGAGCTCAAATTAATTTTGCAAAAGATGAATAGATCTAGAAAGAATTGGGCCAAAAACTTGATGATGCATTATGGGCCTATAGAACTGCATACAAAAAATCCTATGGGTATGTCCCCATATAAGATGGTTTATGGAAAAGCATGTCATTTACCTCTTGAACTTGAACATAAGGCATATTGGGCTGTTAAAGAGCTCAATTATGACTTCAAACTTGCCGGTGAGAAAAGGTTATTTGATATTAGCTCACTTGATGAATGGAGAACCTGCCTATGAGAATGCCAAGCTTTTCAAAGAAAAGTCAAACACCGGCATGATAAGAGGATACAAAAGCGTGAGTTTAACGAGGAGATTATGTGTTATTATTCAACTCTCGCTAAGATTTTTAGGAAAACTTCTCTCAAAATGGGAAGGTCCTACGTTATCAAGGAGGTCTATCATTCGGTGCTATAAAAATCAACAACTTCAAGGCACAAATCCGAGGGTGGTAAACGGTCAAAGAATTAAACATTATATTTCGTAATCCTATCAATGTTGAAACTAATATTATTGAAACCATAACCCCGAGGAATACATAAGAGACACTTTTAACATTCCGCATCCAAAAGGCATAGGTACGTGGTACGGTAAGTAAACCGACTCCAAAACAACTCTAATGGCAATTTTATCGTTTATTATTAAAGAATTTTAGGAAGAAAGAATTAGTCCGGACACGAGGCTTCACGAGAGAGGAGGCGCCGCTCAGAGGGCGTGGCCTCGCCTCGTGGGCACCTCGTAGCCTCCGGACTCAGCTTTCTTGTATGGTATGTATTTTGGTCGTAAAAATTCATTATATATACTCCCAAAGGTTTCACCACCGTACGCAAATATCCTCTGCTTTTCGCTTTGAGCTGTTTATTGCAGATTTGGAACAAGATGTCGCCCCAAGATTCGGGGAGAGAGATACATGGCTGATTATATTGCAAACCCAAAAGTATGGGGATGTGGAACATTATGGCTAGACCACAGAGGAAGAAGAATACTATGATCCAAAGAGGAAGGATGAGACAAGCTCCGATGAAGAGGACGATCCACTACCTCAACCTAGTGATATATGCATGTGGAGTTCAAGAAATCAAGCCTCCCTAAGGTCCAATCTATCCCACCACGCTTTTTGCAGCAAGGTAACACTATGCAAAAGATAATGAAACTTGAGCTCGAGAATGAGGATCCGAGGGAGGAAAATTTAGCCTCGACGCAAGCTAGAGAAGAAAATGCAACAACTCCCCATCACATCACCACTCCATCACCTCCAAGAAATAATCACATGGGTATGGGCACTCCCTTGGGAACTCAAGCTTGGGAGGTGCCCGATCGTATCACCATCACACTCCTATTTTTACCGCTTTATTTAGTTCGATCCTTTTAGTAGTATCTTGATCTATTAGTTCAAGTTTTGATATCAAGTAGTTTTGAGTTTTGCTTTGTGATCTCTTTATGTAATCGAGTCCGTGCTATCTATAATAAAGATTAGTGTTGAGTCAAGGGCTTTGCTATGTTGCTATGATCTTGTGAAAGTAGAAAGAACAAAAGAGTTCATATTGATCTTATGGATAGTGATAACTTCACACATAGAAAGTATGAGGCATAAAATTGTTGAGAGTTGATGAACGTAGCCTTGGTCATCGCTTTCAATTAATAGGAAGTGATAAGGAAGGGGTTCATATAAATATATTATCTTGGACATCTTTTATAATTGTGAAGCACTCATTAAGTATGACATGCTAAAAGAGTTGATGTTGGACAAGGAAGACAACGTAATGGTTTATGTTTTCCACATCTCGCTTAAAGTATATTGTCATTGACCTTCCAAACATGTTGAGCTTGCCTTTCCCTCATGCTAGCCGAATTCCTTGCACCAAGTAGAAATACTACTTGTGCTTCCAAATATCCTTAAACCCAGTTTTTCCATGAGAGTCCACCATACCTACCTATGGATTGAGTAAGATCCTTCAAGTAAGTTGTCATAGGTGCAAGCAAAAAATTGCTCTCTAATATGTATGACTTATTAGTGCGGAGAAAATAAGCTTTGTACGAACTTATTGTGAAGTAATAAAAGCGCATAAACTGCATAATAAAGGTCCACATACAAGGGCAATATAAAGTGATTTTTTGCACTAAGACTTTATGCATCAACCCTAAACGCTATGACAACCTCCGCCTCCGCTAAAAGGCCTATCTTTTACTTTATGTTTTTACTTTATGCTTGAGTCAAGGTGATCCTCACCTTTCCATTTTTAATTTTATCCTTTGGCAAGCTCTTCGTGTTTGAAAGATCATGATATATATATCCAATTGGATGTAAGTTGGCATAGGCTATTATTGTTGACATTACCTAAAGGTGAATACGCTGGGAGGCAACACAAGAAGCCCTATCTTTCTCAAGATCCGGCTGAAACTCTATAACCACAAGTATTATGAGTGTTAACAATTATGGGAGACTACAAGATAGTTGAGTATGTGAGCTTGTTGAAAAGCTCTATTATAAAACTTGCTATTGGTCTAGTAAAATAGTCAATTGCTTAGGACAATTACGCAACTCCTACCACCACTTTTCCACACTTGCTATACTAACTTTATTGCTTCTTTATTACTTAAACCATAGAGGTTAAACTGTGTCAATTAATAACCAAACCAATTTCGCTCGAGATCTTTTGTGTTAGGAACGTGTTGTTACATCATGGATCTACAATTGTGTATCTTTGTTTACTTCCTAGTTGCCATGACAAAATTCAAACTTTGAGAACAAATATTGCTTTGCAATGAAGTTAAATTTAGTACTAGCATTTCACACACAAAATAAATCTCATCCGCAAGCAAGAAAATTGTGTGCAAATCTTCGATGTTTCTAAGCTCCCTCAAATTGAGGCGCCGAGCTCCGGCTATGGTCGTGGTGGACCCTGTCCATCGCGCTAGCTGTGAAGCGACAACCCAAGCTGGCTTAGACATGTTTTTTGTGTGTCGACGATAGGATTTTTCCGTCTTCGAGTCGCCCATATGTTATGTAGTGCTTCGTGATTTGATTGGGTTGGGGCTTTTGATTTTGCGAGTTGCCACCGCCGCTTTCCCGCTTGAAGTAATAATCCTTTATTTGATACTCACTCTCCTGCAAAGTAGATTATTGCTCTGATTAAGTTCCACATCCTCCGAATAGAAATCTTTCTCTCGATTTATAGTCGAGATAATTGCATCTATCGCCCTCGTAGTCATCCGGTCGGGCGAGGTCCAACTTGGTCCTGGTGGTTGCAAAGTGCTTCAATACGGTCCCAGATAAGAAATCTGGTGTCCATACGGTCTCGAGGTTGAAACAGCAGTCCCGACTCTACACGCTGCATAGTATCTCGATTTATAACAGGCCCATTTATCTATGGGCCGAGTAATACAAAGAAAAAGCCGACAAATAAAAGGAAAAACACACAAGGGATTCGATGCATAAGCTTCTACCCCATCGTTGGGCAAACAAGCCACCAGGTCGAATCCGTGATATGTTTAATATGGGGATGCATCGTCTATTATATATCTTGTCTTTAAAAATTTCAGAAATTTTAAAATGTTCATGAGTTTTTCAAAACATCATCGCTTCCCACCGCAAAACCGTGATATGTTTAATATGGGGATGCATTGTCTATTATATAGATATACTTGTCTTTAAAAATTTCAGAAATTTATAAAATGTCATGAGTTTTATAAAAAACGCTCATCGCTTCCAAAAAATTCATGATAGAAAAATAAAGTTTGTGTCCACAAAAATGTCCATGATATTTTTCAAAATATTCAAAACAATATGTTCGATTCGAAATAAAATTCGTGAATTTAAAAAATATTCTTCACAAAAAATGTTTCTGAATTTCAAAAGTTGTTCCAAAATAATTATTAGTTCATCATTATTGGTTCATCATTATTGGGAATTTTATCAAACTATGCAAACTTTTTTCTTTACAGTGTAAAAACATTTGAAAATTTCTCATACATTATTAGTAAACTATGCAATTTTTTTACATTGTATAAACATTTTGGAAAATTTCACATATATTATTTGGAAATATGTGAGTATTCCGAAATGTCACGTTTATATTTAGAATGGGATTAAACATTTTCTGAACATTGTTCGAATTTTGTCAAACAATGCAAATCATGATTCTCCTCGCTTTTATATAAGGTGTATTTGTTTTTGAAAAGTCAAACGAGTAAGTTTGACCAAGTTTTTAGAAAATATATCAACATTCACAATACAAAATTTATATAATTTGATCCACCATGAAAAGTAGTTTCATATTTTATCTACTAGGTATTACAGATGTTGTTCATTTAGTCTATAATCTTGGTCAAACATTCAAATGGTTGACTTGCACGAAACCAATACACCTTATATTCTCGAACGGAGGAGCATGTGTATTCTGCAGTATGACAGTTAGCCCGGTCCTCTCGTCTGAATGGGGCCATATGTCAGTGGGATATATGAGAAATAAAAGAAAAAACAGCACGCGGGGTGTCGAACTTGAAACCTGTGCGCTGGTGAAGCACGTGCTAACCACCACACAAAACGTGTATGTGCTATATATCTGGAGATGCACTTCTTATAGATTAGTCTTTTCTATTAGGAATCTATTTAGGTTTTTTGGGTGAAAAGAAATCTATTTAAGTTTTTTGAGAAAAGAAATCCATTTAGGTTTTTTTTAGCAACAGAAATCCATTTAGGTATACATAGTCTTTTTTTTCGGCTGGACGGGCCTGTATTTTTGTTTTAAAGCTATGGCCCAGTTGTCTTCTGTGTGCTCTAGTTTTTGTTTGTGTTCATTTTTGGTGATCTCCTATTTGGTGCGAGCGGCCTGGTGTGGTGTGTAACCCCCTGCACTCAGTACGTACAATTTTTTCTTTTGAAATTTCGAATATTTTAAACTTCATGATTTTCTTTTTCAAAATGGTAAACACTTTTACAAATTGGGGTGAACATTTTCGAATTTAAAATTTGTTCACCAAATTGAAAAAATGTTCACCATAATTTTGAAGTTGCGAACATTTTCTAAATTCATGAACTTTTTTACAAATTCTTGAATCTTTTTTGAATTCACAAACATTTTGAAATTGCATACATGTTTTTTGGAACTTGTCAACAAGTATTTTTTTTATATACGCAAACATTTCTTGGCCATTTCAAATCCAAATGTAACGAGTTAAATATGTATTCCTATCAAGAAAGTGTGTTCGATCCATTTATAAAGTTTTTCCATAGTCTTGGTTAATTAAAATTGGTGCAATTTAAAAATAATTTAATTACTCCTTAGAGCTTGCAAAAATACAACTTAATATCTATAAATTCTAATAATATATTTTCCAATGTTTTACTTGTAACTAATGCAACGTCATTAATCGATGTTGCAATATCTTTCCGAATATTACCATGAATAGTTATCCTTTGAGATACCTAGTCTCTATTGCAACAAAATGACTGCTTCACGCGAACAAAAATTTTTTGTCGCAATATCGCTACCATATTGCACGCCGATTTAGTTTGTTGCAATAGCTAGCCACTTTTTGCAACAATTTTGTAACTAATGCAACGTCATGCTCGGTTGCAATATCTTCCGAATATTGCCACGGATAGTTATACTGCTCAAATACCTAGTCTCAGACATAACAAAATGACCGCCCTCTTGCCACGGAATCGCTTGTCGCAATATCACGCCATATTGCAAAAGCCGGGTACGCTTTGTTGCAATATGAGGCCTCGTTGCAACAAAGTTAGTATTTATCGTGACCAAACTAAGTTATGGCAATATGTGATTCCACCACAACGAGAAAAGTTGTGGTAATATTGCATTTATTGCAAAAAACGTAGTTGTAGCAATAAATTTTGTTGCAATAGACCGAATCCTTGTAGTAATTTTATTTACGTGCTCTTTTATATTCTTGCAAACCTGTCCAACAACACCTACAAAGTACTTCTAGTTTCATACTTATTCTAGGTAGCCAAGCTGCAAGGAGAGTTGTACCTGGGTCGATAGAACTTGAGAGAATATTTGTTCTACCTTTAGCTCCTCATTGTTCGACACTTACTTATCGAAAGAGGCTACAATTGATCCCCTATACTTGTGGGTTATGAGTCACCCATCCTAGTACTACTCACGCCAATGGGTTTCATACCTATGGACCTGCTAGTTTTTACATCGCCAAGCCTATCACAACCGCCTCCTTACCAAGCTTGGGACCGGCTATGCCTAGAAGACATAGGCGGAGTTGAGATAGTATTATGTGCAAAGCACACAAAATTATAAAGATAAGTACAATGGTACATTCATAATAATTCTTTGTAGCGTGGAGTCAGATGCATCACAGTGTAGTTTTTCAACAAATGTTAGTTCACAAGTCATCATTTACCCAAAGCCTGAGTAGCCGTGTCTCGATGACCACGTGCTCGAGGAAGGAAAGAATGTAAGAGAAGAAGAAGCCAGGAGGATTAACCTTTACGCACTCAATCTGCCAGCATCATACTCATAGGCGACACAGAGGAGAAGAAAAGATAAGATCTTTTCCCTACCCAATGAAACATGTTTTCTTCATATATATTACAAGTTTAGAATTCTTATCAGGGCGGTAGCGCTTGCCGTTATTTGGCCGCTTGTGTGTGCCCCGACCTCATTGGTGGAGGGGCTGATGTGCCTGTGCACGTCGTCGACGCTAGCGGCAGGTTTTCGTGCTATGTTTTATGAAATGTTAAAGCTGGACACTTCTTGAGATGAGTCGGTTGTGTTGGGCACAAAAACGGGTGACTGATAACCCACAAAAACCGGATATGGTCATCTACGGAATTGACTAAGGTCAGGTGCATGGGTTGAACATAACATGAGAGAGATTGCTTTGGTGGATATGTATGCATTGATTCCTAATCTTGCTATACATGGAAGGTATTAACCACCGAATCATATCATATCTGTTTACATCAATTACATGAGATATTCTACACATAAGCATCTGCTATAAGTACGTTATATTCTAACGACTGCGTCTAACCATATCCATCCCCTGATTTACTTCAAGAACGCAAGACACACCACTACGCTTGGCCACGCAAGTACGCAGCTGCGCATGAGGAACAAGTCCCACCCGCCGTCGAGGCCTGAGGACGTCGTCCACATCACCCATTACGAGATCTTCTAGCTCGCAAAAGCTTGCTTCCATTCCATGGTCCATGCCGTACTCTGCCTTTTCTCCGTAGGGTCTCAAAATTCAGTTCGTCCTCTGTTTGCCGTGTTAACTGTGAAGCGTAATTTAGCAAAGCAAGAGTCTTAAACAGTAGAAGGCCTGGGGCTGTTTTTGGCTTGAGTCGAACGGGTCAATCTAGTCTAATCACTCTATCTATGTCACAGGAAACAACCTAATTCATCTCAACCCAAGTTTAACAGAGAAACAAACAGGGGGAAAGGGTCAAAAGGGGAACCTGCCAAGGAGCGATCTGGAGGACGTGGTCGTCGTCGTCGAACTTCATCTGGATGCTGCTCATGAGGCACGGCCGCCTCGCCGAGGAGGCATCGGCCGAGACCGGGTCAAGGAAACAGAGGCCGCCACTGGATGCCGTCCGCCTCTGCCTCCCCATTGCCACCAATCTCCATCCATCACGCCCTTCACCACGCACGGCCCAGAAACAGATCGCCTCATCTCCCTACGCCCTCGCCTGAGATCTCAAGTCCTAAGTCGCACGCGCACCGCACGCGGATGGATGACTCTTCCTAGTATTTATATAGATGATTTCGAAGAAGGAAAGGCATGGTAGAGAGATGGGGATGCCACAGATCAATGAAGTGGCGCAAGCCTGGATGGCTGGTGGGCATCTCAAGGGCGATTAATGACATGATGATGATGATGATCTGTTTCGTCTCGTTTTCAGAAAAGGAGTTTATTATGTGGCAAAAATTTCATAGCTTTTACAATATCAAGAATGTCATAGCAAGTTTCCCTCAAAAAAAAGAGAATGTCGTAGCAAGTTATTCTAGTTTCTTTGAGGATCTGTTCTCTTTTTACTGTTTTGTACCAAACTTTTCAGATCAGTCAAGCTATTCTAGTTTCTTTGAGGATGCCAAAAAATATTGTTCTAGAGTTTGTTTCTAATAATGTTCTAGAGTTAGTCGAGCTATTCTGGTTTCTTTAAGGTTTATGTTTTAATAATGTTCAAGGCAAGCCTTGTTTGATGCTGATGCATGTGCAGTCTCTTTTCTGTTATAGTATTTCACAAGAATTACAAGCAACAAGTATTCTCTGACTACAGTTTACAAGCGAATGGATCTGGTAACATATCCATCCATCCATTCATAGGCATGAGTCCTCAAAGGACAAATTGATTATATGTTCAACAAGTCTTTTAAATCATCAACTAAAACATTAATTTGGTTTGACTGCAACATGGCATGGCACACAATAATTCTGATCAACCTTGTAAATACATTCATTAGCTGACGCTTAGTTTCATCCACATGTCCATAACAATATAGTATAAATGGAAAGAAACAACTCTCCATGAAAACATATGCGTCTCCAGAAAAACAAAACAAAACAAAAGACTAGCGGGCAGCTTAATAATGCCCTTCAAGGAGGCAATCACCACACTAGTTCTATTTCCAACAACTATTGAAGATTGCAGCAAAGAGGAAATTGGACCGCAAGGTCGATCGAATCAATCTCTCCTCGAGCGCTCATGTTCGCCTTCGATGCACACCATACATCGGCGACGGTCCCGGCATCAAGCAGAATCATGGTGGTATCCATAGTTGCATCTCATAGAAACCTGCTCCGCAAAACATCGATTACCACAAACTCTTGGTTATCAACAAGAACAAAGGATTGCACAACCAAGAAGCATATCAGATAACACACCGAATAGGTCGGTATGCCACATATTCTTTTCAACCACCTCAAGAAATTTTTAATCTAGCTAGCTTAGCATCATTTGTTAGCAAACAGCAAGATTGATCATCACAACCGAGGAGTCCCGACTAGGGGGTGTCCGGACAGCGGATTATCATCGTCCTCCGGACTCCAAGACTACGAAGATACAAGATTGAAGACTCCCATCCGTGTCCGATGGGACTTTCTTGTGGAAGGCAAGCTTGGCAATACGGATATGTAGATCTCCTACCATTGTAACCACTGTAACCCTAGCCCCTCGGTGTCTATATAAACCGAGGGCTTTAGTCCGTGGACATAACCTCCATTACAACAATCATACCATAGGCTAGCTTCTAGGGTTTAGCCTCCTTGATCTCGTAGATCCACTCTTGTACTACCCATATCATCAATATTAATCAAGCAGACGAGGGTTTTACCTCCATCAAGAGGGCCCGAACTCGGGTAAAACATCGTCCCTTGCCTCCGTTACCATCCGCCTAGACGCACAGCTCGACCCCTACCCGAGATCTCGGTTTTGACATCCGACATTGGTGCTTTCATTGAGAGTTCCTCCGGTCGCCACCGATAGGCTTGATGGCTCCTTCAATCAACAACAATGCCGCCTAGGGTGAGACTCTTCCCTGACAGATCTTCAGATTCGGGCGGTTTCCAGACCGCGGCCAATTCACTTCCATCCGAGCAGATCGAAGCTACGCCCGCCATCGTCAGTTCGAAGCCTAAACTTCACGGCCGACATCCGCGGGACTTGATCTGACGGACTCGCGGCACACCGAAGCAGCTGCCGCTGCCACGATGGGCATGATTTAGCTCGCCACCGACAAAGGCCTTGGTGGTCAAGATGAACCGCTCCCACCCTTAGTCCGAGCGAGAAGCGCAGATCGAGGACCGGTGGCTGGACACCGCGGGCTGCACCTTCCACGGCGATGGAGCCAACACTAACCTTGTCCCTTGTAAAGCTCGTGACTCCGAGGTGCCGACTCGCCGACCAACCTCCCGCTACTGCCAATCGAATCTGACGCGCCGATCATGGAGTTCACCGCCATGACATCTTCCAAAACTCACCGCTTGGCGACATCCTAAATTGCTAAAACATCTCTCTATCCGGAGAGCTCCGCCGGATTATGGCCAGATGGTTGGGATGGACGACGAAGAAATTCAAAACCCACCCACCACCCACTTTGTAGCCACCCGATGATCTAACCGACATGCTAGACTATGATTCGGCGACATCGACGGTATGGACGACGATGCCGAGATTTATCAAGAACCGCGCCACAGAATCGAAGACCACCGCCATATGATATATACATGGTGGACACCCAAAAGATGGGGACGCAAGAAGCAAGGGAGGCAGATTCTTAAAGAACAGCCTGCGCCGACGCCAACGGGCGCCACCTAAATCCCTCCACAACAAGAATGGAGATTCCGCACGAGATAATAACACCCCGTAAAGTGCCAAGACAATCCCTCCAAAGAAGATTCAGCGCAGAGGATGCGTACAAGCCCTCACGAGAGAGCGGCAGACGGCGGTCGAGGATGATAATTACATACCTCCTCCGGAGACCAGGCAAGCCTCAACGATGACGAATCTCTGCGCCAAAGGATCCCGCCGAACAAGAGCGTTAAACGCAGGCTTATCGCCACGGCAAATAGCCTAAAGAAAAGCAGCAGAGCTTGCTGATCAAGACTCGCCGGGCCGACAGATTGACCGAGGTCCTCGCGTCAAGAGTATGAACTTGAACGCCCTCCAAGAGTTACCCAAAATGCAAGTTGCTCCCCGATTAGAGGAAGAAGCATACATACCTTCATCACCATCGCACAATACGGCCGACCGACCACCCCGGTCGCGACAGTAGAGGCATCAGTGCCTCCACCAAGACTGCACTCTGCATCGCCTCCAAAAGTACGGCCAAGAGGGAACGCACGGACTTGCGAGATATATTGAGGACAAAGCAAGGTAATCCAGATCCATCTACGGATCCACGGCGCCTAACGACCCATCGCATTTAATACCGTACGGATATAAATACCGGCCGAACACAGCATATAACGCCTCGAGCTACATCGTGATATTGCTCAATACAGAGGCCAAGACACCCGCTTATGCTTCACCGACGGTAATGGATCAAATACCAAGGGTTTAAACTCAAACATTGAATCCACGATGGCACAACAGCACTGCGTTTGGATCAAGGTTACCTCCTTCACATTCATATGGCCCGCGCGACGCATCTCCACGCCATCAAGTATCTCCCACTAAGCTTAAAGGACCAGCTCGGCATTGGCTTAACAGCTGTTGCCAGAGTCAATTGGTGTTAGAAGACCGAAGCCGCATTCGACAACTTCCAGGAACATATGTGCACCACACCGACGCCGATGACCTAAGCCACATAATTCAGCAACCATGAATCGCGATAGTTTTGGACACGGTTCTAACAAAGAAAATCAAATCGCCGACCGTCCGATGCAGAGGCCCTCGCAGCCTTCAAACATAACATCCGCGACGAGTGGCTAGCCCGCACCTAGGACAGAAAAGCCGAATCCATGGAAGCCCTCACATCACTAATGACCCGCTTCGGAGGGGAGAGGATAGTTGGCTAGCTCGCAGCAACAACCTCAAGAAAATTCTGGCGTCCGGATACAAGGACCACAACGGCAGTCGATCAAAACAAAAATAAACGCAACGTTAGGGCGATTTACAAGGAGGATACAGTCAACACGGATTCCGAGGCTCTAAACCCGTCAGCCGAAGAAGCCATTTAAAAGAACAACTCCGGTCCGTCCAATTTGGACCGAATACTGACCGCCATGTCGAGATACATGGCATGGCTCAAAAGCTAGCTAACCACACCAACAGAGATTGTTGGGTATTCAAGCAGTAAGTTAATTGTCAAAACAATGACAAGGGCTGCATAGCATTTGACGAGGAAGAGACCCGCCAGTAACAAGAGGATGTATGATTCCCCACAAGTGCGGACGGTAAACATGATATACGCAACCCATATACCCAAAAAGGAGCGGAAGCATGCACTAAGGGACGCTTCTATGCGATGGAGCCGCCGCCTGTTCAATCCATGGTCTCTTCGATCACTTTCGATCGAAGAGACCATCCGACAAAGATCCGCCATGGCGGATTCGCCGCATTGGTTTTAGACCCAACCGCCGATGGATTTCACCTCACAAGAGTCCCGATGGACGGCGGAGAGCTCAACTCGCATTATCGTGATACAGCAGTAAGATGGGCATAGACCCTCAAGGATTAAACCTACAAAGACGACCTTCAAAGGCGCCATACCAGCGCTGAGGCCAATTATAGCCGGCCACACCGAAGTGGTCTTCACCATTTTCTCAAAATTGATCTTAAAAGTGGCTATTATCAAATCTGCATACAAGAAGGTGATGAATGGAAAACCGCTTTCAAAACCAAATTTGGCTTGTACGAGTGGTTGGTTATGCCTATGGGTTTATCGGAAGCTCCTGGTACTTTCATGCGTCTTATGCATTTTGTGCTTCGTCCTTACATTGGAGTTTTTGTTGTGGTCTACTTCGATGACATACTTGTTCTTAGCAAATCCATCAAAGATCATCTAAAACATGTTCGGGCTGTTTTGCAAACTCTTCGCATGGAACGTCTCTATGAAAACATGAAAAAGTGCACTTTTGGTGTTGACAAGCTTGTTTTCTTGGGTTTTGTTGTTTCCTCAAAGGGTGTCCATGTTGATGAGTCTAAAATTGAAGCAACTAAAACTTGGCCACAACCCACCAATTTGCAACAAGTACGTAGTTTTCTTGGCCTTGCGGGTTTCTATCGTCGCTTTGTGAAAGAATTTAGCACTATTGCTGTTGGGGAACGTAGTAATTTCAAAAAAATTCCTACGCACACGCAAGATCATGGTGATGGAATAGCAATAAGAGGGGAGAGTATTGTCCACGTACCCTCGTTGACCGTAAGCGGAAGCGTTATGACAACGTGGTTGATGTAGTCGTACGTCTTCACGATCCGACCGATCCAAGTACCGAACGTACGGCACCTCCGAGTTCAGCACACGTTCAGCTCGATGACGTCCCTCGAACTCCGGTCCAGTCGAGTGTCGAGGGAGAGTTCCGTTAGCACGACGGCGTGGTGATCTTGATGTACTACCGACGCGGGGCTTCGCCTAAGCACCGCTACGATATTATCGAGGTGGATTATGGTGGAGGGGGGCACCGCACACGGCTAAGAGATCCAAGGGATCAATTGTTGTTGTGTCTAGAGGTCCCCCCCTGCCCCCGTATATAAAGGAGCAAGGGGGGAGGGGGCGGCGGCCTAGGAGGGCGGCGCCAGGGGAGTCCTACTCCCACCAGAGTAGGACTCCCTCCTTCCTTGTTGGAGTAGGAGAAGGGGGAAAGAGGGGGGGAGGAGGAAGGAAAAGGGGGCCGCACCCCTTGTCCAATTCGGACCAGAGGGGGGCTGCGCGCCTCCTTCCTTTCGGCCTCTCTCCTTTATTCCCGTATGGCCCAATAAGGCCCATATACTCCCCGGCGAATTCCCGTAACTCTCGAGTACTCCGAAAAATACCCGAATCACTCGGAACCTTTCCGAACTCCGAATATAGTCATCCAATATATCGATCTTTATGTCTCAACCATTTCGAGACTCCTCGTCATGTCCCCGATCTCATCCGGGACTCTGAACTCCTTCGCTACATCAAAACTCATAAACTCATAATATAATTGTCATCGAAACCTTAAGCGTGCGGACCCTACGGGTTCGAGAACAATGTAGACATGACCTAGAACTATTATCGGTCAATAACCAATAGCGGAACCTGGATGCTCATATTGGCTCCCACATATTCTACGAAGATCTTTATCGGTCAAACCGCATAACAACATATGTTGTTCCCTTTGTCATCGGTATGTTACTTGCCTGAGATTCGATCGTCGGTATCCCAATACCTAGTTCAATCTCGTTATTGGCAAGTCTCTTTACTCGTTATGTAATGCATCATCTCGCAACTAACTCATTAGTCACATTGCTTGCAAGGCTTATAGTGATGTGCATTACCGAGAGGGCCCAGAGATACCTCTCCGACAATC
Organism: Aegilops speltoides; assembly: GCA_021437245.1. Lineage (NCBI taxonomy): Eukaryota > Viridiplantae > Streptophyta > Magnoliopsida > Poales > Poaceae > Aegilops > Aegilops speltoides. The sequence continues at coordinate 546,116,634 of CM038142.1, forward strand.
GGAGTGACAAAACCTATTCTCGAAATACGCCAACCCAACATGTACCTTTGGAGACACTTGTAGTACTCCTTTATAATCACCTAGTTACGTTGTGACGTTTGGTAGCACCCAAAGTGTTCCTCCGGTAAACGGGAGTTTCATAATCTCATAGTTACAGGAACATGTATAAGTCATGAAGAAAGCAATAGCAACATACTAAACGATCAAGTGCTAGGCTAACGGAATGGGTCATGTCAATCACATCATTCTCCTAATGATGTAATCCTGTTAATCAAATGACAACTCATGTCTATGGCTAGGAAACTTAACCATCTTTGATTCTACGAGCTAGTCAAGTAGAGGCATACTAGTGTCACTATGTTTGTCTATGTATTCACACATGTATGATGTTTCCGGTTAATACAATTCTAGCATGAATAATAAACATTTATCATGAAATAAGGAAATAAATAATAACTTTATTATTGCCTCTAGGGCATATTTCCTTCAGTCTCCCACTTGCACTAGAGTCAATAATCTAGTTCACATCGCCATGTGATTTAACACCAATATTCATATCTGTATATGATCAACACCCATAGTTCACATCGCCATGTGACCAACACCCAAATGGTTTACTAGAGTCAATAATCTAGTTCACATCGGTATGTGATTAACACCCAGAAGAGTACTAAGGTGTGATCATGTTTTGCTCGTGAGAGAGGCTTAGTCAACGGGTCTGTCATATTTAGAGCCGTATGTATTTTTCAAATATTCTATGTCTACAATGCTCTGCACGGAGCTACTCTAGCTAATCGCTCCCACTTTCAATATGTATCCAGATTAAGACTTAGAGTCATCTGGATCAGTGCCAAAACTTGTATCGACGTAACCCTTTACGATGAACCTTTTTGTGACCTCCATAATCGAGAAACATATCCTTATTCTACCAAGGATAATTTTGACCAATGTCCAGTGATCTACTCCTAGATCACTATTGTACTCCCTTGCCAAACCAGGGTAGAGTATACAATAGGTCTGGTCCATAGCATGGCATACTTTTATAGAACCTATGACTGATGCATAGGGAATGACTTTCATTCTTTTCTATTTTCTGCCGTGGTCGGGATTTGAGTCTTACTCAATCTCATACCTTTGCAACACAGGCAAGAACTCTTTCTTTGTTCCATTTTGAACTACTTTAAAATCTTGTCAAGGTATGTACTCATTGAAAATCTTATCAAGCGTCTTGATCTATCTCAATAGATCTTGATGCTCAATATGTAAGTAGCTTTTACTGAGGTCTTTCTTTGAAAAAACTCCTTCAAAACACTCCTTTATGCTTTGCAGAATAATTCTACATTATTTCCGATCAACAATATGTCATTCACATATACTTATCAGAAATGCTGTAGTGCTCCCACTCACTTTCTTGTAAGTACAGGCTAATTCACCGCAAGTCTGTATAAAATTATATGCTTTGATCAATTTATCAAAGCGTATATTCCAACTCTGAGATGCTTGCACCGGTCCATAGATGGATCACTGGAGCTTGCACATTTTGTTAGTACCTTTAGGATTGACAAAACCTTCTGGTTGCATCATATAGAACTCTTCTTTAAGAAAACCATTAAGGAATGCAGTTTGACATCCATTTGCCAGATTTCATAAAATGTGGCAATTGCTAACATGATTTGGACAGACTTAAGCATCACTACAATAGAGAAAATCTCATTGTAGTCAACACCTTGAACTTGTCAAAAAACTTTTGCGACAAGTCGAGCTTTGTAGATAGTAACACTACTATCAACGTCCGTCTTCCTCTTGAAGATCCATTTATTTCTTATGGTTTGCCGATCATCGGGCAAGTCCACCAAAGTCCACACTTTGTTCTCATACATGGATCCTATCTCAGATTTCATGGCTCCAGCCATTTCGTGGAATCTGGGCTCATCATCGCTTCCTCATAGTTCGTAGGTTCATCATGGTCTAGTAACATGACTTCCAAAACAAGATTACCGTACCATTCTGGTGCGGATCATACTCTGGAAGACCTACGAGGTTTTGTAGTAACTTGATCTGAAGTTTCATGATCATCATCATTAGCTTCCTCACTAATTGGTGTAGGAATCATTGGAACTGATTTCTGTGATGAACTACTTCCAATTCGGGAGAAGGTACAAATTACCTTATCAAGCTCTACTTTCCTCCCACTCACTTCTTTCGAGAGAAACTCCTTCTCTAGAAAGGATCCGAATTTAGCAACGAAAATCTTGCCCTCAGATCTGTGATAGAAGGTGTACCCAAAGTCTCTTTTGGGTATTCTATGAAGACGCACTTCTCCAATTTGGGTTTGAGCTTATCAGGATGAAACTTTTTCACATAAGCATCGCAGCCCCAAACTTTAAGAAATGACAACTTGGGTTTCTTGCTAAACCACAATTCATATGGTGTCGTCTCAACAGATTTAGATGGTGCCCTTTTAACGTGAATGCAGCTGTCTCTAATGCATAACCCCAAAACAATAATGGTAAATCAGTAAGAGACATCATAGATCGCACCATATCCAATAAAGTGCGGTTACGACGTTCGGACACACCATAACGTTTTGGTGTTCCAGGTGGCATGAGCTGTGAAACTATTCCACATTGTTTTAATTGAAGACCAAACTCGTAACTCAAATATTCGTCTCCGCAATCAGATCGCAGAAACTTTATTTTCTTGTTACAATCATTTTTCCACTTCACTCTGAAATTCTTTGAACCTTTCAACTATTTCAGACTTATGTTTCATCAAGTAGATATACCCTTATCTGCTCAAATCATCTTGTGAAGGTCAGAAAATAACGATACTTGCCACGAGCATCAACACTCATTGGATAGCATACATCAGTATGTATTATTTCCAACAAGTCAGTAGCTCGTTCCATTGTTCCGAAGAACGGAGTTTTAGTCATCTTGCCCAAAAGGCACGGTTCGCAAGCATCAAATGATTCATTACCAAGTGATTCCGAAAATCCATCTTTATGGAGTTTCTTCATGCGCTTTACACCGATATGATCCAAACGGCAGTGCCACAAATAATTTGCACAATAATTATTAACTTTGCATCTTTTGGCATCAATATTATGAATATGTGCATCACTACGATCGAGATCCAACAAACTATTTTCATTGGGTGTATGACCATTGAAGGTTTTATTCATGCAAACAGAACAACAATTATTCTCTGATTTTAAATGAATAACCGTATTGCAACAAACATGATCAAATCATATTCATGCTCAACGCAAACGCCAAATAACATTTATTTAGGTTTAACACTAATCCCAAAAGTATAGGGAGTGTGCGATGATGATCATATCAATCTTGGAACTACTTCCAACACTCATCGTCACTTCCCTTTCAACTAGTCTCTGTTTATTCTGTAACTCATGTTTCGAGTTACTAATCTTAGCAACTGAACAAGTATCTAATACTCAGGGGTTACTATAAACACTAGTAAGGCACATATCAATAACCTGTATATCAAATGTACCCTTGTTCACTTTGCCATCCTTCTTATCCACCAAATATTCAGGCTATTTCCGTTTCCAGTGACCATTTCCTTTGCAGTGTAAGCACTCAGTTTCAGGATTTGGTTCAGCTTTGGGCTTCTTCATGGGAGTGACAACTTGCTTGTCTTTCCACTTGAAGTTCCCTTTCTTTCCCTTTGCCCTTTTCTTGAAACTAGTGATCTTGTCAACCATCAACACTTGATGCTCTTTCTTGATTTCTACCTTCGTCGATTTCAACATCACGAAGAGCTCGGGAATCCTTTTCGTCATCCCTTGCATACTATAGTTCATCACGAAGTTCTAGTAACTTAGTGATGGTGACTAGAGAATTCTGTCAATCACTATCTTATCTGGAAGATTAACTCCCACTTGATTCAAGCGATTGAAGTACCCAGACAATCTAAGCACATGCTCACTAGTTGAGCAATTCTCCTCCATCTTTTAGCATTAGAACTTGTTGGAGACTTCATATCTCTCAACTCGGGTATTTGCTGGAAATATTAACTTCAACTCCTGGAACATCTCATATGTCCATGACGTTCAAAACGTCTTTGAAGTCCCGATTCTAAGCCGTTTAAGCATGGTGCACTAAACTATCAAGTACTCATCCTTTTGAGCTAGCCAAGCGTTCATAACGCCCCGCATCGCTCCTGCAATAGGTTTGTCACCTAGCGGTGCATTAAGGACATAATTCTTCTGTGCAACAATGAGGATAAACCTCAGATCACGGATCCAATCCGCATCATTGCTACTAACATCTTTCAACACAATTTTCTCTAGGAACATATCAAAATAAACATATGAAAGCAACAACGCAAGCTATTGATCTACAACATAATTTGCAAAATACTACCACGACTAAGTTCATGATAAATTTAAGTTCAATTAATCATATTACTTAGGAACTCCCACTTAGATAGACATCCCTCTAGTCCTCTAAGTGATTACGTGTTCCATATCAACTAAACCATGTCCGATCATCACGTGAGATGGAGTAGTTTCAATGGTGAACATCACTATGTTGATCATATCTACTATATGATTCACGTTCGACCTTTCGGTCTCTGTGTTCCAAGGCCATATCTGTATGTGCTAGGCTCGTCAAGCTTAACCTAAGTATTCCGCGTGTGCAACTGTTTTGCACCCGTTGTATTTGAACGTAGAGCCTATCACACCCGATCATCACGTGGTGTCTCAACACGAAGAACTTTTGCAATGGTGCATACTCAGGGAGAACACTTCTTGATAATTAGTGAGAGATCATCTTAAAATGCTACCGTCAAACAAAAACAGAATAAGATGTATAATAGACAAAAATCATATGCAATCAAAATATGTGACATGATATGGCCATGATCATCTTGTGCCTTTGATCTCCATCTCCAAAGTACTGTCATGATCTCTATCGTCACCGGCACGACACCATGATCTTTATCATCTTGATCTATATCAATGTGTCGTCACATGGTTGTCTCGCCAACTATTGCTCTTGCAACTATTGCTATCGCATAGCGATAAAGTAAAGCAATTTATTTGGCACTTGCATCTTATGCAACAAAGAGACAACCATAGAGCTTCTGCCAGTTGCCGATAACTTCAACAAAAACATGATCATCTCATACAACAACTTATATCTCATCACGTCTTAACCATATCACATCACAACATGCCCTGCAAAAACAAGTTAGACGTCCTCTACTTTGTTGTTGCAAGTTTTACGTGGCTGCTACGGGCTTAACAAGAACCGTTCTTACCTACGCATCAAAACCACAACGATAGTTCGTCAAGTTAGTGTTGTTTTAACCTTCGCAAGGACCGGGCGTAGCCACACTTGGTTCAACTAAAGTTGGAGAAACAGACACCCGCCAGCCACCTGTGTGCAAAGCACGTCGGTAGAACCAGTCTCGCGTAAGCGTACGCATAATGTCGGTCCGGGCCGCTTCATCCAACAATACCGCCGAACCAAAGTATGACATGCTGGTAAGCAGTATGACTTGTATCGCCCACAACTCACTTGTGTTCTACTCGTGCATATAACATCAACGCATAAAACCTAGGCTCGGATGCCACTGTTGGGGAACATAGTAATTTCAAAAAAATTCCTACGCACACGCAAGATCATGGTGACGGCATAGCAACGAGAGGGGAGAGTATTGTCCACATATCCTCGTAGACCGTAAGCGAAAGTGTTATGACAACGCGGTTGATGTAGTCGTACGTCTTCACGATCCGACCGATCCAAGTACCGAATGTACGGCACCTCCGAGTTCAGCACACGTTCAGCTCGATGACGTCCCTCGAACTCCGATCCAGCCGAGTGTCGAGGGAGAGTTCTGTCAGCATGACGGCGTGGTGACGATCTTGATGTACTACCGACGCAGGGCTTCGCCTAAGCACCGCTACGATATTATCGAGGTGGATTATGGTGGAGGGGGGCACCACACGCGGCTAAGAGATCCAAGGGATCAATTGTTGTTGTGTCTAGACGTGCCCCCCTGCCCCCGTATATAAAGGAGCAAGGGGGGAGGGGACAGCCGACCTAGGAGGGGCGCGCCAAGGGGAGTCCTACTCCCACCGGGAGTAGGACTCCCTCCTTCCTTGTTGGAGTAGGAGAAGGGGGAAAGAGGGGGAGGAGGAAGGAAAAGGGGGCCGCACCCCTTGTCCAATTCGGACCAGAGGGGGGCTGCGCGCCTCCTTCCTTTCGGCCTCTCCTTTATTCCCGTATGGCCCAATAAGGCCCATATACTCCCCGGCGAATTCCCGTAACTCTCCGGTACTCCGAAAAATACCCGAATCACTCGGAACCTTTCCGAACCCCGAATATAGTCGTCCAATATATCGGTCTTTACGTCTCGACCATTTCGAGACTCCTCGTCATGTCCCCGATCTCATCCGGGGCTCCGAACTCTTTCGGTACATCAAAACTCATAATCTCATAATATAACTGTCATCGAAACCTTAAGCGTGCGGACCCTACGGGTTCGAGAACAATGTAGACATGACCTAGAACTATTCTCGGTCAATAACCAATAGCGGAACCTGGATGCTCATATTGGCTCCCACATATTCTACGAAGATCTTTACCGGTCAAACCGCATAACAACATACGTTGTTCCCTTTGTCATTGGTGTGTTACTTGCCCGAGATTCGATCATCGGTATCCCAATACCTAGTTCAATCTCGTTATCGGCAAGTCTCTTTACTCGTTATGTAATGCATCATCCCGCAACTAACTCATTAGTCACATTGCTTGCAAGGCTTATAGTGATGTGCATTACCGAGAGGGCCCAGAGATAGCTCTCCGACAATCGGAGTGACAAAACCTAATCTCGAAATACGCCAACCCAACATGTACCTTTGGAGACACCTGTAGTACTCCTTTATAATCACCGAGTTACGTTGTGACGTTTGGTAGCACCCAAAGTGTTCCTCCGGTAAACGGGAGTTGCATAATCTCATAGTTACAGGAACATTTATAAGTCATGAAGAAAGCAATAGCAACATACTAAATGATCAAGTGCTAGGCTAACGGAATGGGTCATGTCAATCACATCATTCTCCTAATGATGTGATCCCGTTAATCAAATGACAACTCATGTCTATGGCTAGGAAACTTAACCATCTTTGATTCAACGAGCTAGTCAAGTAGAGGCATACTAGTGTCACTATGTTTGTCTATGTATTCACACATGTATTATGTTGCCGGTTAATACAATTCTAGGATGAATAATAAACATTTATCATGAAATAAGGAAATAAATAATAACTTTATTATTGCCTGTAGGGCATATTTCCTTCAATTGCCTCACTGTTGCATGCTTTGAGTAAGAAAAATGCTCCTTTTATTTGGGGACCTTTGCAATCTACCGCTTTTGATGAGCTCAAATCTTTGCTTACACATGCTCCGATTCTTGCTTTACCCAACTTTGATAAAACTTTGGAGCTTCTTTGCGATACAAGTGGTAAGGGAATTGGTGGAGTTTTGATGCAAGAAAAGCGAGCTATTGCATACTTTAGTGAAAAACTCTCCGGTGGTAAACTTAACTATCCCATCTATGACAAAGAATTGTATGCTTTAGTGCGTGTGTTGCATGTTTGCGAACATTACCTTAGACCGCATGAGTTTGTCATACATACCGATCATGAGACATTTAAGTACCTTAAAGGACAAACCATGTTGAATAAATGTCTTGCTAAGTGGAGTGAGTTTATTGAATCTTTCCCCTATGTGATCAAGTACATTAAGGGCAAAGAGAATGTTTTGGCGGATTCCCTCTCCCGCAAATGCATGTTACTTACTCAACTTGAATTGAATGTTGTTGGATTTGATCATATCAAAGATTTATATGAGCATGATGTGACTTTTCCTACTCCTTATGCTAAGTGTGTGACGCATACTTCTTGGGAACGATACTATATCAAAGATGGTTATCTTATGAGAGCTAACAAACTATGCATTCCCGAGTCTTCTCTTTGTTTGTTACTTTTGCAACAGACTCATGGAGGTGGACTCATGGGACACTTTGGACGCGACAAGACTTCTGCTACACTCTCCAAGAACTATTTTTGGCCCAAGGTGTTTCGCGATGTCGCCCGCTTCACCAACCGGTGCTCTACATGTTGCAAAGCTAAGTCACAATCGCAATCCTATGGTTTACATATGCCTTTACCTATTCCACACCAACCTTGGAAGACTTTAGCATGGATTTTTTGCTTGGATTACCTAGGACACAAAATGGCAAGGACTCTGTATTTGTTGTTGTGGACCATTTCTCTAAAATGGCTCATTTTATCCCATGCAATAAGATAGATGATGCTTCACATGTTGCCAATCTCTTTTGTAGGGAAATCTTGAGGTTGCACGGTGTGCCAAAGACAATTGTGTCGGATCGAGACATCAAGTTCTTAAGCTAATTTTGGAAGACGCTATGCGCCAAGCTCGGAATCAAGCTACTCTTCTCCATGGCGTACCACCCTCAAACCGATGGCCAAACAGAAGTCACCAACCGAGCGCTTGCAACTCTCCTACGCGTGTTGATAAAGAAGAACATTAAGGAGTGGGAGGAGTGCCTACCCATCGCCGAGTACGCCTACAACTGCGCAAGACACTCGACAACCGGCAAGTCCCCCTTCGATGTTGTCTATGGCTTCAACCCATTGTCACCGTTGGACATCCTTCCTCTACCGCTTCAAGAACGAGATAACATGGACGCAAGTGCAAGAGCCACCTACCTCAAGAAGATGCATGAAGAAACACGTTCCACGATCGAGCACCAAGTACAACGACTCGCCTCCAAGATCAACATCAACAAGTCTCCGATGGTGTTCCAACCGGGTGATCAAGTATTGATACATCTCCGCAAGGACCGCTTCCCCAAGGAACGCAAGTCCAAGCTACTCCCGAGAGCCGACGGACCATTCAAGGTGCTAGCACGCTACAACGACAACGCCTACAAGGTCGACATCCCACGTGACAAGTGCAACGTAAGAGACATCTTCAACGTCAAAGACTTGGCCAAGTACCATGGTGATGAAGAGCATGATCCGTGGACGGATCTCTCCCAAGGGGGGGGGGAGGGAATGATGCGGAGCATCCTTCGACTACCCGCACCGACACTCCATCACCACCACAAGCACCAAGAGGGCCAATGACAAGAGCACGTGCATGCAACATCGAGAGCGAGGTCACTTCTTTCCTCTCTGAATTTCGTTCGGTTTCACATGAGAACGGAATTCTACCTCAGAGAGATACGCTATGCATTCTTAGGTACATCGAAGATGATCGTGGGAAGGATAAGACGGAGGTGCGAGCATCCATGGAGCAAGAGAATGAAGGAGAGGCCAAGGAGAAGGAAGGGAAGAAGCCCCTGGACACCCCGGGTGCCCAGACGGAAGGACCCCGGGTGCCCGGACTCGAAGACAAGGGAAGGGCCAAACCCCCTGGACACTCCGGGTGCCCGGCCCAACGCGCCTAGCCGGCCCTGGGTGCCCAGCCAACCGGCCCTGGTGCCCGGCCCTCCACTTGGCCCGCGCCCAGCCGGCCCCGGGTGCCTGGACCACACCGCCCCGGCCGCCCTCTGCCACCCCAGGTGCCTGGGCCTTTGACCCCGGGTACCCGGTCCTCCCTCATTCGGTGCCCCTGACCGGTCCGGGTGCCCGGACCCTTCCCCCGTGGCTACGCATTTTAGGGACATTTTAGTCCTTTGTACCCCTCTTTCCCTAAGTTTCGTCCCTAGCCTTTATATACTCATCTACTGGGTCATTTGTGGGTTAGCAAAGTATTTTAGAACACCAAAGAGAGCTTTGCTCCTTTTATCCTCCTCCTCTCACTACTAGGAAAAGGGCTATAGATGGGATGGGTACTAATGGCACACCTGTCAGGTAGTGCGCCACTACTATATACTAATGGCGCACCATTTGTTGATGCGCCATTAGTGTGGAAGAGACTAATGGCGCACTAGACACATGGTGCACCACTAGTAATAATTTTTTTTCCATTTTTCCATACATACCAATGGCGCATCCGAGCGAAGTGCGCCATTACTAGTTCTAACTAGTAATGGCGCCTTTGGACACAATCGCCATTAGAATATATCTTTTTTGCAAAACTTCTAATGGTGCCAGGTCGACCCCGCTCCACGCCGCCCGCCCGACCGCACCCTCCACCGACCCCCCCCCCCCGCACCTCCCCGCTCCACCGGCCGCCGCCGCAACCCGACCCGCACCCTCCCCACTCCACCGTCGCAGATGACCCACCGCACCCTCCACTCCACCTTTTTCATATTCATAAATATTTTCAAATAAAAAATTTGAACATATTTTTAAAAAAATTATTATTGTTTTTATAAAAAAAAATATTACTGTTATGATTTAAACAAGCTTGAAGATATTTAAACACAAATAAATATCAAACAGCATTTTAAATGCGTAAAAATAAAAATTGGGGAGCCTGGGAATTGAACCCAAGACCTCCTAGTGTGTGTGCTGCGTGCTAACCAGTCGGGCTAGTGGGCGAGTTCTAATCTAGATTGGGTTAGGTGGAATATTACCTGAGGGCTCGAACTGTAATAAAAAACATACTAATGGCGCACCGCTGCGGGGTGCGCCATTAGTAATCTCCCCCTAGCTAATTCCACCCTCTCCCTCGCCAGATCCTTCGCCCCTCTCCCTCGCCGGATCGACCCCGCTTGCGCTGCCCGACCCCCCCCCGCCCCACCCCCCACCTGTAGCTCCCTGCGCGCCGCCCCGCCGCCCACCCTCACGCCTCCCCGCCCCGCCCGTCCTTCGCCGCCCGGTCATCGCCCCCCCAGATCCTTCGCCGCCCGCAAGAGCACGTCGTCCCTCCTCCCTTCCTCCTAGCTTCTCCTCCTCCTCCTCTCACCGCCTATGCCTTCTTCTGCTCAGAAGGTCAAGAAGGCCCCTTCCTCCGGATCGCCGCCCACCGCCTCCTCGACACCGGCGCCCGAGAAGGCCGTGTCGGCGCCCCCCGCCGCCCTCGCGCCGGACTCGTCGCCCGCGCCCAAGCTCAGGCCCTCCCCCTCGCCCTACGAGGCGCACCACCGGCCGACCAAGTACCAGACGTCCCCGTCCCCGCCGCCGCCGGACTATGCGCCGCCCCTGCCGCCCAAGCCCAAGCCGGAGCCCAGGCTATCCAAGCTCGAGGTATCCCCCTTTTTCTTCTCTCTAAATTTTCAAAATTAACAAATGTTCACAAATCTTTACATTTTGCTCTCTAAACTGTCCAAATTGTCCAAACTGTATTTAGTTTTTGCCCTAAATGAAATTTGGCAGTGGAGTACTGTCCAAACTGTATTCACTGTCCAAACTGCATCTAAGAACCCATGGTTGTGCTTATTTCTGAAGATGGAATGAACTATGACCTCCTGATCACAGAAAAAAACTTGTGTAGCTGATATTGCAATGTTAAGTGTACTGTTGAGTGTACTATTGAGTGTACAGAAAAAAACTTGTGTAGCTGATATTGCATCTGATAGGTTTCCCAATGAGGACCATGATGATCATGGTACTGGAAAATATTTATTGCTTAATTCCCTCTTGTAATTTTTCTATGAAAATATTGACAGATGGAATAACATGATCACATTTGCTTCAAGTAGATAGGCTTTGCGCATTTTGTGTTGTGATAGGTATGTGGTGGCCGTTGTTGCACTTGTTGGATGTACGCAATTCTGTTGGTCTCATGTGTCATGTGTAACATTCCTCTAGTGATTTGGGAAGTTGTATTGTACTAGTGTGTCTCTTCCTGCCAATATGAATGCTGTTGAATAAGAAAAATAAAAGTCTGGGAACCGATCTTGTGAATTTTACTGCCAATCTGATAATCTGAATGTTGCTGGATAAGAAACATACAAGTTTGGCACTTCTCTCTCTTGTGAGCTTTGCTGTCAAACTGAATGTTGCTGAATAAGAAACGTACTACAAGTTTGGGACTTCTCTTATGAAACACAAGCTGCTTCATCTTTTGCTTTGGATCAGATGGAATAACATGATCACGATGTTTCTTTTTAATTAGTAAACCTAGGTGTTCGTCACCTGTGGCCTTAAGATCGATAGAAATGTATGTTGCTATTTTCATTGATTCTTTACGGCGTTCATTCATCATTTAGGGCTTGATGTATGGAGGCTTGTCTACTTGCTGCTAATACAACATAATATTTGATATGAGCAGGGTGAACAACCTTCAGGTCCCGGGAATCTACTCAAGGCTGCAGACACTTCTTGTCTCACTTCTTTTATCATCGGTATAATATTCATATTAAGGAGTTTCTATAAGTTCACTGTTCTTATAAGCATCAGGACTTTTTTTATGGTAAAAAAACAGTTTAGTTGCCTATTTGGTATGCTTGTCCTGTCACTTGTAGTACAAGCTTAGATACGAGTACTCCATCTAGTAGTAATTAATTTGTGTGGCTGTGGAAGTCACTTGCTTTGGCATAGTAATGTTTTTTTTTCCAGTATTATTTGTGGTGGTGTGGGTAGCAAGGTGCGTGCTACTTGTGATATTCTGAAATGTCGACCCATTGGGGACTTCATTACGTGGGGATAATGATTTTGCAGGTACCCCGACAGGCCCTTGAGTTTGCCGGAATGTCGATTAACTTCCGTTCCGGCAAATTCGGTTACTCCATATGTCCTATTTTCAGCAAAGCTCATGCTGAAATTTTCTGTGAATTTTAGCATGACTTTGCTAAAAATAGGACATATGGGGTACTTGAGACTAATGTATGGGCTGGGGTATCTTACTACTTAGTTAAGTAGGATCAACTGCCCCTTTATTCTTGCTGCATTAAATCATAGGTGGCAATAGAGCCAAGTGGTCTTTCCTTTTAAGCGTGGTACCTTTCAGTATAGCCTGTTATCATGCATGTTTTATGATCTGTTGTAAGGGTACTAATTGGTCTCTTCTACTGCTTATCAGAGATGGGGGGAAGCAGCCACCGCCGCTCTACGACACCGCAGTATGAGTTGGATGCTTCCGAGTTCTTCAGTATCATACTTGGGACTTCAGTATCATCCATGACGCAGGTATATAAAACAAGAGATCTCCCCTTCACCCATCTCATTATGATATCTATTGTTTGCTACATCACTCATTGTCCCAAACTGCAGAGGCTGCCTGACAGTTTTATGAACATCTTTGGGTGAAGATCCGCCAAATAATGTGAAGTTGCGACAGTGGCAGCGGGTTTCATGAGCGATGGGATGTGGAGTTGTTGATCAAGGAGGGCCACATGTACTTGTCTCGTGGGTGGGAGAAGTTCTACCGTGCCTACGACCTGCGGCTGGGGTACTTCCTTCTCTTCAGGTACGACGACGACGCCACCATGCTCATCGTTAAGGTGTTCAACTCGACTATGTGTCGCATGCGCTACGCTGATGATGATGATGCCAGTACGTTCTGCCTCTTCTTATTCCTCTACATTTGGCTTTGTCTCATATCGATTGTTAACGGTCATTGTTGCATTTGGATAGGTAATTGGAGCAGCAGCAGCGACACTGGCTACAGACAAAGTAGCAGCGACTATGGCTGTAGCAAAAGCAACACGGATTCTGGCTTTAGCGAAAGCAGCAGCATAGACAACAAGAAGGATGATTCGGACTGGAGTGCAGGAGAAGAGGAGCAAAGTGGGGATGAGGAGCTGCAGGATGACGATGGGCATCAGGCTGAGGATGACCTAGCGCTGGTGGTGGCTGACCAAGGGCAAGAGATGGTGGTGGCTGACCAAGGGCAAGAGATGGTGGTGGCTGACCATGGGCAAGAGATGGTGGTGGCTGACCATGGGCAAGAGATGGAGGTGGCTGAGGATGACCTAGCGATGGTCGTGCCCGTCCTGCCTGAAGGTGGCCTCGCGATGGTGGTGGTGCCTGACAATGACCACGTACCGTTGGTGGCGCCGGCGATCCCACAGCTGGGCGACATGACCACGCCAATTGTGGTAGAAGACTACATCCCACTGCCTCCACCGCCTCGCCGCTCTTGGCGCATCAGACTGAGGAAGGGGAAGGAGAAGAACAATGAGAACTGAACTATGTCAGGTATGTCAGATCTCCAAAATGATATATATATATATATATACTTAGTTACCTATGTTATCTCTAATATGCTTAGTTTCCTATAGGTTAGCTTCATTTTACCTAAGTTGGCTCTAATATGCTAACCTAGAGCTTATATGCTTAGTTTCCTATAGGTTAGCTCCAAAATAACTTATGTTAGCACAAAATGATCAAGTTTACATAATAAGCTTATAGTCTTTTTCTTATTCTTCTTCTTTTCCAAAATGACATAGGTTAGCTTCATTTTACCTAAGATGGTTATAATATGCTAACTTAGAGCTTATATGCTTAGTTTCCTATAGGTTAGCTCCAAAATAACTTATGTTAGCACAAAATGATCAAGTTTACATAATAAGCTTATAGTCTTCTTCTTATTCTTCTTCTTTTCCAAAATGACATAGGTTAGCTCATTTTACCTAAGTTGGCTCCAAAATTCTTCTTATTCTTCTTCTAGTGTTCTTCTTCTTCTAGTATTCTTCTAGTGTTCTTCTTCTTCTTCTTCTTCTTCTTCTAACTTCTTGTTTATCATTTTGCAGATTTGATTTAATTCACGGAAGCTTGCATGGATGGAGTGCTTCTTTTCCATTTGTGTTTTTATTTTGTATCAATGTGAAAATTTTGTGAATTGATGGATAACGGTGTTGGATGAACAATGTGAAACTTTTGTAATATGTAACGATGGAACTATGATTGTTATATGGATGCTTGTTGTATATATATATATATATATATATATATATATATATATATATATATATATATATATATATATATATATATATATATATACACATATGTTGGCTATGTATCAATGTTGGCAATGTGTGTATATATGATGGAACTTGTGTGTTTGCTATGATTGTTATATGGATGCTTGTTGTATATATAACAATAGTTCCATATAACAACACAACAAGCATCCATATAACAATCATAGTAGTGTCTTGGAGATCAAGACCCCTCTTTGGGAAGAATCCTTGGGATTATCAAGCCCTCCTCTTGGAGGAGATCAAGATCAAGACCTCACCTAGTGGGAAGAACTTACCTAGTGCTATTTTCCTTGAATTGTTCATGTAATCTTGTGGATCTCATGTATGCTACTCTAGTGGATGTGATATTTGGATTTGTTTGAGTGATTTGTGCCTTGTGTTCTTGAGTGTTCTTCCTCCTTTTCCCCCTCCAAGTGTGAAAAGATCCCCTCTATGGTTTCACCCTACAACGGCAGGTCAAGGACGAAGAGGAGCATCGGCGTTCTTCGGTTCTGGTGCTAGGCGCGCCCTTGCGCCTCCCCTCGATGTCGAGCAGGACAAGGCCGCAGCCGCCGCGCTGGTTATAATACATGGCTGCAAAGAATAAGCAGGGTTAAAATAAACGCTATGCCAAATGGTAATTAAGGCTGCGTGGTGGTGACAGGAAATGAACTGAAATAAACTTTGAACGTTGCAATGGCATACAATAAGGTGCAAAACAAGCGGACGATTGCATAAAACAAGATTTGATCAATACACTAATGTGTTTGGTCTTTTATCAGCATGAATAAGAAAAGGAAAACATCATATTATCCCAAGGCCAGCCATACAATCAACTGGGTAAAAGAAAAAATATCGGATGAATTTTATAAGCAACAAAACAAGATATTTGAGCCTAATTTTGTGCTTCCACATGGATTAATCCTAGTACTTGTGCATGGAATATGTGATCTATATATAGTCTGTATCAGGCAAGGGTAATCACTTTGAACTAGCTAGCAACAACTATGGCAAGCACCAGAGCATCATTCGCCGAGCCAATTGAGGCTATCATATTATTCCAAACACAAAACCGAAGTAAGTAGTCATTCCAGACATATGTAGGCTTTGAAGGAGGAAGGGTCCAGTCATTCAGCTGGATTGAACTGACGATGAGTACATTATGTAAGAAGAAGCAATCACTATTGCTTCCACAACATCAAGCACCAGCCCCCTACATGTGGCAACCACATTGACTTGGCATGATTCAATTCTTCATTGGTTTAGTACAAAGTTGGTACATCTTTGTACTAAATCAGTGACACTTATTTTGGGATGGAGAGAGTAAAAAACTGGAACAAAGACCATCTCAAATTAGATATGGACCATCAGCAAACCCAAGGGCAAGTGAAGAAAAAAAGATTCGTTCTTTTCATATCAAGTTCTACACCCTAAACAGTAGCATGGAAAGATTCTAAATAAGTATGAGAGTATCAAACCCCAACGAATAGAATATACAGTAGCATATGTGCCAATTTCCATGATGAGATCATCACGATCACATGCTTGTGGCGGCCGGAACGCCACCACCAAGGCACCACCACAGAGAGCATGAACATAGAACCGAGCCCTAAACCATTGGCGCAATGACCAGCACCACAACCGGACGCGGCTCGATGGCCAGACCATCACATGGCTTAGGGGGAGAGGGAGGAGAACAAGGACTCACCAGAACTGAGGAAGAAGCCGAGGTAGAGGAGGGGGTAGTCCGCTGAGCCATGGTAGCTGGACAGAGAGGTTACGGTGCAGCCTCCGCTGTCTGGTCGGTGACACTGCCAAGATCGATAACACATATTTTATCAAAATGCAATGGCTCGGATTTTATATAAAAGTTTTTTCAGTCATGAATTGTCAGAAGCAGAACTAGCATGTTTGCTGAAAGTGTTTATCATCACAGCCATGGTCAAACAAGAACAAGCAAATCGAAAAGAAGAAGACGAATAAGGTTTTTACTATTTTTTGTACGACTCATATTAAGAAATTCAGCCATGTTTTACCTTGTACTTCATTAGTTAATCAGTAGCACGGGTAAGATTCAAATAACAACCATCAATCAAATGAAACTGAGGCAAACAAATACACATCACTGTATCAAAATTGTGCAGAAGAGAGCTTCCAAATGATTGTTTAAAGATGGGTTGAAGCTGATCGGTGGCATCATTTCAACCAAAGCGAACACCCCATTCACAACAGAAGAAACTCTTATTTTACACAAGCAAAGATTAGACCTTGAAGGATTAGTATGACAAACCTCAAGAAATAATCTGAAATTTCAACAACAAAATGCAGCAAACTGAGATGGCTTGCTATAATCTCATGGTTCACCTGGTGCTTGACGAAGTTGGCAGAGTTTCTTATCACTGCACCAAAGAGTTTTTTTTTTGGGGGTCAGGTGTCATTGCAACAAGAGTATAGGAGCAGAACAACGTAGGTGTAGAGGAGCTCCTACAAAAGAACTTCAAGACAGAAACAGGCAGAGATACAAGATGGCCCTGTCCTAATAATAACCTCCATGTGTTTGCAAGTTAAGAGAGTACAATCTACCTAAATAGGGTCATATGTGTCACAAATGTACAACTACAGGGTAAAAAGTGGAATCCACTCACTTACTTAAAAATATCTATAAATTTTTAAAAACTAGTTACAAATATCTGTAGAATCCAATAAAAAATTGACATGACCTTGGCTAACTGGACCTATTGAGTGCCAAAAATTTGACGAAGGAAAATGAATCTATGTTTCGCCAAACGTTGACACTCATGTATATTCCCTGACATAGCGCGAAATTCATCACGGGCAACAAATTGTTGCATCCGCTTGTTGGCCATCCGCTTGTTGGCCACAAAATCACACACACAACATGTAGTACGACCACTCGGTGATATCAAGCACAACACATGTCATATTAAAACAATATCATCACCAGAATCAACTTTAATATATGACTATAAAAAATGATACTAACCTAATTTCGCATATTAAAAACAGAAGAAAAAAGGAGGGGTACTATCTACATGGAGCAAACCAGGGGTCGCCACACAGGAGAGAGCAGTGGCCGGCGGAGCGGACGTTGGGCGGTGAACGAGAAGGGCGGTAACAGTCGGGGGCGGTCGCTGGGGTCCATCGAGGGTGAGGCTTGGGGCCGGCTATGGCCGGGGGCGTTCGGCAGCGGTGGACGACCGTAGCGCGGAGGCAGTGAAGTACGGCCGGAACCACAAAGGATAGCGGTGGAGTACGGCCGGATCCACAACGAGAGGCGACGGAGCTCATGCCCGCGTATTTGGGGGTTGCGTTGTCAATTTTTAGTGTTTTCCACCAAATAGATTCCGCACGAAATGAGCACAAGTTGCATCCATGTTGCTGTGAACTACAGTACTACCCCAAAACTAACATACCTGAAGTTGTAACTACTAAATACAAATGGAAAGGGGAAGACGCACAGTTCCAGTCCTCGAGGGAATACCCGTTTATTTGCTCCCCTTTTTTCACAAGTGAGTTACCCTTACAAGACACGCTCGATTTCATCCGAGACGAAGTTGTAGAATTTGGACCTATGGTTGACCATAACGAGTCCAGACTTCTTGTGACGACGCACTACCTCCACACCAGACATGACAGCACCCGTGTGAGTCGTGTGGCCTGTACGTTGGTCGAAACCAAACTCAAAGATTTTGGTGATGCACAACCTCCCAGCTCCCAAGTAGACAAAGCTGCAATCCATCATCGCCCAGTCCTGAGGCAGATCGTCAAGGTGTGGCCAAGTGTACACCGAAGGCCGACCCCTCTTCGTGAGAATACGGGAGATGATATCCATTGCACAAAAGGGGTGGCCTTCATCATTAGCAATTCCAAACACGAGGTTGTCGAGCTCTGGCACAAGCACGGCACGATCAAAGAATGGCAGCCTCCAGGAGCCGGCCTTGAACCACTTGCGACTGGCCGTGTTGAAGCAGTAGGTGCCAAGGCTTTCTTCTCCGGAGGAGACAACAAGAATTCTGTCAGCTTCAACGTCAAGCAGCGCATGGGAATTGACTATGCAATTGTCAGCATAGGCAGGTGGTGTTGGTAGCTTGAGCCAGTTCCAGCCTCTCATCGTCCTGCCATTGGAAGGGTCACAGTACATGAGTACCTCGAAGTTGTAGGGATCGTAGCTGGAAGGGAACCTTCCCATGACGTAGAAGACATCAGCACGTTCATGGTCAGAGGCTTCGCGATTAGTGGCGGAGAAGCTGATGGGCCTGCTCCCCTTGGGACTGTTGAGGTGTGGAATTGGCTGGAGGGAACCGGCGGCCATGTCGTATAGGACGGTGTGCCCCTCGGCGTCCACGCAGAGGATCTTGCTAGCGCCGCTGCTGCCTCGTCCATAGAAGGGCAGGAAATCCATGGTTAACATTTGAGAAAGCATAGGCTTTGGAACACCCCCTTATCTAGCCATCCATTTCTACATCAAGATTCGTGCAAGAAATTTTCTCTTTTTTGTTTCTCCCAAATAAAACAACATATGAACTTGAAACTTTGCACGACGACAAAACATTCTAACTAGAATGTAGGAAAAATACTTTCAGATTTTTCGTGAATCATATATAGTAAAAATAATATTTTTACTCGAAAAAATCTCATTTTGTATATTTAGTTCCGATGAAAAATCTGAAAGTATTTTTCCCACATTCTAGTTAGAATGTTTTGTGGTCGTGCAAAGTTTCAAGTTCATATGTTGTTTTATTTGGGAGAAACAAAAAAGAGAAATTTTCATGTAGTGAGTTAGTTGTGTAGCACAGATCTCAAAGCAAGATTTGAGGGTAAGGATAAGAGGTGTCTGAAAGCCTGAGCTTCAAAAATCCATGTTCGGAAATCCATCCTTTTGTTGTCTGGGATGGACCGTTCGAACCTGAGCCTGGGTGGAGGAAATCCATCCTTTTGTTGTCTGGGTGGCACCACGCCTGGTGATTGCCAATCCATATTGACCTTGGATTTTTCTGCCGCACGTGCTTCCGCCGTGGATCCGTAGAAGAGATGCTCGCCGGCCTTGATTCGACTCACCGTATACCAGGTGCTGCCACTGCCATACCTCTGCATCACAACATTCATGAACTGCCGCGCCTTCATCGCTCACCACTCCTACCAACAAAGAGAGATTGCGAATTAGATGATGAATGATATCCCAGAAACCAGGCACTTCCACGGAAACTAACAAGATGGACCAGGGAAATAAAACGGGTAAGAGAAATAAGGAGTAATACCTAGGCAGACAGATTCAAGTCTCTTCCACCTCCAATTCCACGGGACGACGACGGCGACGACGGCGGCGGCGGCAGCGGCTGGGATAGGACGGGAAAGAGATGAGGTGACTTGCCCCCCTATATCTGACGTCCATTCAAGATCTAACGGAGGCGATTGCCCAAGGGGAAGACAGCTCCATATTTAGATTCTCAAAAAATAAATTATAAAAGAATAACAGAACCTATTATGCAGGAACGTACAATGTTAAAGAAGCAAAAACTGAATAATTCAATACCACTTGTCATTAGAACTTATAAGCATTTAGCATAGAAACTCTTTAGCACTTCGCATAAAAATTGAGAATCAGTACGTGGAACAATTGTAGATGCACCCACCATTTACAAGGCACTAACGATTACAAAGCACTGACTAATTATGCAATTTGACATCCTTAAAATCGGAGAGCTTGCTACTGACTTTACAACGGAATCGAGCGAGCGGCAGATAACTAGAAAGGAATCCACGGAGGTCTTGCGGTCTTTAGTCTACAACAACCCCTCCACAGGGGCCGGGGGAGGGGGGGCAGCCCCGGCCTCTCCCCCCTCGGCCGTTGTGTTGCTCGCTCTAAACCCTCTCCTAGGCGACGCGACGTGGGAGACAACAAACTCGTTGAGCCTGATCGGAGCGTTGCCATGTGTTTCTGATAAGAAATTTGCTGCGAAGTGTGGGCTGTTTTACCCTTGGTCTGATCCCTTTCGTTGGATACATGATGAACGTCAGATAGAGGGGGCCAAGTTGTAGCGTGACTTGCTAGAGAGAAGTCTCCTGGTGTCTTATCATTTCCTTCTCCAGTTTTTTAGAATCACATGGTCACTTTATTGCTCTATAGTGAGGAGTACAATAGAAGGATCACATGGCTGAAGAAGCCAAGATAATGACCGTGATCAAGGGAGAGAACACTCTTTACAAGATTCTTATGCGCCTTGTAGTTCAACGCTCGAGCGTCGTGAATAAATCTTACTGAAGTGAAGAAACTGAGTTGTATGCGCACGCTCCCTTCGTTGATGATCTTTACTATGTTGGATGCATCACATGCAATATCAGAAAAAGCACATACAATGTTGCCCTGGAACATAAGCACATTCCATGTAAACGTGTGTATACACACACATGATATATGTCAAATGCTCCCCCAGTTAACTGAAAATTCCTTTGTTCCTTGCTCCGACTCGACTCATGTGACCATTCTTCAACTTTGGCCGCATAAGTCAGACCTGAGCCCGAGCACTGATAAAACTAAAGCCCTTTTGAGCTCCTTGGTGTAATATATCTACACGTTAGCATAGGCTGATGTGTGTAAACATAATAGTAAGCATCAGGCGGACATTATGATAGTTCACAAGAACAGAAGTTAAATGAGATATGTAGGTTTACATGTCCTATCGCACAACTTGGGATGCATATATAGGTTTATGTCCTATCACACAACTTGGCTTCTGAAGAATTTCTCCCACCAGAACACCGGAAGCAAGTCATTGCTAGAGTATGGAATTTGCTTCTTAGAAACTTCAGATGTGTGTTCAGAAGCTCACGCAATGAAGAGTTCAATAAGAAACTGAGGAAAAGAAAAGCAGTCAAATGAATTATATAAGTGTCTCATTGGAATTGTTTCCTTTCCTTCCAGCCGCAGAAAACAACTCACTCTTAAATGTCCTACAAGAAATGAAGCTAGTTACCTATTTCTAATATAACTTCAAGAAGTAAGCTGCTAAGAAGATGTCCTGTAAGAGAATAAAATGACATAACAGGCCACCCTCATAACACATAATTCAGAGATTTTCATCTTCCTCTTGAGAAGCAGCAGGAAAGAAATAAATACATTATGAATTCTTCACGGAGTAAATAATGTCAAAATTGACTAAGCTCGTTTCAGTTTGTGGGCATATGCGGAATATCTTTTGGTAAGAAATCTGTGTTTACAAAATCAATGGTAAAAGTAATAAGTCAATATACAGAAAAATAACATTCTCTTGATAATTCCCGAACATCAAAAGTTCATCAAGCAATTGAGATCATTCATACAGAATTAAATAGACTGATGGTGAAAACACAAAAATGGAAAGCGCAAGCAACGAATCAAATGTTTTCATGAGAAAAAACCTTGGATAGATTGCAACACATGGAAAAACTCAGAGTAATTAAATTCTCAAAACAACTCTAGCCAGTATAATTGGTAGCTTCAGCGAAAAGGAGAAAAAGAAACCAAGAAACTAGCTCGTCCACTGTAGAAGTATTGAAGTGTACAGGAAGAGGCAAGAACATCTAAACGGTACTGGATGGTTGTATGAGAAGCAGCACGCGTATCTCTAGTTTTAGAAGCAAAAGTGTGCTACTCAATGCTACTCTTGTTCACTGTGCATACCGGCCCCAGTGGCACAACTCAGGAGCATCCACAATCGACGAGTGTCATCTCAGACACGAACCTTGACTGGGGCTCCGCCACAGGAAATCGGAACGATAACAAGTTTGAGAGGCATCTTGCACCGACCTTGAGCAAAGATGAGCTGAGACAACACCAAGAGCACGACGCTCGTCGCAACACAATGGCAACCATGAGAGGGTCTTGAGCAACCATCCAACTAAGCCGCACGAGAACACCACCACCGTAGACGAAGAGCTCCAATCAACCGAGACCATCCATGGTGCCTCAAGGCTATTGGCGTAGCCGAAGGGCAACGAGAGACCGAATCCACACCCGGACGAAGAGTCACACGCAGCTGAGGCTACATCACAACAGCAGCACCGCCGGCCAAGCCGAAGGGCATCAAGGAGCCGAGTCTACACCCGGATCGCTTCACCGTGCATACCAGCGCAAGTCGGCCGCGCCACCACCACCACATCACACACCACCGTCAACCCCAGCCGGCCGCATAAACACAACACCAGCATCTCCGCTGCACCACCACCAACATTCCGGCAGCAAGCAACACCCACACAACAACCATATTGACCCCAAAGATCGGCAAGCCATCGAGAATAAATGGACCTTCAAGAAGAAGACTGAGGTTGACGGTAATGTTACTGTCTACAAAGCTCGACTTGTTGCAAAAGGTTTTCGACAAGTTCAAGGAGTTGACTACGATGAGACCTTCTCACCCGTAGCGATGCTTAAGTCCATCCGAATCATGTTAGCAATTGCCGCATTTTATGATTATGAAATTTGGCAAATGGATGTAAAGACTGCGTTTCTGAATGGATTTCTGGAAGAAGAGTTGTATATGATGCAACCTGAAGGTTTTATCGATCCAAAGGATGCTAACAAAGTGTGCAAGCTCTAGGGATCCATTTATGGACTGGTGCAAGCATCTCGGAGTTGGAATAAATGTTTTGATAGTGTGATCAAAGCATATAGTTTTATACAGACTTTTGGAGAAGTCTGTATTTACAAGAAAGTGAGTGGGAGCTCTGTAGCATTTCTAATATTATATGTGGATGACATATTGTTGATTGGAAATGATATAGAATTTCTGGATAGCATAAAAGGATGCTTGAATAAGAGTTTTTCAATGAAAGACCTCCGTGAAGCTGGTTATATTTGGGAATCAAGATCTATAGAGATAGATCAAGACGCTTAATTGGACTTTTCACAAAGCACATACCTTGATAAAGTTTTGAAGAAGTTCAAAATGGATCAAGCAAAGAAAGGGTTCTTGCCTATGTTACAAGGTATGAAGTTGAGTCAAACTCAATGCCCGACCACTGCAGAAGATAGAGAAAAAAATGAAAGATGTTCCCTATGCTTCAGCCATAGGCTCTATCATCTATGCAATGCTGTGTACCAGACCTGATGTGTGCCTTGCTATTAGTTTAGCAGGGAGGTACCAAAGTAATTCAGGAGTGGATCACCGGACAGCGGTCAAGAACATCCTAAAATACCTGAAAAGGACTAAGGATATGTTTCTCATTTATGGAGGTCACAAAGAGATCGTCGTAAATGGTTACGTCGATGCAAGCTTTGACACTGATCCAGACGATTCTAAATAGCAAACCGGATACGTGTTTTTATTGAACAGTGGAGCTGTCAGTTGGTGCAGTTCTAAACAAAGCGTCGTGGCGGGATCTACGTGTCAAGCGGAGTACATAGCTGCTTCAGAAGCAGCAAATGAAGGAGTCTGGATGAAGGAGTTCATATCCGATCTAGGTGTCATACCTAGTGCATCGGGTCCAATGAAAATCTTTTGTGACAATACTGGTGCAATTGCCTTGGCAAAGGAATCCAGATTTCACAAGAGAACCAAGCACGTCAAGAGACACTTCAATTCCATCCGTGATCAAGCCCAGGTGGGAGACATAGAGATTTGCAAGATACATACAGATCTGAATGTTGCAGGCCCGTTGACTAAGCCTCTCTCACGAACAAACATGATCAGCACCAAGACTCCATTGGTGTTAGAATCATTACTGTGTAATCTAGAATATTGACTCTACTGCAAGTGGGAGACGGAAGGAAATATGCCCTAGAGGCAATAATAATGTTATTATTTATTTCCTTATTTCATGATAAATGTTTATTATTCATTCTAGAATTGTATTAACCGGAAACATAATACATGTGTGAATACATAGACAAATAGGGTGTCACTAGTATGCCTCTACTTGACTAGTTTGTTTATTAAAGATGATTAAGTTTCCTAACCATAGACATGAGTTTTGATAACCCGCAAGTATACTGGATCAATGTAGCCTCTTTCGATAAGTAAGACTGTCGAACCCAACGAGGAGCTAAAGGTAGTACAAATATCCTCTCAAGTCCTATCTGCCACTGATACGACTCTATGCATGCTTAGTGTTCGCTTTACCTAGAACAAGTATGAAACTGGTAGTACTTTGTAGGTGTTGTTGGATACGTTTCCAAGAAAATAAAGAACGCGTAAATAAAAAGTAGGGCTGTTTAGATAAGGAAGCAATAAAGTAAATATAGCGAGTGTGGAAAAGTGGTGTGGTAGGAGTTGTGAAATTGTCCCTAAGCAATTGACTACGTTACTAGACCGGTAATCACTATTGCAATTCTATTTGAGGGAGAGGCATAAGCTAACTGATACATCCATTTTGCATCATGCTTTTATATCAAAATTTATTGCATTATGGGCTGTTATTACACATTATATCTCAATACTTATGGCTATTCTCTCTTATTTTACAAGGTTTACCATGAAGAGGGGAATGCTTGGCAATGGAATTCGGTGGAAAAGGAGCAAACATTGGAAACCTATTATGCACAACTCCAAATGTCCTGAAACTCCACGAAACAACCTTTTGGATTTAATAAGAATTTATGGGCGAACGAAATAGGCCAGGGCCCCCCCACCCTCTCCAGGAGGCAGGAGGGCGCGCCCCCCTGTAGGGCGCGGCCCCCTATCTCCTGGGACCCTTGGTGGGCCTCCGGCATCCATCTTCTGCTATATCATCACTTTGCCCTGAAAAAATCGTGGGCAAGCTTACGGGATGAAACTCTACCGCCACGAGGCGGAACCTTGGCGGAATCAATCTAGGGCTCTGGCAGAGCTGTTCTACCGGGGACACTTCCCTCCGGAAGGGGGAAATCATCACCAACGTCATCACCAACGATCCTATCATAGGGAGGGGTCAATCTCCATCAACATCTTCACCAGCACCATCTCCTCTCAAAACCCTAGTTCATCTCTTGTATCCAATCTTGTATCAAAACCACAAATTGGTACCTGTGGGTTGCTAGTAGTGTTGATTACTCCTTGTAGTTGATGCTAATTGGTTTACTTGGTGGAAGATCATATGTTCAGATCCTTTATGCATATTATTACTCCTCGATTATGAACATGAATATGCTTTGTGAGTAGTTACGTTTGTTCCGAGGACATGGGTGAAGTCTTGCTATTAGTAGTCATGTGAATTTGGTATTAGATTCGATATTTTGATGAGATGTATGTTGTATTTCCTCTAGTGGTGTCATGTGAGCGTCGACTACATGAAACTTCACCATTATTTGGGCCTAGAGGAAGGCATAGGGAAGTAATAAGTAGATGATGGGTTGCTAGAGTGATGAAGCTTAAACCCTAGTTTATCGTTGCTTCGTTAGGGGTTGATATGGACCCATATGTTTAATGTTGTGGTTAGGTTTACCTTAATACTCCTTTTTGTAGTTGCGGATGCTTGTCCATGTTAGGGAAGTACCCAAGTGCCGGTCCACCCACATATCAAATTATCAAAGTACCGAACGCGAATCTTATGAACGTGATGAAAACTAGCTTGACGATAATTCCCAATGTGTCCTCGGGAGCTCCTTCTTCATTATTAGAATTTGTCCAGGCTTACCCTTTGCTAACAAAAGGATGGGGCCACCTTGCTGCACTTTATTTACTTTATTTACTTTTTGTTCGTTACTATTTATCTTATCACCAAACTATCTATCACCTACTATTTCAGTGCTTGCAGAGAAAACCTTATCGAAAACCGCTTATCATTTCCTTCTGCTCCTCGTTGGGTTCGACACCCTTACTTATTGAAAGGACTACGATAGATCCCCTATACTTGTGGGTCATCAAGACTCTTTTCTAGCGCCGTTGCCGGGGAGCATAGCGCTCTTGGTGAGTGGAACTTGGTAAGGAAACATTTATATAGTGTGCTGAAACTTTCTGTTACTTGTCACTATGGAAACTAATCCTTTGAGGGTCTTGTTTGGGGTATCTTCACCCCAACCAGATGAGCAAAGAGATGCTCCTCAACCTACTGAACTTTATGAAAATATTCACTTTGAGATTCCTTTGGGTATGACAGAAAAACTGCTAGCTAATCCTTTTGCAGGAGACGGAACATTGCATCCCGATTTACACCATATCTTTGTGGATTATTTAAGCTTGCAGGTATTCCCGATGATGTTGTTAAAAGGAAGGTCTTCCCTTTATCTTTGAAGGGAGATGCAATGACATAGTATAGGCTATGTGATGATACAAGATCTTGAAATTATAAGCGATTGAAGTTGGAATTTCACCAGATGTTCTATCCTATGCATCTTGTTCGTTGTGATCGTAATTACATATATAATTTCTGGCCTCGCGAAGGAGAAAGCATCGCTCAAGCTTGGGGTAGGCTTAAGTCAATGTTATATTCATGCCCCAATCATGAGCTCTCTCGGGAAATGATTATTCAGAATTTTTATGCTCGGCTTTCTCTTGATAATCGCAACCTGCTCGATACTTCCTGTGATGGTTCCTATATGCTGAAGACTATTGATTTCAAATGGGACTTATTGGAAAGAATTAAATGCAACTCTGAAGATTGGGGTTCCGACGATGGCAAGGAGTCAGGTATGACACCTAAGTTCGATTGTGTTAAATCTTTTATGCATACCGATGCTTTCCGTGGATTTAGATCTAAGTATGGACTTGACTCTGAGATAGTAGCTACTTTTTGTGAAACTTTTGCTACTCATGTTGATCTCCCTAAACAAAAGTGGTTTAAATATAATCCTCTTGTTGAAGTGAAAGTAGTTGCACCTATTACAGTCGAAGAAAAGACTATTACATATAGTGATCCTATTATTCCTATTGCTTATGTCGAAAAACCTCCTTTTCCTATTAGGATAAAAGATCATGTTAAAGCTTCGACTGTTATTCGTAAGAGTAATAGTAGGACCTATACACCTCCTGAGAAAATTAATGTTGAACCTGATATTGTTATGATTAAATATCTCTTGGATGAGGACTTACATGGGCATGTTATCTCTTTCTTGGGTGAAACTGCTAATATTGCTAGACCCGATACTAAGACACGTAGACCTGTTGTAGGCATGCCTGTTATTTCTGTTAAAATAGGAGATCATTGTTATCATGTCTTATGTGATATGGGTGCTAGTGCTAGTGCGATACCTTATGATCTTTATAAAGAAATTATGCACGATATTGCACCTGTTGAATTAGAAGACATTGATGTTACTATTAGGCTTGCTAATAGGGACACCATTAAACCTATTGGGATTGTTAGAGATGTTGAAGTTTTGTGTGGGAAGGTTAAATACCCTGCTGATTTTCTTGTTCTTGCTTCCCCACAAGATGATTTTTGTCCCATTATTTTTGGTAGACCCTTCTTGAATATTGCTAGTGCTAAGATTAATTGTGCAAGGAAGGTCGTCACTGTTGGCATGGATGGTATGTCTCATGAGTTCAATTTTGCTAACTTTAGTAGACAACCTCGTGAAAGGGAACCACCTAGTAAGGACGAGGTTATTAGTCTTGCTTCCATTGTTGTTCCTCCAACTGATCCGTTAGAACATTATTTGTTATACCATGAAAACGATATGTTTATGAAGGAAAGGGAAGAAATAGATGAATTATTCCTTAAACAAGAACCTATGCTGAGACATAACCTTCCCGTTGAAATTCTTGGGGATCCCCCTGCACCCAAGGGTGATCCCGTGTTTGAACTCAACCCTTACCTGATAATCTTAAGTATGCTTATCTTGATGAAAAAGAAATATACCCTGTTATTATTAGTGCTAACCTTTCAGAGAAAGAAGAAGAAAGATTATTGAAAACTCTGAAGAAGCACAGAGCTGCTATTGGATATACTCTGGATGATCTTAAGGGCATTAGCCCCACATTATGTCAACACAAAATTTCAGTGGAGAAAGATGCCAAACCAGTTAGAGATCCTCAAAGATGATTAAATCCCAAGATGAAGGAAGTGGTAAGAACGGACATACTAAAGCTCCTTGAGGCAGGTATTATTTATCCCGTTGCTGATAGTGAATGGGTAAGCCCTATCCATTGTGTCCCTAAAAAGGGAGGTATTATCGTTGTTCCTAATGATAAAGATGAATTGATCCCGCAAAGAATAATTACAGGCTATAGGATGGTAATTGATTTTCGTAAGTTAAATAAAGCTACTAAGAAAGATCATTACCCTTTACCTTTTATTGATCAAATGCTAGAAAGGCTATCCAAACACACACATTTTTGCTTTCTAGATGGTTATTCTGGTTTCTCACAGATACCTGTATCAGCGAAGGATCAGTCTAAGACTACTTTTACTTGCCCTTTTGGTACTTTTGCTTATAGACATATGCCTTTTGGTTTATGTAATGCGCATGCTACCTTTCAAAGATGCATGATGGATATATTTTCTGATTTTTGTGAAAAGATTTGTGAGGTATTCATGGATGACTTCTCTGTCTATGGATCCTCTTTTGATGACTGTTTGAGCAACCTTGATCGAGTTTTGCAGAGGTGCGAAGACACTAGTCTCGTCCAGAATTGGGAAAAGTGTCACTTTATGGTTAATGAAGGCATTGTCTTGGGGCACAAGATCTCCGAGAGAGGTATTGAAGTTGATAAAGCCAAAGTTGATGCTATTGAAAAGATGCCATGTCCCAAGGACATAAAAGGTATAAGAAGTTTCCTTGGTCATGCCGGCTTTTATAGGAGGTTCAGTAAGGACTTTTCTAAAATCTCTAGGCCTCTGACTAATTTATTGCAAAAAGATATTCCCTTTGTATTTGATAATGATTGTTTAGAAGCATTTGAAACGCTTAATAAAGCTTTGATCACTGCACCTATTGTTCAGCCACCTGATTGGAATTTACCTTTTGAAATTATGTGCGATGCTAGTGATTATGCCATAGGTGCTGTTTTAGGGTAACGAGTCGATAAGAAATTGAATGTTATCCAGTATGCTAGTAAGACTCTCGATACTGCCCAGAGAAATTATGCTACTACTGAAAAAGAGTTCTTAGCAGTTGTATTTGCATGTGATAAGTTTATGTAGGGGAACGTAGTAATTTCAAAAAATTTCCTACGCACATGCAAGATCATGGTGATGCCTAGCAACGAGAGGGGAGAGTGTTGTCCACGTACCCTCGTAAACCGAAAGCGGAAGCGTTAGAACAACGCGGTTGATGTAGTCGTACGTCTTCACGGACCGACCGATCAAGCACAGAAACTACGGCACCTCCGAGTTCTAGCACACGTTCAGCTCGATGACGATCCCCGGACTCCGATCCAGCAGGGTGTCGGGGAAGAGTTCCGTTAGCACGACGGCGTGGTGACGATCTTGATGTTCTACCATCACAGGGCTTCGCCTAAGCACCACTACAATATTATCGAGGACTTTGGTGGAGGGGGGCACCGCACACGGCTAAGAGATCAAGAGATCAATTGTTGTGTCTAGAGGTGCCCCCTGCCCCCATATATAAAGGAGCCAAGGGGGAGGGCCGGCCGGCCAAGGAGGGTGCGCCAAGGGGGAGTCCTACTCCCACCGGGTGTAGGACTCCCTTTTTCCTAGTTGGAGTAGGAGAAGGGGGGAAGGGGAGGGAGAGAGGAAGGAAAGGGGGGCGCCGCCCCCTCTCCTTGTCCTATTCGGGCTAGGGAGGGGAGGGGGCGCGGCCCACCCCTTGCCTCCTCTCTTCCTCTCAACTAGGGCCCATGTAGGCCCATTAAGCCCCAGGGGTTCGGTAACCTCCCGGTACTCCGGTAAAATCCCGATTTCACCCGGAACACTTCCGATATCCAAATATAGGCTTCCAATATATCAATCTTCATGTCTCGACCATTTTGAGACTCCTCGTTATGTCCGTAATCTCATTTGGGTCTCCGAACAAACTTCGGTACATCAAAACCCATAAACTCATAATATAATTGTCATCGAAACCTTAAGCGTGCGGACCCTACGGGTTCGAGAACTATGCAGACATGACCTAGAACTGTTTCCGGTCAATAACCAATAGTGGAACCTGGATGCTCATATTGGCTCCTACATATTCTACGAAGATCTTTATCGGTCAAACCGCATAACAACATACGTTGTGCCCTTTGTCATCGGTATGTTTCTTGCCCGAGATTCGATCGTCGGTATCTCAATACCTAGTTCAATCTTGTTACCGGCAAGTCTCTTTACTCATTACGTAATGCATCATTTCGTAACTAACTCATTAGCTACATTGCTTGCAAGGCTTATAGTGATGTGCATTACCGAGAGGGCCCAGAGATACCTCTCCGACAATCGGAGTGACAAAACCTAATCTCGAAATACGCCAACTCAACATGTACCTTTGGAGACACCTGTAGAGCTCCTTTATAATCACCCTGTTACGTTGTGACGTTTGGTAGCACACAAAGTGTTCCTCCGGTAAACGGGAGTTGCATAATCTCATAGTTATAGGAACTTGTATAAGTCATGAAGAAAGCAATAGCAACATACTAAACGATCAAGTGCTAAGCTAACGGAATGGATCAAGTCAATCACATCATTCTCCTAATGATGTGATCCCGTTAATCAAATGACAACACATGTCTATGGTTAGGAAACATAACCATCTTTGATTAATGAGCTAGTCAAGTAGAGGCATAATAGTGACATTAAGTTTGTCTATGTATTCACACATGTATCATGTTTCCGGTTAATACAATTATAGCATGAATAATAAACATTTATCATGATATGAGGAAATAAATAATAACTTTATTATTGCCTCTAGGGCATATTTCCTTCAGTCTCCCACTTGCACTAGAGTCAATAATCTAGATTACACAGTAATGATTCTAATACCCATGGAGTCTTGGCGCTGATCATGTTTTGCTCGTGGAAGAGGCTTAGTCAATGGGTCTGCAACATTCAGATCCGTATGTATCTTGCAAATCTCTATGTCTCCCGCCTGTACTTGGTCCCGGATGGAATTGAAGCATCTCTTGATGTGCTTGGTCCTCTTGTGAAATCTGGGTTCCTTTGCCAAGGCAATTGCACCAGTATTGTCACAGAAGATCTTCATTGGTCCCGATGCACTAGGTATGACACCTAGATCAGAAATGAACTCTTTCATCCAGACTCCTTCATTTGCTGCTTCCAAAGCAGCTATGTACTCCGCTTCGCATGTAGATCCCGCCATGACGCTTTGTTTAGAACTGCATCAACTGACAGCTCCACCGTTCAATATAAACACGTATCCGGTTTACGATTTAGAATCATCCGGATCTGTGTCAAAGCTTGCATCGACGTAACCATTTACGACTAGCTCTTTGTCACCTCCATAAAGCGAAACATATTCTTAGTCCTTTTCGTATTTTAGGATATTCTTGACCGCTGTCCGATGATCCACTCTGGATTACTTTGGTACCTCCTGCCAAACTTATTGCTAAGCATACATCAGTGCGGTACACATCATTGCATACATGATAGAGCCTATGGCTGAAGCATAGGAACATCTTTCATTTCTCTCTATCTTACGTAGTGGTCGGCATTGAGTCGACTCAACTTCACACCTTGTAATGTCTGAGGCAAGAACCCTTTCTTTGCTCGATCCATTTTGAACTTTTTCAAAACTTTATCAAGGTATGTGCTTTGTGAAAGTCCAATTAAGCGTCTTGAGCTATCTCTATAGATCTTGATGCCCAATATGTAAGCAGCTTCACCGAGGTCTTTCATTGAAAAACTTTTATTCAAGTATCCCTTTATTGAACGGTGGAGCTGTCAGTTGGTGCAGTTCTAAATAAGCGTCGTGGCGGGATCTAAGTGTGAAGCGGAGTACATAGCTGCTTCAGAAGCAGCAAATGAAGGAGTCTGGATGAAGGAGTTCATATCCGATCTAGGTGTCATACCTAGTGCATCGGGTCCAATGAAAATCTTTTGTGACAATACTGGTGCAATTTCCTTGGCAAAGGAATCCAGATTTCACAAGAGAACCAAGCACGTCAAGAGACACTTCAATTCCATCCGTGATCAAGTCCAGGTGGGAGACATAGAGATTTGCAAGATACATACAGATCTGAATGTTGCAGACCCGTTGACTAAGCCTCTCTCACGAACAAACATGATCAGCACCAAGACTCCATTGGTGTTAGAATCATTACTGTGTAATCTAGAATATTGACTCTACTGCAAGTGGGAGACGGAAGGAAATATGCCCTAGAGGCAATAATAATGTTATTATTTATTTCCTTATTTCATGATAAATGTTTATTATTCATTCTAGAATTGTATTAACCGGAAACATAATACATGTGTGAATACATAGACAAATAGAGTGCCACTAGTATGCCTCTACTTGACTAGTTTGTTTATTAAAGATGATTAAGTTTCCTAACCATAGACATGAGTTGTTGATAACCCGCAAGTATACTGGATCAATGTAGCCTCTTTCGATAAGTAAGAGTGTCGAACCCAACGAGGAGCTAAAGGTAGAACAAATATCCTCTAAAGTCCTATCTACCACTGATACGACTCTATGCATGCTTAGTGTTCGCTTTACCTAGAACAAGTATGAAACTAGTAGTACTTTGTAGGTGTTGTTGGATACGTTTCCAAGAAAATAAAGAACGCGTAAATAAAATGTAGGGCTGTTTAGATAAGGAAGCAATAAAGTAAATATAGCGAGTGTGGAAAAGTGGTGTGGTAGGACTTGTGAAATTGTCCCTAAGCAATTGACTACGTTACTAGACCGGTAATCACTATTGCAATTCTATTTGAGGGAGAGGCATAAGCTAACTGATACATCCATTTTGCATCATGCTTTTATATCAAAATTTATTGCATTATGGGCTGTTATTACACATTATATCTCAATACTTATGGCTATTCTCTCTTATTTTACAAGGTTTACCATGAAGAGGGGGAATGCCGGCAGCTGGAATTCTGGCTGGAAAAGGAGCAAACATTGGAAACCTATTATGCACAACTCCAAATGTCCTGAAACTCCACGAAACAACTTTTTGGATTTAATAAGAACTTATGGGCGAAAGAAATAGGCCAGGGGCCCCCCACCCTCTCGGGGAGGCGGGAGGCGCCCCCAGAGGCGCGGCCCCTATCTCCTGGGACCCTTGGTGGGCCTCCGGCATCCATCTTCTGCTATATCATCACTTTGCCCCTGGAAAAAATCGTGGGCAAGCTTACGGGATGAAACTCTACCGCCATGAGGCGGAACCTTGGCGGAATCAATCTAGGGCTCTGGCAGAGCTGTTCTGCCGGGGACACTTCCCTCCGGAAGGGGGAAATCATCACCAACGTCATCACCAACGATCCTATCATAGGGAGGGGTCTATCTCCATCAACATCTTCACCAGCACCATCTCCTCTCAAAACCCTAGTTCATCTCTTGTATCCAATCTTGTATCAAAACCACAAATTGGTACCTGTGGGTTGCTAGTAGTGTTGATTACTCCTTGTAGTTGATGCTAATTGGTTTACTTGGTGGAAGATCATATGTTCAGATCCTTTATGAATATTATTACTCCTCTGATTATGAACATGAATATGCTTTGTGAGTAGTTACGTTTGTTCCTGAGGACATGGGTGAAGTCTTGCTATTAGTAGTCATGTGAATTTGGTATTCGTTCGATATTTTGATGAGATGTATGTTGTCTTTCCTCTAGTGGTGTTATGTGAACGTCGACTACATGACACTTCACCATTATTTGGGCCTAGAGGAAGGCATAGGGAAGTAATAGGTAGATGATGGGTTGCTAGAGTGATAGAAGCTTAAACCCTAGTTTATGCGTTGCTTCGTTAGGGGTTGATATGGACCCATATGTTTAATGCTGTGGTTAGGTTTACCTTAATACTACTTTTTGTAGTTGTGGATGCTTGCAATAGGGGTTAATCATAAGTGGGATGCTTGTCCAGGTTAGGGCAGTACCCAAGTGCCGGTCCACCCACATATCAAATTATCAAAGTACCGAACGCGAATCTTATGAACGTGATGAAAACTAGCTTGACGATAATTCCCAATGTGTCCTCAGGAGCTCCTTCTTCATTATTAGAATTTGTCCAGGCTTATCCTTTGCTACCTAAAGGATTGGGCCACCTTGCTGCACTTTATTTACTTTATTTACTTTTTGTTCGTTACTATTTATCTTATCACAAAACTATCTATCACCTACTATTTCAGTGCTTGCAGAGAAAACCTTATCGAAAACCGCTTATCATTTCCTTCTGCTCCTCATTGGGTTCGACACTCTTACTTATCAAAAGGACTACGATAGATCCCCTATACTTGTGGGTCATCACTAACATACTTTCTCTTCTTGGATCATATGCACTTATGATTGGAACTCTAGCAAGCATCCGCAACTACTAAAGATCATTGAGGTAAAACCCAACCATAGCATTAAAGTATCATGTCCCCTTTATCCCATACGCAAAAAACCTACTTACTCGGGTCTATGCTTCTGTCACTCACGCCACCCACCATAAGCAAATCATAAACATATTGCAAACCCTACAGCGGGAATCCCTCATGCTTGCGCGACACGGAGAGCACCATAGGACAACACCAATAATAAAACATGCAACTCAAACCAATCATATCAATTCATCAATCACCGATAGGACAACGGAAATCTACTCAGACATCATAGGATGGCAACACATCATTGGATAATAATATGAAGCATAAAGCACCATGTTCAAGTAGAGGGTACAACGGGTTGCGGCGGAGTGGACCACTGGATATAGATGGGGGAAGATGATGGAGATGTTGGTGAAGATGGCAGAAGTGTTGGTGAAGATCGTGGTGATGATGATGGCCCCCGGCAGCGTTCCGGCGCCACCGGAAGCAAGGGGAGAGGGCCCCCCTTCTTCTTCTTCTTCCTTGACCTCCTCCCTACATGGGAGAAGGGTTTCCCCTTTGGTCCTTGGCTCCCATGGCGTGGGAGGGGCGAGAGCCCCTCCGAGATTGGATCTATCTCTATGTTTCTGCGTTCTAGAATTCTGCCCTAGCACTGTTTCCTTTATTTCTAGAGATCCGTAACTCCGATTGGATTGAAACCTTCGCCCAGATCGTTTTCCAAAAATTAGCTTTCTTGCGGACAAAGAAGGGAATCAACCGCCTTACGGGTGGCCCACGAGGGTGGGGGCGCGCCCACTTTAAGTGGGCGTGGGCCCCTATCTCGTGTCCACCTCGGGCATCGTCTCGCGTTGATTCTTCCTCCCAAAAATCACAAATATTCCAAAATAATTCTCCGTCTATTTTTATCCCATTTGGACTCCGTTTGATATGGGGTTTCTGCGAAACTTAAAACATGCAACAGACAGGAACTGGCATTGGGCACTGGATTAATATGTTAGTCCCAAAAAATAATATAAAAAGTTGCCAAAAGTATATAAAAGTTGAATAATATTGGCATGGAACAATCAAAAATTATAGATACGACGGAGACGTATCAGCATCCCCAAGCTTAATTCCTGCTCGTCCTCGAGTAGGTAAATGATAAAAAAGATAATTTTTGATGTGGAATGCTACCTAGCATAATCTTGATCATATGTCTAATCATGGCATGAATATTAAGATATGAGTGATTCAAAGCAATAGTCTATCATTTGACATAAAAACAATAATACTTGGGGCATCCCAACAAACAATCATGTCTTTCAAAATATCAATGCTTCAGAAAGTTATCCCTACAAAATCATATAGTATTGTATGCTCCCTTTTCATAACACAAGGTACCCCTCATGCCTATCCTGGTGTCAGCCAAGCAATTGTTTCATACTTTAGTATTCTCAAACTTTTTCAACCTTCACACAATACATGAGCGTGAGCCATGGATATAGCACTATGGGTGGAATAGAATATGATGGTAGAGGTTATGTGGGGAAGACAAAAAGGGAGAAAGTCTCACATCGACGCGGCTAATCAACGGGCTATGGAGATGCCCATCAATTGATATCTATGCGAGGAGTAGGGATTGCCATGCAACGGATGCACTAAGAGCTATAAGTGTATGAAACCTCAACAAAAGAAACTAAGTGGGTGTGCATCCAACTTGCTTGCTCATGAAGACCTAGGGCATTTGAGGAAGCCCATCGTTGGAATATACAAGCCAAGTTCTATAATGAAAATTCCCACTAGTATATGAAAGTGACAACATAAGAGACTCTCTATATGAAGAACATGGTGTTACTTTGAATCACAAGTGTGGAAAAAGGATAGTAACATTGCCCCTTTTTATTTTTCTTTTTTTCTTTTTTTTCTTTTGTCTTCCTTTTTTTGGTGGGCTTCTTTGGCCCCTTTTTTATTTAGGCTTCTTTGGCCTTTCTTTTTTTTTTTTTTTTTCTTTTTTTCATGGGGCAATGCTCTATAATGATGATCATCACACTTTTATTTACTTACAACCCAATATTACAACTCGGTACTAGAACAAATATATGACTCTATATGAATGCTTCCGGCGGTGTACCGGGATGTGCAATGATCTAGCGTAGCAATGACATCAAAAAACGGACAAGCCATGAAAACATCATGCTAGCTATCTTACGATCATGCAAAGCAATATGACAATGAATGCTCAAATCATGTATATGATGATGATGATGAAAGTTGCATGTCAATATATCTCGGAATGGCTATGGATGTCATGATAGGTAGGTATGGTGGTTGTTTTGAGGAAGATATAAGGAGGCTTATGTGTGATAGATCGTATCGTATCACAGGGTTTGGATGCACCGGCGAAGTTTGCACTAACTCTCGAGGTGAGAAAGAGCAATGCACGGTACCGAAGAGGCTAGTAATGATGGAAGGGTGAGAGTGCGTATAATCCATGGACTCAACATTAGTCATAAAGAACTCACATACTTATTGCAAAAATTTATTAGCCCTTGAAACAAAGTACTATGTGCATGCTCCTAGGGGGGAGGTTGGTAGGAGTTAACCATCGCGCGCCCCAACCTTCACGCAAAGATAAACAATCAAAATACAATGCGCGCCAATTTGGTTACATAATTAATAGACCATACGTGCATGCTTCGGGAATCACAAACCTTAACACCAACATCCTTATTAAACACAACCATCTACTAGTACCTCCCACATATTATCACCTCTATATCGCAAAACTATTGCAAGAAATAAAACATATCATATTCAGTGATCCACAAGTTTATGTAGGATTTTATGACTAACCATGTGATTGACCAATTCCTGTCATCTCTCTAAATTGATATAAGTGAAGCAAGAGAGTTTAATTCTTTCTACAAAAGATATGCCCACGCTCTAACAATTATAAGTGAAGCAAAATATCATTCTACAAATGGCGGTTTTCTATGTGAAGAGAAACAGGCAATCCAAACTTCAAATGATATAAGTGAAGCACATGAAGCATTCTATAAAGCCACACTCAAAGATTTAAGTGAAGTGCAATGAGCATTATATAAATCAACCAAGGACTATATCATACCAGCATGGTGCATAAAAGAAAAGTGAAAACTAAATGCAAAAGATGCTCCAAGACTTGCACATAATGCATGAACGAAACGAATCCGAAAACATACCGATACTTGTTGAAGAAAGAGGGGATGCCTTCCGGGGCATCCCCAAGCTTAGACGCTTGAGTCTCCTTGAATATTTACTTGGGCTGCCTCGGGCATCCCCAAGCTTGAGCTCTTGCCTCTCTTCCTTTTCCTCATATCGAGACATCCTCGATTAGACACTACATCCACACAAAACTTCAACAAAAAACTCGGTAAGATCCGTTAGTATAATAAAGCAAATCACCACTCTAAGTGCCGTAGCAAACCAATTCATATCTTGTTTTTGCATTGTGTCTACTGTAATATAGCTTTTCCATGGCTTCATCCACTAATATAAATAGATAGATTCATCAAAACAAGCAAACTATGCATCAAAAACAGAATCTGTCAAAACAGAACAGTCTGTAGCAATCTGAACATCCACCATACTTATTGTACCCCAAAAATTCTACCAAAATTAGAAAAATAAAAACGTTGTATAGCAAGGCACTGCAAAAGGAATCAGAACCAATTGACATTCCAGTTAAAAATGTAAAATCACGCACTACAGCCAAAGTTTCTGTCCTGCACCGTACAAACCAACAAGCATTGTAAACATCCTAAAGGCAAACCTTGGAACATTATTTTTATAATACAATGGAATTGTACAAGGGAATAATTATTTTTGTTGTAAATTTTCTGTAATCAAGATTCACAAAGTTTCCATGAGCATGAACAAAGTTCAAGGCTAGCTCCCACTTCAACAATGCTTGTCTCTCACTTTCACTTTCCTTTTTGAAAAGTTTTTAGGTTCCCCTCTTTATTTTATTTTTGTTTTTAAACTATATAAAAGCACTCAACAGAAATAAATGACTCTCTAAAACTTCCGGGTTGTCTCCCTGACAGCGCTTTCTTTAAAGCCATTAAGCTAGACATATAGTGTTCAAGTAATGAATCCACCCGGATCCCAAGGTATATCAAAGCCAATTTTAATTAACAATGATTTGTAATTTAGTAGTGAGCAAAAAGTAACATATATCATGAAAAAACGAAGTCTAACTCTCTTCCTATGCATCGGCATGTCATAAAAGAACAATTCATGCACACCAAGTAAAGGCCAATGCATAGTATAAGCAGTTTCTTGCAATTCTATCGTGTTGGAAACATAAAGAGGTGGAGATGTAGTTCCTCTCTCATAATAATTGCAAGTAGGAGCAGCAAGCACATGCATATTATATCTATCTAAATCATCATGTGCAATGGTAAAAGGCAACCCATCAATATAACCCTTAATAAGCACAAACTTCTCCGATATAGTGTAGTTGGGAGAATTTAGAAAGACAATAGGACTATCATGCGTGGGTGCAATAGCAACAATTTCATGTTTAACATAAGGAACTATAGCAAGTTCATCTCCATAAGCATAATTCATATTGGCATCTTGGCCACAAGCATAGCAAGCATCATCAAAAAGGGATATTTCAAACAAATTCAAGGGATCATAGCAATCATCATAGCAATCATCCTTCGGTAAGCACGAAGGGGAATTAAACAATGTATGAGATGAAGAGTTACTCTCATTAGAAGGTAGGCACGGGTGATCAATCCGCTCTTCCTCCTTTTGTTCTTCGCTCTCCTCATAATCTTTTTCATCCAATGAGCTCACAGTTTCATCAATTTCTTCTTCCATAGCTTCCTGCAAAATATTAGTCTCTTCTTGAACAACGGAGACTTTCTCAATAAATGCATTAACATAGTAATTGTATTCATAATTTTCATAGCAATATCTAAGTATAGCAAGATTTTCAGGCCTATAAACAT
The DNA here is from genome assembly GCA_021437245.1 of Aegilops speltoides. Classification (NCBI taxonomy): domain Eukaryota; kingdom Viridiplantae; phylum Streptophyta; class Magnoliopsida; order Poales; family Poaceae; genus Aegilops; species Aegilops speltoides. The sequence goes on from CM038142.1 coordinate 546,156,819, forward strand.
CATCATCTAAAGCTTCATACTTTTCAAACAAATATTCAATTTCATAAGCAGCCTTAAAAGCAACAAATTCTTCTATTTGTTCCACATCATAGTAATCATATATACCATTAGCATAAGAAGCTAAGGTTTCATTATCATTAAATTTGCATGAAAAGGGAAGGTGTGGAGACTTCATACTAGAGCAACAAATAATATCATATCTCAAGCATAGTTGCCGAGCATACCAACGCAGCATATTAATTAGATCCCATAATAGTTTCCCTTTTTGTGTAAAGCGATAATCCCTAAAGTATTCACGTTGATCCAACGTGTCTCCCATTATAAAGTTGAATGGGGTTTTCTCAGGATTATCAAAGTAGTACATAATATCTATCACATAATAACAATCGAGGGTTTTAGGAGTTACCCCATCTCCATGAGTAGCAAGTACACCAATTTTTTTGGTATTTCGTGTTCCATATCCATAGCTAAAGATAGGAAACAACTAAGAACAACAAATAAAAATTACTTAGTGATAAAGCAAACAAGCACACACGAGAATATTCACCCCACGCTATGACTCCCCGGCAACGGCGCCAGAAAAAGTCTTGATAACCCGCAAGTATACGCGATCAATGTAGCCTCTTTCGATAAGTCAGAGTGTCGAACCCAATGAGGAGCTAAAGGTAGAACAAATATCCTCTCAAGTCCTATCTGCCACTGATACGACTCTATGCACGCTTAGTGTTCGCTTTACCTAGAACAAGTATGAAACTAGTAGTAATTTGTAGGTGTTGTTGGATAGGTTTGCAAGAAAATAAAGAACGCGTAAATAAAAAGTAGGGCTGTTTAGATAAAGAAGCAATAAAGTAAATATAGCGAGTGTGGAAAAGTGGTGGTAGGAGTTGTGAAATTGTCCCTAAGCAATTGACTACGTTACTAGACCGGTAATCACTATTGCAATTCTATTTGAGGGAGAGGCATAAGCTAACATACTTTCTCTTCTTGGATCATATGCACTTATGATTGGAACTCTAGCAAGCATCTGCAACTACTAAAGATCATTAAGGTAAAACCCAACCATAGCATTAAAGTATCAACTCCCCTTTATCCCATACGCAAACAACCTACTTACTCGGTCTCATGCTGTACGTCACACCACGCCACCCACCATAAGCAAATCATAAACATATTGCAAACCCTACAGCGGGAATCCCTCATGCTTGCGCGACACGGAGAGCACCATAGGACAGCGCCAATAATAAAACATGAAACTCAAACCAATCATAGCAATTCATCAATCACCGATAGGACAACGGAAATCTACTCAGACATCATAGGATGGCAACACATCATTGGATAATAATATGAAGCATAAAGCACCATGTTCAAGTGGAGGGTACAGCGGGTTGCAGGAGAGTGTACCGCTGGATATAGATGGGGGAAGGTTATGGAGATGTTGGTGAAGACGGCGAAGGTGTTGGTGAAGATTGTGGTGATGATGATGGCCCCGGCAGCGTTCTGGCGCCACAGGAAGCAAGGGGGAGAGAGCCCCCCTTCTTCTTCTTCTTACTTGACCTCCTCCCTAGATGGGAGATGGGTTTCCCCTCTGGTCCTTGGATCCCATGGCGTGAGAGGGGTGAGAGCCCCTCCGAGATTGGATCTATCTCTCTGTTTCTGCGTTCTACAATTCTGCCCTAGCACCGTTTCCTTTATATCTTGAGATCCGTAACTCCGATTGGATTGAAACCTTCGCCCAGATCGTTTTCCAAAAAATAGCTTTCTTGTGGCCAAAGATGGGCATCAACCACCTTACGGGTGGCCCACGAGGGTGGGGGGCACGCCCACTTTAAGTGGGCATGGGCCCCTATCTCGTGGCCACCTCGGGCATCGTCTCGCGTTGATTCTTCCTCCCAAAAATCACAAATATTCCAAACAATTCTCCGTCCGTTTTTATCCCGTTTGGACTCCATTTGATATGGGGTTTCTGCGAAACATAAAGCATGCAACAGACAAGAACTGGCATTGGGCACTGGATCAATATGTTAGTCCCAAAAAATAGTATAAAAAGTTGCCAAAAGCATATAAAAGTTGAATAATATTGGCATGGAACAATCAAAAATTATAGATACGACGGAGACGTATCAGTTGTCATTTGGTTAACGGGATCACATCGTTAGAGAATGATGTGATTGACTTCACCCATTTCGTTAGCTTGGCATTCGATCGTTTAGTATATTGCTATTGCTTTCTTCATGACTTATACATGTTCCTATGACTATGAGATTATGCAACTCCCAAATACCGGAGGAACACTTTGTGTGCTACCAAACATCACAACATAACTGGGTGATTATAATGGTGCTCTACAGGTGTCTCCAAAGGTACTTGTTGAGTTGACATAGATCGAGATTAGGATTTGTCACTCCGATTGTCGGAGAGGTATCTCTGGGCCCTCTCGGTAATGCACATCACTATAAGCCTTGCAAGCAATGCAACTAATGAGTTAGTTGCGGGATGATGTATTACGGAACGAGTAAAGAGACTTGCCGGTAACGAGATTGAACTAGGTATTGAGATACCAATGATCGAATCTCGGGCAAGTAACATACCGATGACAAAGGGAACAACGTACGTTGTTATGCGGTTTGACCGATAAAGATCTTTGTAGAATATGTAGGAGCCAATATGAGCATCCAGGTTCCGCTATTGGCTATTGACTGGAGACGTGTCTCGGTCAGGTCTACATAGTTCTCGAACTTGTAGGGTCTGCACGCTTAATGTTCGGTGACGATCGGTATTATGAGTTTATGTGTTTTGATGTACCGAAGGTATTTCGGAGTCCCTGATATGATCACGGACATGATGAGGAGTCTCGAAATGGTCGAGACATAAAGATTGATATATTGGACGATGGTGTTTGGGCTTCGAAGGTTCCGGGCAAGTTCGGACAAATACCCAGTACCGTGGTCCAATAGGCCCAATAGGCCCACTAGGCCCACATACCGGAGTATAATGGGCCTATTGGGCCTTAGTGGAGAAGAGGAGGGGAGGCTAGGGTAGGCCGCGCGCCCCCTCCCTCTCTAGTCCGAATTGGACAAGGAGGGGGCGGCGCCCCCCTTTCCTTTCCCCTCTCTCTTCCTTCCCTCTCTCCTACTCCTACTCTTGGTAGGGTTGGAGTCCTACTCCCGGTGGGAGTAGGACTCCCCTTGGGGCGCGGATAGGAGGGCCGGCCTCTCCCCCTTTATATACGGGGGAGGGGGCACCCCATAGACACACAAGTTGATCATTGATCTTTTAGCCGTGTGCGGTGCCCCCCTCCACCATAATCCACCTCGGTCATATCGGAGCGGTGCTTAGGAAAAGCCCTGCATCAGTAGCAACATCATCACCATCATCACGCCGTCGTGCTGACGGAACTCTCCCGTGAAGCTCTGCTGGATCGGAGTTCGTGGGACGTCACCGAGCTGAACGTGTGCTGAACTCGGAGGTGCCGTGCGTTCGGTACTTGGATAGGTCGGATAGTGAAGACGTATGACTACATCAACTGCGTTCTAATAATGCTTCCGCTTACGGTCTATGAGGGTACGTGGACGACACTCTCCCCTCTTGTTGCTATGCATCACCATGATCTTGCATGTGCGTAGGATTTTTTTTGAAATTACTACCTTCCCCTACAATCCGTGCCTCCACGAGAACTAAATTTGTACCTCTTGCAAAGGAAAAAGTTGTGTTTATTTTTTTGTTTATCAGAGGCACGACTATGCATCTCGCGGAAGCAAATCCGTGCCTCTTGCGGAAGTGAATAACACGGGGTTTTTGTTTTGCTGAAGCAAATCCGTGTCTCTCATGGAAGGGAAAAACGCGTATTTTTTTGTTTCGGGGAGGCACATCTGTGCCTCTCACGGAAGTAAATCCGTGCCCCTCGTGAAAGGAAAAAACACGTAGCAAATCCGTGTCTCTCATAGAGAAAGAAAGAAATGCGTAATTTTTTCTTTTCCGAGAGGCACGGCTGTGCCTTTGCGGAAGCAAATTCATGCCTCTCACGGAAGCAAATCCATGCCTCTCGCAGAAGGAAAAAAACATGGGTTTTTTTCATTTTCGAGAGGCACGACTGTGCCTTGCACGGAAGAAAAAAACATGCTTTTAAAACTTTTTTGTCCAAACCTCAAGAAGACTGGAAATAAATTATATAAAAGCTAAAAATGCGTGCGAAAAAAATCGAAGAAAACGCCCAAAAAGCGACACATGACGATGGATGAGAGCGACAATCTTTAATTAGGTAGCTCCGAGGAGCAGAACGAAGATTGTTGAGTGGGGCAAATCAAAGTTGAGCGGGGCAAAGAAGATAAGTTATGCATGAACTCTGAGAAATTTTTGATATTTAAGCCTAATAATTAGGGTACACGCAAGAGTTTTCCTAGAGGGGGGGGGGGCAATAGCCCCCTTTGGCCCCATGAAGCTCTGGCCATAGTGCTGAGTACAGTAGATGGTCTTGTAGTCTTCCTCACCCGCAGATGCTTCTGCGGGGAGGGTGCGGCCATCCCGACTGTCGGTGTCAAAACCGGCGGATCTCGGGTAGGGGGTCCCGAACTGTTCGTCTAGGCGGATGGTAACAGGAGACAAGGGACACGATGTTTTTACCCAGGTTCGGGCCCTCTCGATGGAGGTAAAACCCTACTCATGCTTGATTGATATTGATGATATGGGTAGTACAAGAGTAGATCTACCATGAGATCAGAAAGGCTAAACCCTAGAAGCTAGCCTATGGTATGATTGTTGTTTGTCCTACGGACTAAAACCCTCCGGTTTATATAAGCACCGAAGAGGGTTAGGGTTACACAGAGTCGGTTACAATGCTAGGAGATCTACATATCCGTATCGCCAAGCTTGCCTTCCACGCCAAGGAAAGTCCCATCCGGACATGGGACGAAGTCTTCAATTTTGTATCTTCATAGTCCAGGACTCCGGCCGAAGATGATAGTTCGGCTATCCGGACTCCCCTAGTCCGGACTCCTCGGTAGCCCTGAACCGGCTTCAATGACGAGCGAGTCCGCGCGCATATTGTCTTCGCATTGCAAGGCGGGTTCCTCCTCGAATACTTCATAGAAGATTTTGAACACAAGGATAGTGTCCGGCTCTGCAAAATAAGTTCCACATACCACCGTAGAGAGAATAATATTTACACAAATTCAATCTGCTGACGTATTCCATGGTGTGACATCACACCACGGCGAAGCCTTTATTCGAATCGTTTTTACTATTCCACCTTAGTGCGTTTAGTGAGGCGGTTTCCTTGGCACATCTTGTCAAAGCAGAGATCGTGTCCCCTTATTCCGGGATTCTCATCAATACGGGCGTGGGTAACCCAACCGTGCCCGTTGGCACGTCTCCTCTATCGAAGGCGAGTCTCGAACGGTCACGGGGGAGGCTCTTGGTATTCAACCTCTTTATAAAGAGACCAAGGCCCCACTCCCTTCTTTCAATATCAATCGAACCCGCCCCTCGCCACGAGTTCCAACACCCAAAGCTCCACATTCAGGCGCTTCGGACCTTCGATGATGTCCGGCTCCGACCTGCAAGGCCGGTGGATGCCTTCCTCCGTTACGGAAGAAGACGTGCTAAAGCTAAGAGATGCCAGGTATTTAACCGGCGAAATTTCGCATAGGCTGCCTGCCCAAGGGCAGGTTATTCCCACTCCCAAGCCTGGTGAAAGTGTGGTGCTCGCGTCTCACTTCCCTCGGGGACTAAGCTTCCCGACGGACCCCTTCGTGAGGGGGCTCATGTTTTACTATGGGTTGGAATTTGAAGACTTGGATCCGGAGTCCATCCTCCACATCTCATCGTTCATCGTCGTGTGCGAAGCCTTCCTTCGCATTACCCCTCACTTCGGATTGTGGCTCAAGACCTTCAAAGTGGAGCCTAAGATGATCAAGGGCAACGGGCAGAGTGCGGAGGGGCTGTCATAAGCAAGAATGCTGATGCTCCGTGGCCTGAGGGCTCTTTTCAAGAGGAGCCCAGTTTATGGCAACAAGAGTGGTTTTATATCACAGCTCCCAGGGGCACCAAATGGGTGGCGCCACCTGCCTTCCGCTCGGGTCCTCCACCGCGGCTGGCGTCATGGGTCAATAAAGGGCTTGACTGGGGGCCGTCCAAGGACGTGCCCTTGCTGCAGGGCCGCATTCGAGACCTCCTAGAGAGAGATCACTTTGGTTGTAGTAGCGTAGGTCATGCTGATTCGTCGCATCCTGCCCTGCAGACGTCGCCCCCTCCACCTGTGGGAATTTAACCTGGAGGGACCACGAGCTCTCCAACATTTTATGGGCGCGAAGCCCGTGGAGATGTACAAGCTTTTCTTCGGATCACAAGAGATGTGTCCTGACTTGACCGAGGACGCAAGTCTGAGCTGCAATCGCCCGGATACTCAAGTAAGTAGCCCTGTACCCGGACACGCTATCCTATATTTATCATAAACTTGCCCTTTAAAAGAGATGTCCATTGAACAGGAGTGGATAGCGAAAGCAAAGTTAATCAGGTGTCCGGCCCCCCTCCCTGAGACCACGCCGGATCCCGTGTTAACCAGGATGATGGAGGTTGCGCCTTCAGAAGAAGGTGAAGGGGGGAACAAGGAAGCTACCGCCTCCGCGAAGGAGGCTGCCAGGAAAGGAGGGATCGAGAATCCCTCCATCCAAGGGAAGAAGAGGACCGCCTCTGAAGACCCGGAGACCATGGTCTCGAAGCGGGGGAAGAAATCTTCGTCAGAGGGTCTGGCGCCGAGAGATGCCTCAGCCGCATTATGCCCCCAAGGGGATCAGCCCTCCACCGAGCCATAAGTAAAAAAGGGGAGTTCTTTTTAAAATAAAGGACATCCCTACCCTATTTCTGATAACCGAAATTCTACCTTGTAGTTCGGATCTCAGCCCTTCTCAGCAGAGCTCATCTTCGGGGGATCTTCGTCCGGAGATGATAGAGAGCGAAACGCCTCCCCCTGCCGTACCGTCTTACGAGGCGGGAGACCCTGAGGTGTCGTCACGGAGGGTTTCTCCGAGTCTGGCGGGGCCGGAAGGTAGTCGTATGTCCCATCAAAGCCCTCCGCGTCTGGCCTTCCACAAAGGCCATCAGACGAGTTCGGCACCATATGGTGTACGGTCGAGGGAGCTGAAGGATCTGCTCGGGCGAGCGTTTATCTCAGAAGATCGCCGTGTGTTAATGAGTACGGTGATTGAAAGGATTTCATCCGCTGAGAGCGGATTCCGTGAAGCCGTCGGAAGTTTACTGACAGGGTTTGAGGTACGCAAAATGATGTACCTTCTGACAGTTCTGCATATAAAATGCGCCCTGTGTAGATAGTAGCCCCTGAGGCTCGGTGTGTTGTCAAAAATGACAGCGCGCCGAGCATCATAATCCCAGGTATAATGTGTCGCCCTTCCTATGCAGGTGGCGAAGGGTTCGGTGGCTGGCCGGACTGATGAATTTGCTGAACTAAGGCGGCAACTTGACGTGGCGGATGTTGACATCGCGCTTTTCAATAGGCGTCTTGACGAGTCACAAGGTATGCAATTTCCCCACGGACACCTGGTAAGGGAGCTTGATGCCCGTGCCTTACAACAAGTATGCTTGACGCAGATGGTGCCGCTGCCCTGGAGAACCTGCGGGCGGAGCTCGCCCAAGCCAAGGAGCAGGCCAGAAAGAGTGACGTGGCTGCCTTAAAGGCGGCCGAAGAGCTAAAAGCCGAACAGGCTGCTCACTGCCGAAGCAAGAAGGAGATGGCCGAGATGGTCGTGGAGTTGAAGAATGCTGCCGACCGCTACCAGCTTCTTGAAAAAGAAGATCGGGCGATGCAAGAGGACCTGACGAAGGCCACTGCCGAGGCCAAGGATGCTCGCTCTGCAATGAGAGCTATGAAGGAGGAGTTGTGTCAGGCCGGAGATATCACGGCTGGAAAGCCCTTTCTGCTGCGGAGGAAATTCATGGACCCTAATTATGCTCGGTTGGACCGGCTGTGTAGTGCGGAAGATGCTTATCCGGACTTGGCGGCAAGTGCGGCGGGCGCGGCCGAACACTTCCGAGATCAAGAGGATCACGAAACGGGAAAGGTTTTTTGGTCGCAGTTCCATAATCCAGAGCGCCCACTTCCATTAACCGATCGCTTGGCCGAATGGGCGGAGCTGAATAGGTTATCCGGACTTGCCATGAAGGATGTCGTGAGTCTTTTATGGCCGAAGAGGCCTGAGCCGAAGAGTTATTTTGGCTTGGTGCAGCAGTTCCTTGGTGCGGTGCCGCATATCAATGCAATGAGGAGGTCGGCATGCATAGAGGGTGCGCGGATGGCTCTTGCCCGTGTCAAGAAATACTGGGCGGAGATGAAGACCACCGATGTTGCATCCCAAGATTCGGACGGAAGCCGAGTACCTGTCGCGCACTATTTTCAGGAAGTTCTGCAGGGCGCCCGTTCAATAGAGACGCAGTGCTCGAAGGATAGTATGTTCGAATAACATGTATTTATTGTGAAACAATGTTTCGATGAAATATAAAAGCTTTTTATACTTGTGCTTTCAAGAATTAAAATACCTCCTGTACGGCCGTTAATGTATATGTGTATATAACCTGAAAGAAGGCAGTCTTCGGCTTCAGCCCCCACGCATATAATGCGGGGGTGTTTGCAAAAGGTGCATTTTCAAACTTGATCCAACGTCTTGGTCCTATAAAGGAGGTGGTAGCGTAGCAAACTAGGCAACCGGACTATAATGCTTTATCACTTTCAGTTAGCCATAGGAGTTTGACAATGGGGCTACTATATAGCCCCTAAGGGCACCGCGGTCACCCAAATTCGGGGCACATATGTGCCTGACCGGGAAACGGCCCTTCGTCAATGCGGAGGAATCCTATAGATTCGGGCGGGTCATCGAGTGGTTGACCAGTCTCACGCTATATCATGACAGTCAGTTTTGGCTTTCTCTCTTGAGGTGCTACTCGCTGAACGGGCACTGTCGTAGTAGTTCTCCTGGTGCCGCGTTAGCCGATAGAGCGGAACGTAAGGCAGCAAAATGCAAGAGCCGGGCAAACCCAACATTTGACCAAAGACATGATTCGGAGCTGATGCATATAAGGCCTAAATCGAGATGTCGAACACTCCCTAAGGTATTCGGTCTTTATGAAAACGGGCCGAACAACGCCCTTGGTAATAAGCCCCTGGTGTCCAGGTACGCGCAAAATTCTGACGTGGCCTATGCCAAAACGCCAGCCTCCTCCTCGGTTATAGTAGGAAACCAGGGGGTGTGTATCAACAAGAGACAGTAAAAAAGGTTTACGCAGGGTCTTAATCTGAAAAGAATCCTTGCAACGGGTCCCTGCTGCACGTCTGCGCCTGTGTCTCCGTTGTGCCGTATCCTGGACGGGTGTCGCACGGTGTTCATCTATAAAAGAGAGGAACTTAGTTGAAAAAGATCGTGCGAAAATGTACGTTATATTAAATAAACAAAGTACGTTTCAAAAAATGAATAAAATTGAGCTTTATTGTCTCTTGTTGTATATGCGCGGAGCCCCTTGTGCGGGGGTGTGCGACTGGTAAGCCCCTGTATGTTTACGCCGGACTCGTCTAACCGTGTCCGGGGTCTGAACGACCTGTTTAGGTGCTTGGATTAGTGAAGCCGGTTTACTGTGTGGATGTTGAGGCAGTCACACAGTCTTCCGCACTCGAGGAACACTCGATATTTCCCTTTAAGGAGATGATGCCTCGTGGACCGGGCATTTTAAGTGTGAGGGATGCATAATGCGGTATTGTGTTAAAGCGGGCGAAAGCTTCGCGCCCCGGTAGTGCTTGATAGCTACTTGTAAATGGGGCGAGGTGGAAGGTTAACTTTTCGCAGCGGAAGTTGTTGGGTGAGCCGAACACAACCTCTAGCAATAGAGAGCCCGTACAATGGGCATATCGGCCTGGCATTACCCCTTGAAAAGGAAGTGTTGCTATGGCGAATTTTGGTTGGGTCTATCCCTATTTTGCGGATTGTGTCCTGATATAGCAGGTTTCGATCACTGCCGCCGTCCATTAGGACTTGTGTAAATTGGAGTCTGTCGATTATCGGATCTAATATCAAGGCAGTCCATCCTGCATTCCGGATACTTCTAGAGTAATCCTGATGGTCGAAGGTGATTGGTTTTGACAACCAGTGGCGGGACTCCTCTAGGATAGGCCGTATGGCGCGTATCTCTTTGGGCGTCGTTCTGTTTTTCCCTTTTGTCACGTAAAGTGAGTTTACTGTTTTGACTTCTTGTGGGAAGTTCTTTTGTTTTCCGGTGCTCTGCTTGTGGGGTTCGTCATCGTCCTCGCTTGGTGTGTCGAGCCCCTTGTGTTCGGCGTTGAGTTTGCCGGACTGCTTGAAGACCCAGCAATCTCTATGGGTATGATTTGCAGGCTTCCCGGGGGTACTGTGGATTTGGCATACCTTGTCCAAGATTTTGTTTAAATTAGATAGCTCGTCCCTGTTATCCTTAGGGGGCAGTTTTTTATGATTCTGCCGTGAGCTTTTGAATCCGGCGTTGACTGCCGTGCTATTCGGGCTATTGCCCTTGGTCCAGTGCTGGTCCTTGCTGCGTCGCGGTTTCCCGTTTCCATCCCTAACTTCGGATGTACTTGGGTCGCTGATACTGCATCTTGCCAGCCAGCTATCCTCTCCCGTGCAAAAGCGAGTCATGAGGCTTGTTAATGCGGCCATTGTTCTTGGCTTTTCTTGGCCGAGGTGTCTGGCGAGCCATTCGTCTCGGACGTTGTGTTTGAAAGCTGCTAAGGCTTGGTGTCGAACGATCGACTATTTGGTTCTTTTAGTAAGGAATCTGTTCCAGAATTTTCGGCCGACTCTCCGGGTTGTTGAGTTATGTGACTTAAATCGTGCAGATCCGGAGGTCGGACATAGGTCCTTGAAAATTTGCCCGAAAAGCATCCTCGAGCTCTTCCCAACTTCCAATGGTGTTTTCGGGGAGGCTTTTGAGCCAATGTCGGGCTGGCCCTTTGAGCTCGAGGGGTAAGTATTTTATGGCATGGAGGTCATCTCCTCTAGCCATGTGTATGTGGAGGATGTAATCCTCAATCCAGACTCCAGGGTTTGTTGTTCCGTCGTATGCCTCTATGTTTACGGGCTTGAATCCCGCTGGAAATTCATGATCCAGAACCTCATTGGTGATACATAGGGGATGTGTGGCACCCCTATATTTAGGTGTACCGTAATATTCAGATACTTGACGTGTTGCATTGCTTACTACAGCTTGCTTTCTTGGCCCGTAGATGGATCTAACTGGGCCGTCTTTTTGATGCAAATCCGTGTGCGGATCGTGTGCCGTCTTGTGTGCGGCGTCGTTTGCCGCTCTGTGTTTGCCATGGGGTCGTCTATCCGACCGGGTGGTCTCCTTGTTCTTTGATTGCGGTGGCTCTACGGCCTCCTCATCAAATTCTGGCAGTAATTTTCGCTTTGGGTAGCTCTTTGTTCGGCGACTGTCATATTTGCTGCGGTGTTGAGTACTTTGCTCCATTTGATTCTGAGCGCATCTTCCGCTGTTTTGAGCTTCTGCTTCTGCTTCTTCAGGCTACGTGCAATGGAGACGAGCCTTTTGTGGAGGTTCTTCTGCTCCGGTAACTTGTCCGGCGTGAGATCGCCCGGACTGCTATCTTCGCCGGGGACGGGTTGTTTATCCGGATTGTCCTGTTCGGACGGTTGCTCGATAGCATGTTCGCCGGCCCCCGGTTCGCCCTGCTCTATGGCTGGGTCTCTGTGGTTGCGTTCTGTGTCGAGGCGGGATTTTGAGCGGCGCTTATGTCGCTGTTTTGACTGCTTTTCGAGGGAATGATCCCTCATGGCGTCCCGTTGTTCCTCGTCGTCGCTTCCTTTAGGTGTGTCCACCATGTATACATTGTGAGATGAGGTGGCTGTCCAGTGCCCTATAGGTGCTGGTTCATGTTTGTCTTCTACATCGTCGTCCATACCGTCGATGTCTTCGGAATCGAATTCGAGCACGTCGTTTAAACTTTTGACAGTGGCTACGAAGTGGGTGGTGGGTGGGCTTCGAATTTCTTCGTCGTCCGCATCCCCACCTTCCTGACCATAGTCCGGCCAGGACTCTCCTGATGGAGAGAGAGAGACTTTAGTGAATTTAAGATGTCGCCAAAGGGCGAGTGCTGAAAGATGTCCGCAGCAGTGAACTCCATGATCGGCGCCCAATCGGATTCGATTGGCAGGGGCGTGGCAGGTTCGGAGTCCGAAGAGGAGTCCGACACCTTAGAGTCACAGGCTTCGCAAAGGACAGGGTTGGTGTTCGGCTCAATCGCCGTAGGGATAGCAGCCCCCGAGGTGGTGTCCAGCCACCCATCCTTGATCAGCGCAGTCGGCTCCGAGCTAAGGGTCGGAGCGGACACTTGTGCGGCCTCCAGGGCACTGTCCGGCAGCAGAGCTAGATCATGCCCATCAAGACAGTGCAGCGCGCTTGGCTATGGCTCGAACCCGCCGAAGATCAAGTCTCCGCGGATGTCGGCCGTATAGTTTAAACTTCCAAATCTGACCTGATGGCCAGGGGCATAGCTTTCAATCTGCTCCAGACGGTCAAGCGAATTGGCCCACAGTGCAAAGCCGCCGAATACGAAGTTCTGTCCAGGGAGAAAAGTCTCACCCTAGACCGCATCGTTATTGATGATCGGAGGAGCCATCGGGCCTAAAGATGACGACATAGAGGAACTCTCAATGAAAGCACCAATGTCGGTGTCAAAACCGGCGGATCTCGGGTACGGGGTCCCGAAGTGTGCGTCTAGGTGGATGGTAACAGGAGACAAGGGACACGATGTTTTTACCCAGGTTCGAGCCCTCTCGATGGAGGTAAAACCCTACTCCTGCTTGATTGATATTGATGATATGGGTAGTACAAGAGTAGATCTACCACGAGATCAGAAAGGCTAAACCCTAGAAGCTAGCCTATGGTATGATTGTTGTTCGTCCTATGGACTAAAACTCTCCGGTTTATATAAGTACCGAGGGTTAGGGTTACACAGAGTCGGTTACAATGGTAGGAGATCTACATATCCGTATCGCCAAGCTTGACTTCCACGCCAAGGAAAGTCCCATCCGGACACGGGACGAAGTCTTCAATCTTGTATCTTCATAGTCCAGGAGTCCGGCCGAAGATGATAGTTCGGCTATCCGGACACCCCCTAGTCCGGGACTCCCTCACCGACCAATGGCCTATTCACCGGGGTGGCCGGGTGGTGGCGGTGCTAGAGCCAATCGAGGGCCTGCTTCGGTGTGGTCTGTCACCATCAGGAGGGGCTAGTTCCCCGACGCCATCGACAACTAACATGGAGAGGCGCGCCTCTTCGCCAATCGAACAAGTCATTCGACATTGGTTCCCCGACGCATCCGCGAGCAATGATTTTCTGTTCCTTCGATTTGTCTATGCGTTTTGCTTTGGTTCGTGTCTGATCACGGCTTTTCTTCCATATCCACGCGCACCCCTCACGCGGATGGATGCTTCTTCCTAGTATATATGGAGATGATCTTAGAAGAACAGGGCATGGTGGAGAGGGTGCCACGGATCAATGAGGTGGCGCAAGTGTGGATGGCTGGTGGGCATCTCTATAGCATTTAATGACATTGATGATGATGATCCGTTTCATTTTTAGCAAAGGAATTTATTACATGGCACAAATTTCGCACAGCTTTTACAATCTCAAGGATGTTGTAGCAAGTTCAAGTTCCTCTGTTTTCTGTTTTGTACCAAACTTTTCAAGTTAGTAGTAGCTATTCTAGTTTGTTTGAGGATGCCAAAAAAATATTGTTCTAAGTTTGTTTCTAGTAGTGTTGTAGAGTCACTTGAGCTATTCTGGTTTCTTCAAGGCTTATGTTTCTAATAATGTTCAAGGCGGGCCTTTTTTATGTTGATGGGCATGTGTAGTCTCTTTTGACTCAAGTATTTCACAAGAATTACAAGCAACAAGCATATGCTAGCTAGAGTTTACAAGTGACAAACTGATTATATGATCAACAAGTCCTTTAAATCATCAACTACAAACATGTATTTGGTTTGATTGCATCTTCAAAGACACAGCAAGATGGCATGCCACATAATGATTCTGATCAACCTTATACATGCATTCATTGGCTAACGTTTAGTTTCATCCAGATGCCTATAACCGTATATAAATGGAAAAGAACAACTCTCCCAAAAACAAAACATATGCATCACTCCAGTAACAAACGAAATAAAGACGAGCGCGACAGCTTAATATTGCCCTCCAAGGAGGCAAACATGCACGCACGCACGCACGCCGTGAGGGAAACTACCAGCGATAGTGAGTTAACGGGCACACACCGTGTGGGAAACTACCAGCGATAGCATGAGTTAACGGGCACCGTGGTCACAGCTGTCCCCGTCCTCTCTGTGACCACTCTACCAGCCGCCGCACACCCTCCCCAGCCCATCGCCTCCCCTGATGCCCTTGAGGAGCGCTAGGGATCCGCAGCCGTCGGCCGCCTCCATATCCTCCACCGCCGACGTGGCCGCTCGGGTAGTTCGTGGTGCCATTGATGAAGGCCTCGAGTACCTGGAGGCACCAACTGTGGTGGCCATCAACATGGATCTCCTTGTAGGTGAAGCCCGTAGCCGGGCCACATCTTGTGAGCGACGTCGACGCGCGTGCCACCTTCGAGAAGATGCAGGCCGACATGCTCAAATTTGACGACGAGTGATCTATGGCGGTGAGTGCCATCTTTTTTGTATGCCGGCAGGTGTGCTGGCATGACCACGGGAGCCGCGATGGCGTGGTCGAATTCAAGTCCCACCCTTTTTTGTGTGCTGGCATGTGTGCCGGCTGGCTGGCGAGTGCGCCAGCATGAACTGTGGTGATATTTTCTGAAGTTGGCATTGTATGCCGGCGCTGGCATGGTGCCGGCTGAGACATGGCCGCTGGCATGATCGGCTGCGGACCTTTTTTTTCAAAAACTTGAGTGCGGACATGAAATGGGTCGGCGCGATGGACGCACTGCTGACCCAAATGGAAAACTGGGCGGACGCCGGGCGGGCGGCCGACCAAAACGGACAAATGCGCCGTCCGTTTGGGTCGCCCCGTCGGAGTTGCTCTAAGCACGTCTCTCGCTCATGTAGCAGCACGACAATTAGATCATGTGCAACGGCCAAGGCCTTGAAACATGCTAGGCATTCCAAGGTAGCCGAATCAATGCAGTTCTCAAGGACTTGGTGTTGATGGCCCAAGGTACCTTCCCGCATCGTCTCAACAAATGATGGCTGTTGCCGCCTTGTGGTGTTGTTCTTGTGAAGTTCGACACTCAAATATTTGTTCCCTTTTCTTCATGGTGCCAATCTGAAGTAAGGCGCGGTCACCGGAGAGGCCAACACTAATGATGTCCACCGAAGTTTCTGGTGGATTTTTTGTCTATTTGGGCCTAGCCCAATAGCAGTTTCAGAAATTCCTAATAAATCCTAGAGGCCCACGCAGCCCATTCGTGCAAGACAAGAGGTGGAACTAAAGTTTAGTCCCACATTGCTAGTTTAGAGGGAGTTGGACCTCTTTATAGGGAGGATCCTTTCCCACTTGTATGAGCATGGGAACAAGAGGGACATCCACGCGCGCTCCTCCCCCGCTGCCCGCCTCGCCACGACGCGCCGCGCGGCGTCGCGGGTTGCGGGATGAGACTAGCCGATGTCTAAATTTTTGCCACGCACTACGGGTATACGAAAGGTCACACCGAAGCTGAAAAGTTTTTGCGATAGTGGAGTTTGAATGCGAACGGTGCAGCCCTTCGGCTACTAGCTGTTCGCTTCGTCTTCGTCTCTTTGTTTCACCTTCCGTCGCTGCCCTCTTGCCTCCTTCTCTTGCGCCTATAAAAGGGAGGTCGCTCCTCTCAGAAAGACGCACTAGAACTTCTCCTTCCTCTCGCCACCGGTTCCAATCTCTGCGCTGTTGCTGTCTTCCTCATCCCGGCTTGCGGCGTCGACCGCGAGTCGGGACAGTAGGCCTCCGAAACCGCACCATTTGAGTCATGTACGGGAGAAGGGTGATAAGGTTTTTGGGGAGCGCTCTGCATGACTACTGACTACTTCATCATGGACGCCCCCCCAGACTCCGATGACTACTTTCCCGACGACGACTACTTCCCTGACGTCGACTACCTCCTCGACGACATGAAGGACACCGACCCCAAGTCAAGTGCCTCTGCTCCTGCTGCTATCACGTACGTGTTTCTCCCCTTTCTATTCAAGGTTCTGCTACAGTTCCTTGTTCTAGTATTTGCCCTAGATATGTTAGACTCTATTTCATATATGCAACCTGCTATACTGTCTGCTTTACATATGTTTAGTTACGGTTCATATATGAATATGCTGTTTACCATCTCTTTGTCAAATTGCATGGCTTCTTTTATCACTACTACACTAGTCATGCTTATCCAGTATTCCTGTTAATAAAATCACTCGGTAAATTGCTAATATTTCCAACAATCCAAAAACCTTATTATACGCAATTTACCCCAAGTGATTTTGCTGCTTCCATGAGACCTCCTATGTTTGAGGGTATCCACTATAAGAGGTGGCGGGTGAGAGCAATCTTATGGTTTCAAACCATGAGTTGCTATGACACCACACTTGGCAGACCTGAAGGAGAAATTGATGCTCAACAGGCACAAGCTTTTCAGAAAATGGATACTCTGTTTAAGGCTGCTCCCTTCAGTGTTCTTGTTGAGAACATAGTTGATTCTGATGCGTCAATTGACAATGGTAAAGATATGTGGGACGCACTCGAGGCCAAGTTTGGGGTCTCGGATGCTGGCACTAAGTTGTACATCATGGAGAAATTCTATGACTACAGGATGACCGAAGAGCGCTCCGTGGTTGAGCAAGCTCATGAGATACAGTCAGTTGCTAGAGAACTTGAGCACTTCAATTGTATCCTGCCGGACAAGTTTATTGCCGGAGGTATCATCACTAAGCTTCCTCCCACGTGGGGGAACTTTGCTACCTCACTGAAGCATAAGAGGCAGGAGTTTTCCATTCCGGATCATATTGGTACTGTTGATGTGGAAGAAAAGGCGAGAGCAAAGGACAACCGTGCTCGAGGTATTGAGAGAGGTTCTAGTGCCAATCTGGTACAGAAGAAGAACTTCCAGCCCCACAAGTTCAAGAACAAGGGCAAGTTTGACGGAAAGCAAAGTTTGATGGGAAGAACAAGGCTATGCAGCACACAAACTTCAAGAAGAAGAATGACAAGAAGAAAGGTGTTTGTCATGTGTGTGGGGATCCTGATCATGGGGCTCCTAGTTGCCCTAATCGCTATGACAAGCGTCATCCTGGGAAAGGCGGTAAGACCGCTAATGTTGTCATTGGAGACACTGACATGAAGGATGCTGGGTATGGTATATTTCCCACTATCCTTTCAGTATGGCATTCTCCTGAATGGTTGATTGACACGGGTGCTAATGTGCATGTATGCGGTGATATTTCCATGTTTTCATCGTATCAGACCGCAGGGACTTCCACCGTGCTGATGGGCAACGGTTCAAGTGCTTCTGTTCGTGGTGTTGGCATGCTCGATCTGAAGTTTACTTCAGGGAAGATCGTGCGGCTAAAGAACGTGCATTATCTCCCTCCGTCAATAAAAATCTTGTTAGCGGATCTCTTCCGTGTAGAGATGGCTACGAGCTTGTCTTTGAGTCAAATAAATTTGTAATTTCCAAGTATGGAACCTTTGTTGGTAAAGGCTATGAGTTAGGAGGCCTGTTTCGTTTATCCTTATCAGACGTTTGCAATAAAGTTGTTAATCATATTTGCAACAATAGTGAATCAAACGTGTGGCTTTCACGTCTTTGTCATGTTAACTTTGGTTGCTTGTTGCGATTAGCAAAGTTGAACTTAATCCCTAGTTTCACCACTGTCAAGGGATCTAAGTGTCAAGTGTGTGTGCAAGCTAAGCAACCTCGTAAGTCTCACATGACTGCGGAGACGAGAAATCTTGCACCACTAGAACTTATACATTCAAATCTATGTGAAATGAATGGTGTTTTGACAAAAGGTGGAAAGAAATATTTCATGACATTAATTGACCACTCCACTAGATACTCTCGTGTGTATCTTCTGAAATCTAAGGATGAGGCTTTGAACTTTTTCAAGATCTATAAAGCTGAAGTGGAAAACCAACTTGATCAAAAAATCAAGAGGCTTAGGTCCGACCATGGTGGAGAGTATTTTTCCAATAATTTCATGCTTTTTGTGCGGAACATGGTATAATCCATGAGAGGACGCCTCCCTACTCACCTCAGTCAAATGGGGTGGCCGAAAGAAAGAACCGTACTCTAACTGGTTTGGTTAATGCCATGTTAGACACATCGGGTCTCTCCAAGGCATGGTGGGGGGAGGCAATATTGACAGCATGTCATGTCCTCAACCGAGTTCCCACAAATAACAAAGAGATAACTCCATTCGAGTAATGGGAGAAGAAAAGGTTAAAACTCTCTTATCTGCGAACATGTGGTTGTTTGGTGAAAGTGAATGTTCCAATTCCAAAGAAGCGGAAGCTTGGACCAAAGATTGTGGATTGTGTTTTCCTGTGATATGTTTTTCATAGCATTGGCTGTAGATTATTAGTTGTAAAATCTGAGGTACCTGACATGCATGTCGGTACGATCATGGAGTCGAATGATGCGACTTTCTTTGAAGATATCTTTCACATGAAGGATATGGCTACCTCATCTAATCAGGAGATCCCTAGTTCATCGAATCAGGAACCAGATACAATTACCGAACCTGCCATTTCGATGGAACACTTTGAAAGTCCCGTGGAGGAGAACAATGAAGTTCCTACTAGGAGCAAGAGACAGAGGACATCAAAGTCCTTTGGTGATGATTTTCTTGTGTATATCATAGATGATTCTCCCAGTTCTATTTCGGAGGCCTATGCATCGGAAGATGCTGACTACTGGAAGGAAGCGGTTCGTAGCGAGATGGATTCCATCTTGGCGAATGAAACTTGGGAGATAACTGATCGTCCTTATGGGTACAAACCTATAGGATGCAAATGGGTATTCAAGAAGAAGCTTAGGCCTGATGGTACTATCGAAAAGTACAAGGCTCCACTCGTGGCTAAGGGATATACCCAAACGGAAGGTGAAGACTTCTTTGATACTTACTCACTTGTGGCTCGACTGACCACTATTCGAGTTCTACTTTCACTAGCTGCCTCACATGGTCTTCTCATTCATCAAATGGATGTTAAGACTGCTTTCCTAAATGGAGAGTTGGAAGAGGAAATTTATATGGAACAACCAGATGGGTTTGTAATAGATGGTCAGGAAGGGAAAGTGTGCAAGTTGCTGAAGTCTTTGTATGGACTCAGGCAAGCACCCAAACAGTGGCATGCGAAGTTCGAAAGAACTTTAACAGCTGCAGGCTTTGTTGTGAACGAAGCTGACAAATGTGTGTACTATCGCCATGGTGGGGCCGAGGGAGTTATGCTTTGCTTGTATGTTGATGACATACTGATTTTTGGAACAAATCTGAATGTTATTAAGGAGGTCAAGGATTTCCTATCTCCCTGTTTTGAGATGAAGGGTTTAGAAGTGGCTGATGTCATTCTGAACATCAAGTTGTTGAGAGATGATGATGGTGAGATTACATTGCTTCAATCTCACTATGTGGAAAAGATCTTGAGTCGCTTTGGTTATAGTGACTGCAAGCCCTCTCCAACACCATATGATGCTAGCATGCTACTTCGAAAGAATCAAAGAATTGCTAGAGATCAATTGATGTATTCTCAGATTATTGGCTCGCTTATGTACTTAGCCAGTGCTACAAGACCTGACATCTCTTTTGCTATTAGCAAACTGAGTCGGTTTGCCTCAAAACTAGGAGATGTGCATTGGAAAGCTCTAGAGAGAGTTTTGCGCTATTTGAAAGGCACTGCGAATTATGGAATTCACTACACCGGGCATCCAAAGGTGCTTGAAGGGTATAGTGACTCAGACTGGATCTCAGATGCTGATGAGATAAAGGCCACGAGCGGATATGTCTTCACTGATGGAGGTGGCGCTGTTTCTTGGAAGTCTTGCAAGCAGACCATCTTAATGAGGTCAACAATGGAAGCAGAACTCATAGCACTAGATACAGCTATGGTCAAAGCAGATTGGCTTCGCCGGCTCTTGAATGACTTGCGGGTAGTTGAGAAACCTGTACCGGGTATCCTTATGAACTGTGACAATCAAAATGTGATCACTAAAGTGAGCAGCTCAAAGGATAACATGAAGTCATCAAGACACGACCAGAGAAGGTTAAAGTCTGTCAGAAAAATGAAAAACTCCGGAGTTATTGCATGGGATTATATCCAAACGTCTAAAAATCTGGCAAATCCTTTCACTAAGGGTCTATCACGTAATGTGATAGATAATGCATCGAGGGAGATGGGTATGAGACCTACAATATGAGTTGTTCACAGTGGTAACCTATTCTTTGTGATCGGAGATCCCGTGAATTAGATGTGGAAGACAAGCTGTTGGTCAACTTGGAGGAGAGTACCCTTACTGTTAAAAATACCACTCCATGAAGATGCAATACTCTCCTAATCTGCATGGCAGGTTGATGTATATCTTAATGTGTTCTAAGTGGCTCTTTGAAGCAGAGATGTTGTCCTGCAGAACATCTTTTGAAGAACGCACCTATATCAGTCTGATTGTTAAAGTCGCAATCTATGAGAGTAGGGTTCTCTCTATTAAACTCATGACAGGTCTCGGAGTATGACGCATAAGCTCCACCCGCGGGGAAGACCCACGGTAGCCACGTATCGGTCAAGGCTTTGTGTGAAGCTAGATTCGTTGAAAACTTGCAGTTCAAATCCCAGTCCACTGTTCAAGTTGCTTACTAGTATAGCATAGAGTTCTAGGTGGAATTTCAACTTAACAGTCTCCACTGCAGTAGTGGTATATAAAACAGTGTTTTGGCACCAAAGGCAAATTTTGTGTGCCTCTGGGATCTGGTGGAGGATTGCTGGAATTTTTGTCTATTTGGGCCTAGCCCAATAGCAGTTTCAGAAATTCCTAATAAATCTTAGAGGCCCACGCAGCCCATTCGTGCAAGGCAAGAGGTGGAACTAAAGTTTAGTCCCACGTTGCTAGTTTAGAGGGAGTTGGACCTCTTTATAAGGGAGGCTCCTTCCCCACTTGTATGAGCATGAGAACAAGAGGGACATCCACGCGCGCTCTGAAGGAAATATGCCCTAGAGGCAATAATAAAGTTATTATTTATTTCCTCATATCATGATAAATGTTTATTATTCATGCTAGAATTGTATTAACCGGAAACATAATACATGTGTGAATACATAGACAAACATAGTGTCACTAGTATGCCTCTACTTGACTAGCTCGTTTATCAAAGATGGTTATGTTTCCTAGCCATGGACAAAAAGAGTTGTCATTTGATTAACGGGATCACATCATTATGAGAATGATGTGATTGACTTGACCCATTCCGTTAGCTTAGCACTTGATCGTTTAGTATGTTGCTATTGCTTTCTTCATGACTTATACATGTTCCTATAACTATGAGATTATGCAACTCCCGTTTACCGGAGGAACACTTTGGCTGCTACCAAACGTCACAACGTAACTGGGTGATTATAAAGGAGTACTACATGTGTCTCCGAAGGTACATGTCGGGTTGGCGTATTTCGAGATTAGGTTTTGTCACTCCGATTGTCGGAGAGGTATCTCTGGGCCCTCTCGGTAATGCACATCAGAATAAGCCTTGCAAGCAATGTAGTAAAATACCGATGACAAAGGGAACAACGTATCTTGTTATGCGGTTTGACCGATAAAGATCTTTGTAGAATATGTAGGAGCCAATATGGGCATCCAGGTTCCGCTATTGGTTATTGACCGAGAATAGTTCTAGGTCATGTCTACATAGTTGTCGAACCCGTAGGGTCCGCACGCTTAACATTACGATGACAGTTTTATTATGAGTTTATAAGTTTTGATGTACCGAAGCTTGTTCGGAGTCCCGGATGTGATCACGGACATGACAAGGAGTCTCGAAATGGTTGAGACATAAAGATCGATATATTGGACGACTATATTGAACACGGAATTGTTAGGGTGATTTGAGAAACGGAGTGCCGGGGGGTTACCGGAACCCGCCGGGAGAGTATTGAGCCTAATGGGCCTTAGGGGAAAGAGAGGGCGGCCAGCATGGGCGCGCGCCTCCCCTCTGGTCGGGTGGACTAGGAGGGGGGCGCCCCCCTCTTTCCTTCCCCCTCTCCTTCCTTCCCTCCTAGTAGGAGTAGGAAAGGAGGAGTCCTACTCCTACTAGGAGGAGGATTCCTCCTCCTTGGCGCGCCCCAAGGGCCGGCCGGCCTCCCCCTTGCTCCTTTATATACGGGGGCAGGGGGCACCCCAGAGACACACAAGTTGATCTACGGATCGTTCCTTAGCCGTGTGCGGTGCCCCCCTCCACCATATTCCACCTCGGTCATATCGTCGCGGAGTTTAGGCGAAGCCTGCGCGATAGAACATCATCATCGCCACCTGCGCCGTCGTCTTGTGGAACTCATCCCCGAAGCTTTGCTGGATCGGAGCCCGGGGATGGTCATCGAGCTGAACATGTGCTGAACTCGGAGGTGCTGTACGTTCGGTGCTTGGATCGGTCGGATCGTGAAGACGTACGACTAAATCAACCGCGTTGTGCTAACGCTTCCACTTACGGTCTACGAGGGTACGTGGACTACACTCTCCCCTCTCGTTGCTATGCCATCACCATGATCTTGCGTGTGCGTAGATTTTTTTTTGAAATTACTACGTTCCCAACAGTGGCATCCGGGCCTAGGTTTTATGCGTTGATGTTATATGCACGAGTAGAACACAAGTGAGTTGTGGGCGATACAAGTCATACTGCTTACCAGCATGTCATACTTTGGTTGGCGGTATTGTGAGATGAAGCGCCTGGACCGACATTACGCGACGCTTACGCGAGACTGGTTTCACCGTTCTGAGCACTCGTGCTTAAAGGTGGCTGGCGGGTGTCTGTCTCTCTCACTTTAGCTGAATCGATTGTGGCTACGCCGGTCCTTGTGAAGGTTAAAACAGCACCAACTTGACGAACTATCGTTGTGGTTTTGATGCGAGGTAGAACGGTTCTTGCTAAATCCCGTAGCATCCACGTAAAATTTGCAACAACAAAGTAGAGGACGTCTAACTTGTTTTTGTAGGGCATGTTGTGATGTGATATGGTCAAGACGTGATGCTATATTTTATTGTATGAGATGATCATGTTTTGTAACCGAAGTTATCGGCAACTGGCAGGAGCCATATGGTTGTCGCTTTATTGTATGAAATGCAAACACCCTGTAATTGCTTTACTTTATCACTAAGCGGTAGCGATAGTCGTAGAAGCAATAGATGGCGTAACGACAACGATGCTACGATGGAGATCAAGGTGTCGCGCCGGTGACGATGGTGATCACGACGTTGCTTCGAAGATGGAGATCACAAGCACAAGATGATGATGGCCATATCATATCACTTATATTGATTGCATTTGATGTTTATCCTTTATGCATCTTATCTTGCTTTGATTGACGGTAGCATTTTAAGATGATCTCTCACTAAATAATCAAGAAGTGTTCTCCCTGAGTATGCACCGTTGCGAAAGTTCTTCGTGATGAGACACCACGTGATGATCGGGTGTGATAGGCTCTACGTTCAAATACAACGGGTGCAAAACAGTTGCACACGCGGAATACTCAGGTCATACTTGACGAGCCTAGCATATACAGATATGGCCTCGGAACACGGAGACCGAAAGGTCGAGCGTGAATCATATAGTAGATATGATCAATATAGTGATGTTCACCATTGAAAACTACTCCATCTCACGTGATGATCGGACATGGTTTAGTTGATTTGGATCACGTGATCACTTAGATGACTAGAGAGATGTTTGTCTAAGTGGGAGTTCTTAAGTAATATGATTAATTGAACTTAAATTTATCATGAACTTAGTCCTGGTAGTATTTTGCAAATTATGTTGTAGATGAATAGCTCGCGTTGTTGCTTTCATATGTTTATTTTGATATGTTCCTAGAGAAAATTGTATTGAAAAATGTTAGTAGCAATGATGCGGTTTGGATCCGTGATCTGAGGTTTATCCTCATTGCTGCCTGTAAGAATTATGTCCTTGATGCACCGCTAGGCGGACCTATAGCGAAGCGGATGCGAGACATTATGAGCGTTTAGCTAGCACAATATGATGACTACTTGATAGTTTAGTGCACCATGTAACGGCTTAGAATCGGGACTTCAAAGATGTTTTGAGCGTCATGGACCATATGAGATGTTCCAGAATTGAAGTTAATATTTCAAGCAAATACGAGTTGAGAGATATGAAGTCTCCAACAAGTTCTATAGCTAAAAGATGGAGGAGAATCGCTCAACTGGTGAGCATGTGCTCGATTATGCAGGTACTTCAATCGCTTGAATCAAGTGGGAGTTAATCTTCCAGATAAGATAGTGATTGACAGAATTCTCTAGTCACCATCACTAAGTTACTAGAACTTCGTCATGAACTATAGTATGCAAGGGATGACGAAAATGATTCCCGAGCTCTTCGTGATATTGAAATCGACGAAGGTAGAAATCAAGAAAGAGCATCAAGTGTTGATGATTGACAAGACCACTAGTTTCAAGAAAAGGTCAAAGGAAGGAAAGGAACTTCAAGTAGAATGACAAGCAAGTTGTAACTTCCATAAAGAAGCCCAAAGCTGGACCAAAGCCTGAAAGCGAGTGCTTACCTCGCAAAGGAAATGGTCCACCGAAGCGGAAATGCCCTGAATATTTGGTGGATAAGAAGGATGGCAAATTGAACAAGGGTATATTTGATATCTGATTATTGATGTGTGCCTTACTAGTGTTTATAGTAGCCCTGAGTATTTGATACTTGTTAGGTTGCTAAGATTAGTAACTTGAAACAGGAGTTCTGAGAATAAGCAGAGACTAGTTGAAGGGAAGTGACGATGAGTGTTGGAAGTAGTTCCAAGATTGATATGATCATCATCGCACACTCCCTAAACTTTCGGGATAAGTGTTAAACCTAAATAAATGTTATTTAGCGTTTGCGTTGAGCATGAATATGATTTGATCATGTTTATTGCAATACGGTTATTCATTTAAAGTCAGAGAATAATTGTTCTTCTGTTTACATGAATAAAACCTTCAATGGTCATACACCCAATGAAAATAGTTTATTGGATCTCGATCGTAGTGATACACATATTCATAATATTGATGCCAAAAGATGCAAAGTTAATAAT
This sequence comes from Aegilops speltoides, assembly GCA_021437245.1. Classification (NCBI taxonomy): domain Eukaryota; kingdom Viridiplantae; phylum Streptophyta; class Magnoliopsida; order Poales; family Poaceae; genus Aegilops; species Aegilops speltoides. The sequence continues at coordinate 546,182,140 of CM038142.1, forward strand.
GATAGAGCAACTTATTTGTGGCACTGCCGTTTGGATCATACCGGTGTAAAGCGCATGAAGAAACTCCATAAAGATGGATTTTCGAAATCACTTGGTTATGAATCATTTGATGCTTGCGAACCGTGCCTTTTGGGCAAGATGACTAAAACTCCGTTCTTCGGAACAATGGAACGAGCAACAAACTTGTTGGAAATAATACATACTGATGTATGCAGACCAATGAGAATTAAGGCTCGTGGCGAGTATCGTTATTTTCTAACCTTCACAGATGATTTAAGCAGATATGGGTATATCTACTTGATGAAACATAAGTCTGAAATAGTTGAAAGGTTCAAAGAATTTCAGAGTGAAGTGGAAAGTCATCGTAACAAGAAAATAAAGTTTCTGCGATCTGATCGTGGAGATGAATATTTGAGTTACGAGTTTGGTCTTCAGTTAAAACAATGTGGAATGGATTCACAGCTCACGCCACCTGGAACACCATAACATTATGGTGTGTCCGAACATCGTAACCGCACTTTATTGGATATTGTGCGATCTATGATGTCTCTTACTAATTTACTACTATCGTTTTGGGGTTATGCATTAGAGACAGATGCATTCACGTTTAATAGGGCACCATCTAAATCCGTTGAGACGACATTGTATGGACTATGGTTTAGCAGTAAACCTAAGCTGTCATTTCTTAAAAGTTTGGAGTTGCGATGCTTATATGTGAAAAAGTTTCATCCTGATAAGCTCAAACCCAGATCGGAGAAGTGCGTCTTCATAGAATACCCAAAGGAAATTGTTGGATACACCTTCTATCACAGATCCGAAGGCAAGATATTCGTTGCTAAAAATGGATCCTTTCTAGAGAAGGAGTTTCTCTCGAAAGAAGTGAGTGGGAGGAAAGTTGAACTTGATGAGGTAACTGTACCTTCTCCTCTAATTGGAAAATAGTTCATCACTGAAATCAGTTCCAGTGATTCCTACACCAATTAGTGAGGAAGCTAATGATGATGATCATGAAACTTCAGATCAAGTTACTATAGAACCTCGTAGGTCTTCCAGAGTGCAGTCCGCACTGAGTGGTACGGTAATCCTGTTCGAAAATCATGTTACTAGACCATGATAAACCTACGAACTATGAGGAAGCGATGATGAGCCCAGATTCATAAAATGGCTGGAGGCCATGAAATCGAGATAGGATCCATGTATGAGAACAAAGTGTGGACTTTGGTGGACTTGCCCGATGATCGGCAAACCATAAGAAATAAATGGATCTTCAAGAGGAAGACGGACGTTGATAGTAGTGTTACTATCTACAAAGCTCAAAAAGGTTTTTTGACAAGTTCAAGGTGTTGACTACAATGAGATTTTCTCAACTGTAGCGATGCTTAAGTCTGTCCGAATCATGTTAGCAATTGCCACATTTTTTGAAATCTGGCAAATGGATGTCAAAACTACATTCCTTAATGGTTTTCTTAAAGAAGAGTTGTATATGATGCAACCAAAAGGTTTTGTCAATCCTAAAGGTGCTAACAAAATGTGCAAGCTCCAGCGATCCATCTATGGACTGGTGCAAGCATCTCAGAGTTGGAATATACGCTTTGATAAGTTGATCAAATCATATAGTTTTGTACAGACTTACGGTGAAGCCTGTATTTACAAGAAAGTGAGTGGGAGCACTACAGCATTTCTGATAAGTATATGTAAATGACATATTGTTGATCGGAAATAATGTAGAATTATTCTGCAAAGCATAAAGGAGTCTTTGAAAGGAGTTTTTTCAAAGAAAGACCTCAGCAAAGCTACTTACACATTGAGCATCAAGATCTATATAGATAGATCAAGACGCTTGATAAGATTTTTCCAATGAGTACATACCTGGATAAATTTTTTGAAATAGTTCAAAATGGAACAGTCAAAGAAGGATTTCTTGTCTGTGATGCAAAGGTGTGAAGTTGAGTAAGACTCAAGACCCGACCATGGCAGAAAATAGAAAGAGAATGAAAAGTCATTCCCTATGCCTCAGTCATAGGTTCCATAAAGTATGCTATGCTGTGAACCAGACCTATTGTATACCTTGTTCTGAGTTTGACAAAGGAATACAATATTGATCTAAGAGTAGATCACTAGACAGTGGTCAAGAATATCCTTAGTGAGAACTAAGGAGATGTTTCTTGATTATGGAGGTGATAAAAGAGCCCATCGTAAAAAGTTACAACGATACAAGATTTTACACCAATCCAGATGACTCTAAGTCTCAATCTGGATACATATTGAAAGTGGGAGCAATTACCTAGAGTAGCTCCGTGCAGAGCATTTTAGACATAGAATATTTGCAAAATACATACGGCTCTGAATGTGACATACCCGTTGACTAAGCTTCCCTCACGAGCAAAACATGATCACACCTTAGTACTCTTAGGGTGTTAATCACATAACGATGTGAACTAGATTATTGACTCTAGTAAACCCTTTGGATGTTGATCACATGATGATGTGAACTATGGGTATTAATCACATACAGATGTGAATATTGGTGTTAAATTACATGGCGATGTGAACTAGATTATTGACTCTAGTGCAAGTGGGAGACTGAAGGAAATATGCCCTAGAGGCAATAATAAAGTTATTATTTATTTCCTCATATCATGATAAATGTTTATTATTCATGCTAGAATTGTATTAACCGGAAACATAATACATGTGTGAATACATAGACAAACATAGTGTCACTAGTATGCCTCTACTTGACTAGCTTGTTTATCAAAGATGGTTATGTTTCCTAGCCATGGACAAAAAGAGTTGTCATTTGATTAACGGGATCACATCATTAGGAGAATGATGTGATTGACTTGACCCATTCCGTTAGCTTAGCACTTGATCGTTTAGTATGTTGCTATTGCTTTCTTCATGACTTATACATGTTCCTATAACTATGAGATTATGCAACTCCGTTCTTTGGAGGAACACTTTGGGTGCTACCAAAGCGTCTGGCGTAACTTGGTGATTATAAAGGAGTACTACAGGTGTCTCCGAAGGTACATGTTGGTTTGGCGTATTTCGAGATTAGGTTTTGTCACTCCGATTGTCGGAGAGGTATCTCTGGGCCCTCTCGGTAATGCACATCACAATAAGCCTTGCAAGCAATGTAGCTAATGACTTAGTTACGGAATGATGCATTACATTACGAGTAAAGAGACTTGCCGGTAACGAGATTGAACTAGGTATTGGATACCGACGATCGAATCTCGGGCAAGTAACATACCGATGACAAAGGGAACAACGTATCTTGTTATGCGGTTTGACCGATAAAGATCTTCGTAGAATATGTAGGAGCCAATATGGGCATCCAGGTTCCGCTATTGGTTATTGACCGAGAATAGTTATAGGTCATGTCTACATAGTTCTCGAACCCGTAGGGTCCGCACGCTTAACGTTACGATGACAATTTTATTATGAGTTTATAAGTTTTGATGTACCGAAGCTTGTTCGGAGTCCCGGATGTGATCACGAACATGGCAAGGAGTCTCGAAATGGTCGAGACATAAAGATCGATATATTGGACGACTATATTCGGACACTGGAATTGTTCCGGGTGATTTGGAAAAACGGAGTGCTGGGGGGTTACGGAACCCCGGGAGAGTATTGAGACTTATGGGCCTTAGGGAAAGGAGAGAGGGCGGCCAGCTGGGCGCGTGCCCCTCCCCTCTGGTCCGGGTGGACTAGGAGGCGGCGCCCCTTTCCTTCCCCTCTCCCCTTCCTTCCCCCTCCTAGTAGGAGCAGGAAAGGAGGAGTCCTACTCCTACTAGGAGGAGGATTCCTCCTCCTTAGCCTGACCCAAGGGGCGGCAGCCTCCCCTTGCTCCTTTATATACGGGGGCAGGGGGCACCCTAGAGACACACAAGTTGATCTACGGATCATTCCTTAGCCGTGTGCGGTGCCCCCTCCACCATATTCCACCTCGGTCATATCATCGTGGAGTTTAGGCGAAGCCCTGCACCGGTAGAACATCATCATCGTCACCAGGCCGTTGTGCTGACGGCACTCATCCCCGAAGCTTTGCTGGATCGGAGCCCGGGTGTCGGTGTCAAAACCGGCGGATCTCGGGTAGGGGGTCCCGAACTGTGCGTCTAGGCGGATGGTAACAGGAGACAAGGGACACGATGTTTTACCCAGGTTCGGGCCCTCTTGATGGAGGTAAAACCCTACGTCCTGCTTGATTAATATTGATGATATGGGTAGTACAAGAGTGGATCTACCACGAGATCAAGGAGGCTAAACCCTAAAGCTAGCCTATGGTATGATTGTTGTGATGTATGTTGTGTCCTACGGACTAAAGCCCTCCGGTTTATATAGACACCGGAGGAGGCTAGGGTTACACAGAGTCGGTTACAATGGTAGGAGATCTACATATCCGTATTGCCAAGCTTGCCTTACACGCCAAGGAAAGTCCCATCCGGACTGGGGACGGAGTCTTCAATCTTGTATCTTCGTAGTCTTGGAGTCCGGCGGATGATGATAGTCTGGCTGTCCGGACACCCCCGATCGAGACTCCTCGGTAGCCCTGAACCAGGCTTCAATGACGATAAGTCCAGCGCGCATAATGTTCGGCATTGCAAGGCGGGTTCCTCCCTTGAATAATCCAGAGAAGATCATGAACACCAGGATAGTGTCCGGCTCTGCAAAATAAATTCCACATTTCACCGTAGAGAGAATAAAATGTACACAAGTTCAATCTGCTGACGTATTACGCGGCATGACATCACACCGCTACCAAGCCTTTATTTAAATCGTTTTTTATTATACCACCTCAGCACGTTTAGCAAAGCGGTTTCCTTGGCACGTCCTGTCGAACCAGAGATCGTGTTCCCCTTATTCTGGGATTCTCATCAATACGGACGTGGGTACCCCAACCGCGCCATTGATGGTGGCGCTTGGGAGATAAGCGAGTTTTACCAGGCTGGTGGGGGACGCATAGTCTCCGTCCGCCTATATATAAGGGATAAGGATTTACCTTCTCACCTACGCCTTCTTCCTCCTTTGCTTATCCATCTCCGCGCACTCAAGCTCCAATGCTCAAGCTCGCGCATCTCGCCTCGACCTTCTCCGACCATGTCCGGAGCGGGAGGCAAATGGTTGGCCTCCACCGTTAAGGAGGAGCACATCACCAAGCTGCGCAGCGCCGGATAACTCTCCGGCGACATCGCGCATCGGCTGCCCGACGAGGGGCAGCTCATCCCCACCCCGGGCCCCATGAGAGGGTCGTTTTCCTCCCCCACTTCCTCCGCGGACTGGGCTTTCCTCTTCACCCTTTTGTCCGGGGGCTCATGTTTTACTACGGCCTGGATTTCCATGATCTGGCGCCGAACTTCATCCTCAACATCTCGGCGTTTATCGTCGTGTGCGAGGCCTTCCTCTGCATCCTGAAGGAAATATGCCCTAGAGGCAATAATAAAGTTATTATTTATTTCCTTATTTCATGATAAATGTTTATCATTCATGCTAGAATTGTATTAACCGGAAACATGATACATGTGTGAATGCATAAACAAACAACATGTCACTAGTATGCCTCTACTAGACTAGCTTGTTAATCAAAGATGGTTATGTTTCCTAACCATGAACAAAGAGTTGTTATTTGATTAACAAGGTCACATCATTAGTAGAATGATCTGATTGACATGACCCATTCCATTAGCTTAGCACACGATCGTTTAGTATGTTGCTCTGCTTTTATCCATGACTTATACATGTTCCTATAACTATGAGATTATGCAACTCCGTTTACGGAGGAACACTTTGGTACTACCAAGCGTCTGGCGTAAGCTGGGTGATTATAAAGGAGTACTACAGGTGTCTCCAAAGGCAGATGTTGGGTTGGCGTATTTGAGATTAGGTTTTGTCACTCCGATTGTCGGAGAGGTATCTCTGGGCCCTCTCGGTAATACACATCATCGAAGCCTTGCAAGCATTACAACTAATGAGTTAGCTGTGAGATGATGTATTACGAAGCGAGTAAAGAGACTTGCGTAGCGAGATTGAACTAGGTATTGGATACCGACGATCGAATCTCGGGCAAGTAACATACCGATGACAAAGGAACAACGTATGTTGTTATCGATCGACCGATAAAGATCTTCGTAGAATATGTAGGAGCCAATATGGGCATCCAGGTCCCGCTATTGGTTATTGACCGGAGGCGTGTCTCGGCCATGTCTACATTGTTCTCGAACCGTAGGGTCCCATGCGCTTAAGGTTTCGATGATGGTTATATTATGAGTTTATGAGTTTTGATGTACCGAAGGAGTTCGAGTCCCGGATGAGATCGGGGACATGACGAGAGTCTCGAAATGGTCGAGACGTAAAGATCGATATATTGGACGACTATATTCGGAGTTCGGAAGGTTCGAGTCATTGGGTATTTTTCGAGTGGGAGAGTTACGGAATTCGCCGGGAGTATATGGGCCTTATTGGGCCATACGGGAATAAGGGAAAGAGGCCAAAAGGAAGAAGGGGCGCAGCCCCCCTCTAGTCCGAATTGGACAGGGGGTGCAGCCCCCTTTTCCTTCCTCCTCTCCCCCTCTTTCCCCTTCTCCTACTCCAACAAGGAAGGAGGAGTCCTACTCGGTGGGAGTAGGACACCCCTTGGCGCGCCTCTCCTAGGCAGCCGCACCCTCCCCTTGCTCCTTTATATACGGGGCAGGGGGCACCTATAGACACACAAGAGACACAAGTTGATCTACGGATCGTTCCTTAGCCGTGTGCGGTGCCCCTTCCACCATATTCCACCTCGGTCATACCGTCATGAAGCTTAGGCGAAGCCCTGCGCCGTGAAACATCAAGATCGTCCACCACGCCGTCGTCTTGTGGAACTCTCCCTCGACACTCGGCTGGATCGAGATCGAGGGGCGTCATCGAGCTGTCGTGTGTCAAGAACTCGGGCGCCGGATGCTTGGCGCGGGATCGGTCGGATCGCGAGGAGAGCGTCGACTACTTCCTCCACGTTGTGATCGCTTCCGCCGGGTCTACAAGGGTATGTGGACAACACTCTCCCTCTCGTTGCTGTTCATCACCATGATCTTGCGTGTGCGTGGGAAATTTTTGAAATTACTCGTTCCCCAAGCAGTGGCATCGAGCCAGGTTTTTATGGTTTGATGTTTTGCACGAGTAGAACACAAGTGAGTTGTGGGCGATACAAGTCATACTACCTACCAGCATGTCATACTTTGGTTCAGCGGTATTGTGAGATGAAGCGGCCCGGACCGACATTACGCGTGCAGACGCTTACGCGAGACTGGTTTCACCGCTGCGAGCACTCGTTGCTTAAAGGTGACTGGTGGGTGCTGTCTCTCTCACTTTAGTTGAACCGAGTGTGGCTCGCCGGTCCTTGAGAAGGTTAAAGCGGAGTCTATTTGTGAAATATCGTTGTGGTTTTGATCGAGGTGAGACTGGTTCTTGCTTAAAGCCCGTAGCAGCCACGTAAAATTTGCAACAACAAAGTAGAGGGCGTCTAACTTGTTTTTGCAGGGCATGTTGTGATGTGATATGGTCAAGGCGTGATGCTATATTTTATTGTATGAGATGATCATGTTTTGTAACGAAGTTATCGGCAATGGCAGGAGCCATATGGTTGTCGCTTTATTGTATGCAATGCAATCGCATACTGTAATGCTTTACTTTATCACTAAGCGGTAGAGATAGTCGTAGAAGCATAAGATTGGCGAGGCGACAACGATGCTACGATGGAGATCAAGGTGTCGCGCGGTGGCGATGGTAATCATGGTGGTGCTGCGGAGATGAAGATCACGAAGCACAAGATGATGATGACCATATCATATCACTTATATTGATTTGCATGTGATGTTTATCCTTTATGCATCTTATCTTGCTTTGATTGACGGTAGCATTATAAGATGATCTCTCACTAAAATTATCAAGAAGTGTTCTCCCGAGTATGCACCGTTGCCAAAGTTAAATCGTGCCCGGACACCACGTGATGATCGGTGTGATAAGCTCTCGTTCATCTACAACGGATGCAAGCCAGTTTTGCACCGCAGAATACTCGGGTTATACTTGGCGAGCCTAGCATATGCAGATATGGCCTCGGAACACGGAGACCGAAAGGTCGGCGTGAATCATATAGTAGATATGATCAACATAAGATGTTCACCATTGAAAACTACTCCATCTCACGTGATGATCGGTTATGGTTTAGTTGATTTGGATCACGTGATCACTTAGATGACTAGAGAGATGTCTGTCTAAGTGGGAGTTCTTAAGTAATATGATTAATTGAACTTAAATTTATCATGAACTTAGTCTGGTAGTATTTTGCAAATTATGTTGTAGATCAATAGCTCGCGTTGTTGCTTTCATATGTTTGTTTTGATATGTTCCTAGAAAATTATGTTGAAAAATGTTAGTAGCAATGATGCGGATTCGATCCGTGATCGGAGGTTTATCCTCATTGCTGCAAGAAGAATTATGTCCTTAATGCACCGCTAGGTGACAGACCTATTGCAGGAGCGGATCTGAGGCGTTATGAGCGTTTGGCTAGCTCAATATGATGACTACTTGATAGTTTTGTGCACCATGCTTTATGGCTTAGAATCGGGACTTCAAAGATGTTTTGAACATCATGGACCATATGAGATGTTCCAGAATTGAAGTTAATATTTCAAGCAAATACCGAGTTGAGAAATATGAAGTCTCCAACAAGTTCTATAGCTAAAAGATGGAGGAGAATCGCTCAACTAGTGAGCATGTGCTCAGATTATGCAGGTACTACAATCGCTTGAATCAAGTGGGAGTTAATCTTCCGGATAAGATAGTGATTGATAGAATTCTCTAATCACCATCACCAAGTTAGTAGAACTTTGTGATGAACTACAATATGCAAGGGATGATGAAAATGATTTCGAGCTTTACATGATGATGAAATCGATGAAGGTAGAAATCAAGAAAGAACATCAAGTGTTGATGGTTAACAAGACCACTAGTTTCAAGAAAAGGGCAAAGGGAAAGAAAGGGGAACTTCAAGTAGATTGACAAGCAAGTTGTCACTCCCACGAAGAAACCCAAAGCTGAACCAAAGCCTGAAACCGAGTGCTTTACCTTCGCAAAGGAAATGGTCACTGGAAGCGGAACTGCCCTAAATATTTGGCGGATAAGAAGGATGGCAAAGTAAACAAAGGTATATTTGATATACATGTTATGAATGTGTACTTTACTAGTGTTTATAGCAACCCCTCGGTATTTGGTACTGGTTCAGTTGCTAAGAGTAGTAACTCGAAACGGGAGTTGCAGAATAAACAGAAACTAGTTAAGAGTGAAGTGACGATGTGTGTTGAAAGTAGTTTCAAGATTGATATAATCATCATCACACATTCCCTATACTTTCGGGATTAGTGTTGAAACCTAAATAAATGTTATTTGGTGTTTGCGTTGAGCATGAATATGATTTGATCATGTTTATTGCAATACGGTTATTCATTTAAGTAAGAGAATAAACTGTTATTCTGTTTACATGAATAAAACCTTATATGGTTACACACCCAATGAAAATGGTTCATGGGATCTCGATCGTAGTGATACACATATTCATAATATTGAAACCAAAAGATGCAAAGTTAATAATGATAGTGCAACTTATTTGTGGCACTGCCGTTTAGGTCATATTGGTGTAAAGCGCATAAAGAAACTCCATGCTGATGGGATTTTGGAATCACTTGATTATGAATCACTTGATGCTTGCGAACCGTGCCTTTTGGGCAAGATGACTAAAACCCCGTTCTCCGGTACTATGGAGAGAGCAACAGATTTGTTGGAGATCATACATACAGATGTATGTGGTCCGATGAATGTTGAGGCTCGTGGCGGATATCGTTATTTTCTCACCTTCACAGATGACTTAAGCAGATATGGGTATATCTACTTAATGAAACATAAGTCTGAAACATTTGAAAAGTTCAAAGAATTTCAGAGTGAAGTTGAAAATCATCGTAACAAGAAAATTAAGTTTCTACGATCTGATCGTGGAGGTGAATATTTGAGTTACGAGTTTGGTCTACATTTGAAACAATGCGGAATAGTTTCACAACTCACGCCACCCGGAACACCACAGCGTAATGGTGTGTCCAAACGTCATAACCGTACTTTATTGGATATAGTACAATCTATGATGTTTCTTACCGATTTGCCAATATCGTTTTGGGATCATGCATTAGAGACAGCTGCATTCACGTTAAATAGGGCACCATCTAAATCCGTTGAGACGACACTATATGAACTGTGGTTTAGCAAGAAACCAAAGTTGTCGTTTCTTAAAGTTTGGGGCTGCGATGCTTATGTGAAAAAGTTTCATCCTGATAAGCTCAAACCCAAATCGGAGAAGTGCGTCTTCATAAAATACCCAAAGGAAATTGTTGGGTACACCTTCTATCACAGATCCTAAAGCAAGATTTTCGTTGCTGAAAATGGATCCTTTCTAGAGAAGGAGTTTCTCTCGAAAGAAGTGAGTGGGAGGAAAGTAGAACTTGATGAGGTAATTGTACCTTCTCCCTTATTGAAAAGTAGTTCATCACAGAAATCTGTTCTTGTGACTACTACACCAATTAGTGAGGAAGCTAATGATGATGATCATGTAACTTCAGATCAAGTTACTACCGAACCTCGTAGGTAAACAGTGAGATCCGCTTTTGAGTAGTACGGTAATCCTGTTCGGAAGTCATGTTACTAGACCATGATGAACTTGCGAACTATGAAGAAGCGATGGTGAGCCCAGATTCCGCGAAATGGTTTGAGGCCATAAAATCGAGATGGGATCCATATATGAGAACAAAGTATGGACTTTGGTTGACTTGCCCGATGATCGGCAAGCCATTGAGATTAAATGGATTTTCAAGAGGAAGGCGGACGCTGATAGTAGTGTTACTATCTACAAAGCTAGAATTATGCAAAAGGGTTTTCGACAAAGTTCAAGATGTTGACTACAATGAGATTTTCTCAACTGTAGCGATGCTTAAGTCTGTCCGAATCATGTTAGCAATTGCCACAATTTATGAAATTTGGCAAATGGATGTAAAAACTGCATTCCTGAATGGTTTTCTGGAGAAAGAGTTGTATATGATGCAACCAGAAGTTTTTTTCGATCCAAAGGGAGCTAACAAAGTGAACAAGCTCCAGCGATCCATCTATGGACTGGTGCAAGCATCTCGGAGTTGGAATATACGCTTTGATGAGTTGATCAAAGCATATAGTATTGTACAGACTTATGGTGAAGCCTGTATTTACAAGAAAGTGAGTGGGAGCACTACAGCATTTCTGATAAGCATATGTATGACATAATGTGGATCAGAAATAATGTAGAATTATTCTGTAAAGCACAAAGGAGTGTTTGAAAGAAGTTTTTCAAAGAAAGACCTCGGTAAAGCTGCTTGCATATTGAGCATTAAGATCTATAGAGATAGATTAAGACGCTTGATAAGTTTTTTCAATGAGTACATACCTTGACAAGATTTTGAAGTAGTTCAAAATGGAGCAGATCAAAGAAAGAGTTCTTGCTGTATTACAAGGTGTGAAATTGAGTAAGACTCAAAACCCGACCACGGTAGAAGATAAAAAGAGAATGAAAGTCATTCCCTATGCCTTGGCCATAGGTTCTATAAAGTATGCCATCTGTGTACCAGATCTATTGTATACCCTGCCTTTGAGTTTGGCAAGGAGTACAATAGTGATCTAGGAGTAGATCTTTGGACAGCGGTCAAAATTATCCTTAGTGGAATAAGGATATGTTTCTCGATTATGGAAGTGACAAAAGGTTAGGGCCGTAAAGGGTTACGTCGATGCAAGTTTTGACACTGATCCGGAATGACTCTAAGTCTCGATCTAGATACATATTGAAAGTGGGAGCAATTAGCTAGAGTAGCCGTGTAGAGTATTGTAGACATAGAATATTTGCAAAATACATACGGACTCTGAATATGATAGACCCGTTGACTAAGATTCTCTCACAAGCAAAACATGATCACACCTTAGTACTCTTTGGGTGTTAATCACATAGCGATGTGAACTAGATTATTGACTCTAGTAAACCCTTTGGGTGTTGGTCACATGACGATGTGAACTATGGGTGTTAATCATATGAGATATGATTATTGGTGTTCAATCACATGGCGATGTGAACTAGATTATTGACTCTAGTGCAAGTGGGAGGCTGAAGGAAATATGCCCTAGAGGCAATAATAAAGTTATTATTTATTTCCTTATTTCATGATAAATGTTTATCATTCATGCTAGAATTGTATTAACCGGAAACATGATACATGTGTGAATGCATAAACAAACAACATGTCACTAGTATGCCTCTACTAGACTAGCTTGTTAATCAAAGATGGTTATGTTTCCTAACCATGAACAAAGAGTTGTTATTTGATTAACAAGGTCACATCATTAGTAGAATGATCTGATTGACATGACCCATTCCATTAGCTTAGCACACGATCGTTTAGTATGTTGCTACTGCTTTTATCCATGACTTATACATGTTCCTATAACTATGAGATTATGCAACTCCCGTTTACCGGAGGAACACTTTGGGTACTACCAAGCGTCTGGCGTAAGCTGGGTGATTATAAAGGAGTACTACAGGTGTCTCCAAAGGCAGATGTTGGGTTGGCGTATTTGAGATTAGGTTTTGTCACTCCGATTGTCGGAGAGGTATCTCTGGGCCCTCTCGGTAATACACATCACTTGAAGCCTTGCAAGCATTACAACTAATGAGTTAGCTGTGAGATGATGTATTCTGAAGCGAGTAAAGAGACTTGCGATAGCGAGATTGAACTAGGTATTGGATACCGACGATCGAATCTCGGGCAAGTAACATACCGATGACAAAGGAACAACGTATGTTGTTATGCGGATCGACCGATAAAGATCTTCGTAGAATATGTAGGAGCCAATATGGGCATCAGGTCCCGCTATTGGTTATTGACCGGAGGCGTGTCTCGGCCATGTCTACATTGTTCTCGAACCGTAGGGTCCGCACGCTTAAGGTTTCGATGGCGGTTATATTATGAGTTTATGAGTTTTGATGTACCGAAGGAGTTGAGTCCCGGATGAGATCGGGGACATGACGAGGAGTCTCGAAATGGTCGAGACGTAAAGATCGATATATTGGACGACTATATTCGGAGTTCGGAAGGTTCGAGTCATTGGGTATTTTGAGTCTGGGAGAGTTACGGAATTCGCCGGGAGTATATGGGCCTTATTGGGCCATACGGGAATAAGGAAAGAGGCCAAAGGAAGAAGGGCGCAGCCCCTCTAGTCCAGGTGGACAGGGGTGCAGCCCCTTTTCCTTCCTCCTCTCCCCTCTTTCCCCTTCTCCTACTCCAACAAGGAAGGAGGAGTCCTACTCGGTGGGAGTAGGACACCCCTTGGCGCGCCTCTCCTGGGCCGCCGCACCCTCCCCTTGCTCCTTTATATCACGGGGCAGGGGGCACCTAGACACACAAGAGACACAAGTTGATCTACGGATCGTTCCTTAGCCGTGTGCGGTGCCCCTTCCACCATATTCCACCTCGGTCATACCGTCGCGAAGCTTAAGCGAAGCCCTGCGCCGTGAAACATCAAGATCGTCCTGCGCCGTCGTCTTGTGGAACTCTCCCTCGACACTCGGCTGGATCGAGATCGAGGGCGTCATCGAGCTGTACGTGTGTCAAGAACTCGGGGCGCCGAATGTGGCGCGGGATCGGTCGGATCGCGAGGAGAGCGTCGACTACTTCCTCCACGTTGTGATCGCTTCGCCGGGTCTACAAGGGTATGTGGACAACACTCTCCCCTCTCGTTGCTGTTCATCACCATGATCTTGCGTGTGCGTAGGAAAATTTTTGAAATTACTCGTTCCCCAACACATCCGCCCCACTTCGACTGTGGCTCAAGACCTTCAACGTCAAGCGAAGGTTGTGAAGGGCATAAGCGAAATCTTGGGCGCCATGTTGGGCAAGTTGCCCAACATCCTTTGGCTCGAAGGGGCCTTCGTGGACTCCGTCAAGGGATGGCAATCGGGGTGGTTCTACATCACCGAGCCGCGCGAACCCACGTGGGCGGCGGCCCCCGAGTTTAGATCTGGCATCCCCACGCAGATCACCTCCTGGAAAGAGAAGAGCTTGTTGTGGGGCAATCCGAAGGAGCTGACGGGACTCCGAGCCTGTATCCAGAAGCTGGTGAACAATAAGCTCAGGCTCGTCGACGTGTTCCAAGTCATGCTCATCCGCTCGATCCTCCCATGCCAAGAACGAGCATTCAATCTGTGGGAGTTCAATTCGGAACAGCACCGGGCGCTAAGTGGGCTCTTCGACACGACGTATGAAGGCGCCTGGAGGGTGCTGTTTAAGGGCGCCGAAGCCCCTGCATCCGCGACGAAAGATTGCGGATTTTGCTCGCAGCATCCAGCTGACGAGGTAAGTGATTCAACCCCTTTACGGGACACTTGTGGTAAATAGATTGATTCTAGGAGGGTCTCAATCTTTCTTTTCCTTTGGCAGGAATGGATGGAGAAGGCCGAGCAGCTCATCTGTCCGGCTCCCATGCCAGAAGACCCAGTGAACGCCCGTCTAGCGGGGCTGCTGGTTCCGGCACCGCACGTGGTGCCGGAGAAGAAGGCCAAGAAGGCGGCCACGGGGACTCGAAAGAGTTCCCGTAATCAGGCATCCGACGACGAGGCGGACTCCTCCCCCGAAGACGAGGAGGAGGAAGAAGACTCTCTCCCGGAGGAGGGAGAGAGGAAGAGGAAGGCTTCCCCAATAGGGGAGGCCGAAGGGTCCAAGAGGGGGAGAACTATTCCCCCGGACAGCTCCGCCAACACCGACGTTGGCGAGGAGGAGTGGCCTTCAAGGGCCAGGCCTCGGGCGATATCGTAAGTATCCGGATCCCAGATATGCAATTTCTTTCGTGTCATGTAGTGTCCTACTAACGCAGTCATCATCCTGATCCGGCCGATGATGATCTCCCGCTTCTTGGCGGGTCGTTGGCCCGTCGGATGTGGATTCACTTCCGGCGCCTCTACTCCCGCGCCGATGAGGGCCGAGGTGGGGTCGGAAAGGACCCATCGGGAGGAGGCTCGGGGCGCCCGCAGGCAACCTCCGGACTTTGCGCCGGACTCTCGACGGAACCTGCGGTGGTTCGAGTCCGCACACTGCCCTTCGAAAGAAGGGCAAGACCGTGACACCGGGCGGCCCCGCCCAACCGGAGGTGCCGGACAACTTGTTGAGGCGCTCAAAGCGCTTCCATCGAGGAAGAACACCGCACTATCATGAGTGCAGTGATTCAGAAGGTTCAGCTCGCCAAGAGCGGGCTGACCGAAGCCTACAGCAGCCTTCTACTAGGCTTTGAGGTAAGAAGTTGAAATTATGTAATGTAATACCGCATAGACAGTAGCCCCTGATGCTCAGTCTAGTGTTCAGAAAGAAAAGACGGACTGAGGATCTAAAAAGATATCTGTGAGGTTGCTTGAAATATGTCATTATGGGTTTGCGGGATCTTGCTGCTGACCTCTACCGACTTGTTGTGGAGGTCGGTGCATTGAAGCAGATCTTGAGCGGTCGGCGAGAGCTCGCCATTCAACAAGCAGCTTGAGGACAAAGAAGGTGAGTAACACCACTTTCAAGATTTACCTTCTGAGAAAAGGATTTAGGTTGCAAAAATTAACAAGGATAATGTGGGTATTGCAGGGGCACAAGCGAGGTGGCAGCCCGAAGGAGGCTGTGTGTCATGCCGACTTGATCTTGACGTGAGCGGGCGGAGCGAGAAAAGCAGGAGGCACGGGTGGCGGAAGTGCGGCAAGAGCTCCGGGCTCTCATGGAGAAGCATGAGAGCTTAGGCGTGACTCAAGACTCGGGAGTCGAGCTTGCCTCGGCCTCGAAAGTGCCAAGTCCGCCAAGGCCGAGGCCCGTAAGGCCCTTCAGGAGGTTGAAGATGTAAAGAAGATAGCGGCGGGTAAGGCATTTTTCATGCAAAGCAAGCATGTTAATGTAAACTACGACACTTACCGCATTGGAGCTCTCGAGGCGTTTGCGGATCTGCATGAGTGTGTCCGATCCGCCGCATTCTATCGTGGCGAGGAGGGAGCTCGGCGGAGAAGGTCTTCGGTCTTAATGCGCTAAAGCCGCCATCCGGTGCCCCAAGCGACCAGTGAAGCAGCTGGTCGAACTCCTAAGGTAGCCGAGGAGGTTCATAATATTGATGCCAAAAGATGCAAAGTTAATAATGATAGAGCAACTTATTTGTGTAATCGCCGCTTGGATCATACGGTGTAAAGCGATGAAGAAACTCCATAAAGATGGATTTCAAAACTTGGTTATGAATCATTTGATGCTTATGAACCGTGCCTTTTGGCAAGATGACTAAAACTCCGTCGAACAATGGAACGAGCAACAAACTTGTTGGAAATACATACCGATGTATGCGACTAATGAGAATTAAGGCTCGTGGCGGTATCGTTATTTTCTAACCTTCACAGATGATTTAAGCAGATATGGGTATATCTACTTGATGAAACATAAGTCTAAAGTTGAAAGGTTCAAAGAATTTCAGAGTGAAGTGGAAAGTCATCGAACAAGAAAATAAAGTTTTCGCGATCCGATCGTGGAGATGAATATTTGAGTTATTTAGTTTGGTCTTCGCAAAACAATGTGAATGGATTCACAAGCTCACGCCAATTGAACACCATAACATTATGGTGTGTCCAACATCGAATCAGCACTTTATTGATATTGTGCGATCTATGATGTCTCTACTAATTTACTACTATCGCTTTGGGGTTATGCATTAGAGATGATGCATTCACGCTATTAATAGGCACCATCTAAACCTGAGACGACATTGTATGGACTATGGTTTAGCAAAGAAACCTAAGTCATTTCTTAAAAGTTTGAGGAGCGATGCTTATATGTGAAAAAGTTTCATCCCGATAAGCTCAAACCCAGATCGGAGAAGTGCGCCTCATAGAATACCCAAAGGAAATTGTTGGATACACCTTCATCATGATCCCAAGGCAAGATATTCGTTGTTAAAATGGATCCTTTCTAGAGAAGGAGTTTCTCTGAAAGAAGTGAGGAGGAAAGTTGAACTTGATGAGGTAATCTATTCTCCTCTAATTGGAAAATAGTTCATCACGAAATCAGTTCCAGTGATTCCTACACCAATTAGTGAGGAAGCTAATGATGATGATCATGAAACTTCGATCAAGTTACTATAAACTCGTGAGGTCTTCCAGAGTACGGTCCGCACCAGTAGTGGTACGGTAATCCTGCTCAAAATCATGTTACTAGACCATGATAAACCCACTAACTATGACGAAGCGATGATGAGCCCAGATTCGCAAATGGCTGGAGGCCATGAAATCTGAGATAGATCCATGTATGAGAACGTGGACTTTGGTGGACTTGCCCGATGATCGGCAAACCATAAGAAATAAATGGATCTTCAAGAGGAAGACGACGTTGATAGTAGTGTTACTATCTACAAAGCTCAAAAAGGTTTTTGACAAGTTCAAGGTGTTGACTACAATGAGATTTTCTCAACAGAAGCGATGCTTAAGTCTGTCCAATCATGTTAGCAATTACATTTTGAAATCAAATGGATGTCAAACTACATTCCTTAATGGTTTTCTTAAAGAAGAGTTGTATATGATGCAACCAAAAGGTTTTGATCTAAAGGTGCTAACAAAATGTGCAAGCTCCAAATGATCATCTATGGACTGCAAGCATCTCGAGTTGGAATATACGCTTTGATAAGTTGATCAAATCATATAGTTTTGCATGACTTCTTGAAGCCTCAGATTTACAAGAAAGTGAGTGGGAGCACCAAGCATTTCGATAAGTATATGTAAATGACATATTGTTGATCGGAAATAATGTAGAATTATTCTGCAAAGCATAAAGGAGTCTTTGAAAGGAGTTTTTCAAAGAAAGACCTCAAGAAGCTATTATTATATTGAGCATCAAGATCTATATAGATAGATCAAGACGCTTGATAAGATTTTTCCAATGAGTACATACCGATAAATTTTTGAAATAGTTCAAAATGGAACAAAAGGGATTTCTTGTCTGTGATGCAAAGGTGTGAAGTTGAGTAAGACTCAAGACCCACCATGGCAGTAAAATAGAAAGAGAATGAAAGTCATTCTATGCCTCATATAGGTTCCATAAAGTATGCTATGTTGTGAACTGCACCTATTGTATACCTTGTTCTGAGTTTGACAAAGGAATACAATATTGATCTAAGAGTAGATCACAGATGTTGGTCAAGAATATCCTTAGTGAGAACTAAGGAGATGTTTCTGATTATGGAGGTGATAAAAGAGCCCATCAAAAGTTACAACGACATAAGATTTTACACCAATCCGATGACTCTAAGTCTCAATCTGGATACATATTGAAAGTGGGAGCAATTATCTAGAGTAGCTCCAAGCAGCATTTTAGACATAGAATATTTGAAAATACATAATGCCTCAATGTGACATACCCGCTGACTAAGCTTCCTCACGAGCAAAACATGATCACACCTTAGTACTCTTAGGTGTTAATCACATAACGATGTGAACTAGATTATTGATTTCTAGTAAACCCTTTGGATGTTGATCACATGATGATGTGAACTATGGGTATTAATCACTACGATGTGAATATTGGTGTTAAATTACATGGCGATGTGAACTAGATTATTGACTTTAGTGCAAGTGGGAGATGAAGGAAATATGTCTTAGAGGCAATAATAAAGTTATTATTTATTTCCTTATATCATGATAAATGTTTATTATTCATGCTAGAATTGTATTAACCGGAAACATAATACATGTGTGAATACATAGACAAAACATAGTGTCACTAGTATGCCCCTACTTGACTAGCTCAAGGATCAAAGATGGTTATGTTTCTCAGCCATGGACAAAAAGAGTTGTCATTTGATTAACGGATCACATCATTAGAGAATGATGTGATCGGACACGACACTATCCGTTAGCTTAGCACTTGATCGCTTAGTATTTCCGCTTATTGCTTTCTTCATGACTTATACATGTTCCTCGTGAACTATGAGAATTATGCAATTCTGCTCATCGGAGGAACACTTTGGTTACTACCAAACGCTACAACGTAACTTTGTGATTATAAAGGAGTACTAAGGTGTCTCCTCAAGGTGGCTATGTTGAGTCTGGCGCGATTGAGATTAGGTTTTTTGTCACTCTGATTGTTTGAGAGGTATTCTCGCTCCTTCGTAATACTCATCACAATAAGCCTTGTAAAGCATTGTAACTAATGAGTTAGTTATGAGATGGCTTATTACGATCTAGTAAAGAGACTTGCCGCAGAATCTAGATTGAACTAGGTATTGGATAACCATTTATCAAATCTCTAAAAGTAATATACCATGACAAAGGGAACAACGTGATGTTGTTATGCGTCTGGACCGATAAAGATCTTCGAGAATATGTAGGAACCAATATGGGCATCCGTGTCCCATGGCTGGTTATCGACCGAGAATGGTTTACAGGTCATGTCTACATAGTTCTCGAACCCGTAGGGTCCGGACGCTTAACGCTAACGGCGACAATTTTATTATGAGTTTATAAGTTTTGATGCACCAAGCTTCTGTCTCTTAGTCCTGATATGATCACGGACATGACGAGGAGTCTCAAATGGTCGAGATACAAAGATTGAGAGCTGGATCACTATATTCTGACATCTGGGAATAGTTCCGTGATTTGGAAAACCGAGGGGGGTTACTGAACTCCCCGGAGAGTATTGAGACTTATGGGCCTTAGGGAAAGGAGAGAGGGCGGCCAGCTGGGGTCAAGGCGCCCTCCCCCCTCCGGGTCCGAATTGGATTAGAGGGGGCGGCGCTCTTTCCTTCCCTCTCCCTTCCTTCCCTCCTAGTAGGAGCAGAAAGGAGGAGTCCTATTCTACTAGGAGGAGGATTCCTCCTTAGCGCTGCCAAGGGCCGGCCGCCTCCCCTGCTCCTTTATATACGGGCAGGGGGCACCCTAGACACACAAGTTGATCTACGGATCATTCCTTATTGCAGCGTGCCCCCTCCACCATATTCCACCTCGGTCATATCATCGTGAGTTTAGGGCGAAGCCCCTGACCGTAGAACATCATCATCGCCACCAAGTACAGCCGACGCATCATCCCTGAAGCTTGCGGATCGAGCCCGTGTCGTGTCAAACCGCGGATCTCGTAGGGGGTCCCAATCGTGCGCTTAGGCGGATGGTAACAGGAGACAAGGGACACGATGTTTACCCAGGTCGGGCCTCTTGATGGAGGTAAAACCCTACGGCCCTCTTGATTAATATTGATGATATGGGTAGTACAAGAGTGGATCTACCACGAGATCAAGGAGGCTAAACCCTAAAGCTAGCCTATGGTATGATTGTTGTGATGTATGTTGTCCCACGGACTAAAGCCCTCCGGTTTATATAGACACCGAGGAGGCTAGGGTTACACAGAGTCGGTTACAATGGTAGGAGATCTACATATCCGTATTGCAAGCTTGCTCTTACACGCCAAGGAAAGTCCCATCCGGACGGGGACGGAGTTCAATCTTGTATCTTCGTAGTCTTGGAGTCCGCGGATGATGATATCCTGGCTGTCCGGACACTCCCCACCCAGACTCCTCAAGAGCTCCCTAATTAAAGCTTCAATGACGAAGTCCAAATACGCATAATGTTCCGGCATTGCAAGGCGGGTTCTCCTTGAATAATCCGAGAAGATCATGAACACCTGTGATAGTGTCCGCCTCGCAAAATAAATTCCACATTTCACCGAGAGAGAATAAAATGTACACAAGTTCAATCTGGCCGACGATACGCTGCATGACATCACACCGCTACCAAGCCTTTATTTAAATCGCTTTTTATTATACCACCTCAGCAATGCTTTAGCAGTTGTTTCAATTCCGTCAACCGTAGATCGTGTTCCCTTATTCGGGATTCTCATCATCACGGACGGTATTCTAACCGCTACCATTGATGGTAGGCGCTGGGAGATAAGCCAGTTTTACTAGCTGGTGGGGACGATAGTTCTCGGGTCGCCTATATATAAGGGATAAGGATTTACCTCTCTCACCCACGCTCTTCTTCCTCCTTTGCTTATCCACCCGCAGCATCAAGCTCCAATGCTCAAGTCATGATCTCGCCGACCTTCTCGACTCATGTCCGGAGCGGAGGCAATGGTTACCCACCGCTAAGGAGCATCACCAGCCAAGCGAGCCGGATAACTCCGCCATACCGCCAGATCGCTGCCCGACGAGGGGCAGCTTCATCCCCACCCTGGCCCCATGAGAGGGTCGCTTTCTCCCCACTTCCTCCATGGATCGGGCTTTCTCTTCACCTTTTCATTCGGGGGCTCAATGTTTTACTACGGCCTGATTTATGATCCGCGCCAACTTCATCCTCAACATCTCAAGGTTTATCGTCAGGTAAAGCAGGCCTTCCTGCATCCTAAGGAAATATGCCTAGAGGCAATAATAAAGTTATTATTTATTCCTTATTTCATGATAAATGTTTATCATTCATGCTAGAATTGTATTAACCGGAAACATGATACATGTGTGAATATATAAACAAACAACATGTCACTAGTATGCCTCTACTAGACTATTAGCTTTGTTAATCAAAGATGGTTATGTTTCCTAACCATGAACAAAGAGTTTGTTATTTGATTAACAAGGTCACATCATTAGTTGAATGATCTGATTGACATGACCCATTCCATTAGCTGAAGTACACACGATCGCTTAGTATGTTGCTACCGCTTATCCATGACTTATACATGTTCCTATAACTATGAGATTATGCAACTCTGCTACCGGAGGAACACTTTGTGTCTTTACCAAAGCGTCAAAATACAACGTGAATCGGGTGATTATAAAGGAGTTACCAAGGTGTGTCTCCAAAGGCGTATGTTGGGTTGGCGATTTTGAGATTAGGTTTTGTCATCCGATTGCCTGGAGAGGTATCTCTGGGCCCTCTCTGTAATACACATCACTTAAGCCTTGCAAGCATTACAACTAATGAGTTAGTTGTGAGATGATGTATTATTAAACGAGTAAAGAGACTTGCCGCAACGATTGAACTAGGTATTGGATACCGACGATCGAATCTCGGCAAGTAACATACCGATGACAAAGGAACAACGTATGTTGTTATGCGGTCTCACCGATAAAGATCTTCGAGAATATGTAGGAAATATGGGCATCCAGGTCCTCGCTTATTGGTTATTGACCGAGACGGTTCTTTACCATGTCTACATTGTTCTCGAACCGTAGGGTCCGCACGCTTAAGGTTTCGAATGATGCTATATTATGAGTTTATGAGTTTTGATGTACCAAGGTTGTTCGGAGTCCCGGATGAGATCAGGGACATGACGAGGAGTCTCAAATGGTCGAGACATAAAGATTGATATATTGGACGACTATATTTGGAGTTCGGAAGGTTCCGAGTGATTCGGGTATTTTTCTGAGTAACGGAGAGTTACGGAATTCCCTGGGAGTATATGGGCCTTATTGGGCTATATGGGAATAAGGAAGGAGGCCAGGAAGGAAGCTGCGCGCCCCCAAGCTAGTCCGAATTGACAGGGGGGCCGCCCCTTTCCTTCTCTCCTCCCCCTCTTCCTTCCTTTCTCCTACTCCAATATAGGAAGGAGGGGAGTCCCATCTGGAGTAGGACACCCCTTATGGGCGCCCCTTCCTAGGGCCGCACTTCCCCCTCCTCCCTCCTTTATATACGGGGCAAGGGGGCACCCATAGACACAGAGACACAAGTTGATCTACGGATCGCTCTTAGCGTGCGGTGCGTGCCTCCCACCATATTCCACCTCGGTCATACCAAGCGTTTAGGCGAAGGCTCTGAGTAGTGAAACATCAAGATCGCCACCACGCCGTTTGTCGCCGACGAACTCCTCCCCGACACTTCTGCTGGATCGGAGTACGAGGGACGCCATCGAGCTGCACGTGTGTCAAGACCGCCGGAGGTGCTTATACGGCGCTTGATCGGTCGGATCGCGAGGACGATCGTGACGACTACTTCCTCTAACGCTGTGAACGCCTCGGCTTGGTCTACGCAAGGTATGGGACAACACTCTCTCTCGCGTTCGCTGCATCACCATGATCTTTGGTGCAAAGGAAAATTTTTTGAAATTACTACGCTCCCTCAACAGTGGCATCCGAGCCGTTTTTATGGTTTGATGTTATATGCACGAGTAGAACACAAGTGAGTTGTGGCTTATAAGTCATATCTACCCACCAAAGATGTCATACTTTGGTTCAGCGGTATTGTGAGATGAAGCGCCCTGACCGACATTACGCCAGACGCTTACGCGAGACTGGTTTCACCGACGGCACCTGCTTAAAGGTGACTAGTGGGTGCCTGCTTTCTCCAACTTTAGTTGAACTGAAAGTGTATACGCCTGGTCCTTGAGAAGGTTAAACGAGTCTAATTTGACAAAGTATCGCTGTGGTTTTGATGCGAGGTGAGATTGTTCTTGCTTAAAGCCCGTAGCAGCCACGTAAAATTTGCAACAACAAAGTAGAGGACGCCTAACTTGTTTTTGCAGGCATGTTGTGATGTGATATGGTCAAGACGTGATGCTATATTTTATTGTATGAGATGATCATGTTTTGTAAACCGGTTATCGGCAAATCGCAGGAGCCATATGGTTGTCGCTTATTGTATGCAATGTGCTTCTAATTGCTTTTACTTTATCACTAAGCGGCAGCGATAGTCGTAGAAGCATAAGATGGCGAGACGACAACGATGCTATGATGGAGATCAAGGTGTCGCGCCTACGATTGATGGTGATCATGACGTGGTGCTGGAGATGGAGATCACGAAGCACAAGATGATGATGACCATATCATATCACTTATATTGATTTGCATGTGATGTTTATCCTTTATGCATCTTATCTTGCTTTGATCGACGGTAGCATTATAAGATGATCTCTCACTAAAAATTATCAAGAAGTGTTCTCCCGAGTATGCACTCGTTACTAAAGTTCGTCGTGCCTGCATACACCACGTGATGATCGGGTGTGATAAGCTCCACGCCCATCTACAACGGTGCAAGCAAGCTTTGCACACGCGAATACTATACTGGTTATACTTGATTTAGCCAGCATATGAGATATGGCCTCGAACACGGAGACCGGAAGGTCGAGCGTGAATCATATAGTAGATATGATCAACATAAGATGTTCACCATTGAAAACTACTCCATCTCACGTGATGATCGGTTATGGTTTAGTTGATTTGGATCACGGATCACTTAGATGACTAGAGATGTCTGCCTAAGTGGGAGTTCTTAAGTAATATGATTAATTGAACTTAAATTTATCATGAACTTAGTCCTGGTAGTATTTTTGCAAATTATGTTGTAGATCAATAGCCATCGTGTTGCTTTCATATGTTTGTTTTTGATATGTTCCTAGAGAAAATTGTGTTGAAAGATGTTAGTAGCATGATGATGGAATTCGATCCGCGATCGAGGTTTATCCTCATCATTACATGTAAGAATTATGTCCTTAATGCAACCGCTAGGTGACGACCTATTGCAGGAGGTGATGCAGTATGCAGCATGAACGCTTTGGCTATTTCAATACATGATGACTACTTGATAGTTTAGTGCACCATGCTTAACGGCTTAGAATCGGGACTTCAAAGATGTTTTGAACATCATGGACCTATAGAGAGATGTTCCAGAATTGAAGTTATATTTCAAGCAAATAACCCGAGTTGAGAAATATGAAGTCTCCAACAAGTTCTATAGCTAAAAGATGGAGGAGAATCTCAACTAGTGAGCATGTGCTCAGATTGTCAGTACTATCAATCGCTTGAATCAAGTGGGAGTTAATCTTCCATAAGATAGTGATTGATAGAATTCTCTAGTCACCATCACCAAGTTAGTAGAACTTGTGATGAACTACAGTATGCAAGGGATGATGAAATGATTCCGAGCTTCTTACATGATGATGAAATCGATGAAGGTAGAAATCAAGAAAGAACATCAAGTGTTGATGGTTAACAAGACTCACTAGTTTCAAGAAAAGGCAAAGGAAAGAAGGGAACTTCAAGAAGAATGACAAGCAAGTTGTCACTCCACGTAAGAAACCCAAAGCTGAACCAAAGCTCTGAAACCGAGAAGCTTCATACTGCAAAGGAAATGGTCAACGAAGCGGAACTGCCCTAAATATTTATGTGATAAGAAGGATGGCAAAGAACAAAGGTATATTTGATATACATGTTATTGATGTGTATTCTTACTAGTGTTTATAGCAACCTCGGTATTTGGTAATCGTTCGTTCAACTAGAGTATTAACTCAAAAACGGGAGTTGCGTAGTTTAAAATGTAAACTAGTTGAAGGGTGAAGTGACGATGTGTGTTGAAAGTAGTTTCAAGATTGATATGATCATCATCACACACTTCCTATACTTTCGGATTAGTGCTTAAACCTAAATAAATGTTATTTGGTGCCATGTTGAGCATGAATATGATTTGATCATGTTTATTGCAATGCGGTTATTCATTAAATCGAGAATAAATTGTTGTTCTATTTACATGAATAAAACCTTATATGGTTACACACCCAATGAAAATGGTTCATGGATCTCGATCGTGAGGATCTCGATCATATTCATACATATATTGATAACCAAAAGATGCAAAGTTAATAATGATAGTAACTTATTTGTGGTAATCGCCGCTTAGGTCATATCGTGTAAAGCGATAAAGAAACTCCATAAAGATGGGATTTTGGAATCACTTGATTATGAATCACTTGATGCCACGAACCGTGCCTCATGGGCAAGATGACTAAAACTCCTTCTTCCGAGATATGTGAAGAGCAACTGATTTGTTGGAAATAATACATTTGATGTATGTGGTCCAATGAATGTTGAGGCTCGTGGCGATATCGTTATTTTTCACCTTCATAGATGACTTAAGGCAGATATGGGTATATCTACTTAATGAAACATAAGTCCAAACATTTGAAAAGTTCAAAGAATTTCAGAGTGAAGTTGAAAATCATCGTAACAAGAAAATTAAGTTTCTACGATCCGATCGGAGAGAATATTTGAGTTACGAGTTTGGTCTTACATTTGAAACAATGCGGAATAGTTTCACAAACTCATGCCACCGGAACACCACATCGTAAATGGTGTGTCCGAACGTCATAACCGTACTTTATTGGATTTATGGTGCAATCTATGATGTTCTTACCGATTACCAATATCGCTTTGGGGTTATGCATTAGAGACAGTTGCATTCACGTTAAATAGGGCACCATCTAAATCCGTTGAGATTGACACCATGAATGCATGGTTTAGCAAGAAACCAAAGTTGTCGCTTTTTTAAAGTTTGGGGCTGCGATGCTTATGAAAAAAGTTTCATCCTCGATAAGCTCAAACCCAAATCGGAGAAAAGGTCTTCATAGAATACCCAAAGGAAATTGTTGGGTACACCTTCTATCACAGATCCGAAGGCAAGACATTCGTTGAGAGAATGGATCCTTTCTAGAGAAGGAGTTTCTCTCAAAGAAGTGAGTGGGAGGAAAGTAGAACTTGATGAGGTAATTGTACCTTCTCCCTTATTGAAAAGTAGTTCATCACAGCAAACTGGTTCTTGTGACTACTACACCAATTAGTGAGGAAGTTAATGATGATGATCATGTAACTTCAGATCAAGTTACTACCGAACCTCGAGGTAAACCAGAGTAAGATCCGCACTGAGTAGTACGGTAATCCTGTTCTGGAAGTCATGTTACTAGACCATGATGAACCATGTAACTATGAAGAAGCGCAGATGAGCCCAAGATTCCGCTAAATGGTTTGGAGGCCATGAAATCTGAGATGGGATCCATATATGAGAACAAAGTATGGATTCTTGGTTGACTTGTTCAGGATCGGCAAGCCATTGAGATTAAATGGATTTTCAAGAGGAAGACTGTACGTTCTTAGTAGTGTTACTATCTATAAGCTAGAATTTGTCGCAAAAGGGTTTTCGATACAAAGTTCAAGATGTTGACTACAATGAGATTTTCTCACCCGATGAGATGCTGTAAGTCTGTCCGAATCATGTTAGCAATTACACGATTTTATGAAATTTGGCAAATGGATGTCAAAACTGCATTCCTGAATGGTTTTCCGGAGAAAGAGTTGTATATGATGCAACCGTAAGGTTTTTTCGATCCAAAGGAGCTAACAAAGTGAACAAGCTCCAGCCGATCCATCTATGGACCGGTGCAAGCATCTCGAGTTGGAATATACGCTTGATGAGTGTGATCAAAGCATATAGTATTATACAGTACTTATGGTGAAGCCTCAGATTTACAAGAAAGTGAGGGAGCACTACAAAGATTTCGATAAGTATATGTATGACATAATGTTGATCGTAAATAATGTAGAATTATTCTCAGAAAAGCACAAAGGAGTGTTTGAAAGAAGTTTTTCAAGAAAGATCCTCAAGTAAAGTTGCCATATATTGAGCATTAAGATCTATAGAGATAGATCAAGACGCTTGATAAGTTTTTTTCAATGAGTACATACCTTGACAAGATTTTGAAGTAGTTCAAATGGAATGGGCCAAAGAAAGAGTTCTTGCTCACGTTACAAGGTGTGAAATTGAGTAAGACTCAAAACCCGACCACGGTAGAAGATAGATAAGAGAATGAAAGTCATTCCCTATGCCTTGGCCATAGGTTCTATAAAGTAGCATGCCATGCTTATGTACCTGCATCTATTGTATACCTTGCCTTGAAGTTTGGCAGGAGTACAATAGTGATCTAGAGTAGATCAATCGACA
Organism: Aegilops speltoides; assembly: GCA_021437245.1. Classification (NCBI taxonomy): domain Eukaryota; kingdom Viridiplantae; phylum Streptophyta; class Magnoliopsida; order Poales; family Poaceae; genus Aegilops; species Aegilops speltoides. The sequence goes on from CM038142.1 coordinate 546,209,984, forward strand.
CAGTCAAAATTATCCTTAGTGGAATAAGGATATGTTTCTCGATTATGGAAGTGACAAAAGGTTCATCGTAAGGGTTACGGCCGATGCAAGTTTTGCACCACCTGATCCGAATGACCGTAAGTCTTAACTAGATTCATATTGAAAGTGGGATAATTAAGTATTCATGCAGAGACAGACATAGAATATTTAAAATACATACGGCTCGGAACAATGATGAATCTGCTGGATAAGCTTCTCACAAAGCAAACATGATCACACCTTAGTACTTTGGGTGTTAATTACATAGCGATGTGAACTAGATTATCGACTCTAGTAAACCCTTTGGTGTTGGTCACATGACGATGTGAACTATGGGTGTTAATCATACACAGATATGATTATTGGTGTTCAATCACATGGTGATGTGAACTAGATTATTGACTCTAGTGCAAGTGGGAGATCTAAGGAAATATGCCCTAGAGGCAATAATAAAGTTATTATTTATTTCTTTATATCATGATAAATGTTTATCATTCATGCTAGAATTGTATTAACCGGAAACATAATACATGTGTGAATACATAGACAAACATAATGTCACTAGTATGCCTCTATTAGACTAGCTTGTTAATCAAAGATGGTTATGTTTCCTAACCATGAACAAAGAGTTGTTATTTGATTAACGGATCACATCATTAGTAGAATGATGTCATTGACAATGACCCATTCTGTTAGCTTAGCACACACGATCGTTAGTATGTTGCTATTGCTTTTATCCATGACTTATACATGTTCCTATGACTATGAGATTATGCAACTCCCGTTTATCGGAGGAACACTTTGTGTACTACCAAACGCCACAACGTGAATCGGGTGATTATAAAGGAGTACGTACGTGTTCCCCAAAGGCAGATGTTGGGTTGGCGATTTCGAGATTAGGTTTTGTCACATCGAGTCGGAGAGGTATCTTCGGCCCTCTCGGTAATAAGCACATCACTTAAGCCTTGCAAGCATTGTACAACTAATGAGTTAGCCATGAGATGATGTATTACGTAAACGAGTAAAGAGACTTTCTGCCGTAACGAGATTGAACTAGGTATTGATACCGACGATCGAATCTCTAAAAGTAACATACCGATGACAAAGGGAACAACGATGTTGTTATGCGGTTTGACCGATAAAGATCTTCAGAGAATATGTAGGAGCCAATATGGGCATCCAGGTCCCGCTATTGGTTATTGACCGGAGACAGTTCTAGGCCATGTCTACATTGTTCTCGAACCGTAGGGTCCGCACGCTTACGGTTCACGATGCTTATATTATGAGTTTATGAGTTTTGATGTACCTCAAGGAGTTCGGAGTCCCGGATGAGATCGGATATGACGAGGAGTCTCAAATGGTCGAGACATAAAGATCGATATATTGGACCACTATATTCGGAGTTCGGAAAGGTTCCGAGGATTCGGTATTTTTCGAGTACCGAGAGTTACGGAATTCGCCGGGAGTAGTATGGGCCTATTGGGCCATAATGAATAAGGGAGAGGGGCTGGTGGCAGGAATGCGAGCTTCCTGCCTCAGTCCGAATTGGACAGGAAGCAGCCTCCTTCCTCCCTCTCTCCTCCCTTCCTTCTCTTCTACTCTTACCCATAAGGCTCCAATAGGAAGGGGAGGAGTCTCTCTACTGGGAGTAGGACACCTTCTGGCGCCGCCTCTCCAGGGCCGCCGGCACTCCCTCCTTTGCTCCTTTATATACGGGGCAGGGGCAGTATAGACACAAGAAGTCATACAAGTTGATTCTTGGATCGCTCCTTAGCCGGTGCGTGGTGCCCCTTCCACCATATTCCACCTCGGTCATATCGTAGCCGCTGTTTAGGGCGGCTCTCGCTACCGTGAAACATCAAGATCGCCACCACGCCGTCAGGCCGACGGAACTCTCCCCGACACCCGGCTGGATCGGAGTACGAGACGCCATCGAGCTAACGTGTGTCAAGAACTCGGAGCGCCGGAGTAACGGCGCCGGATCGATCGTTGATCGCGAGGAGAACGACGACTACATCAACCACGCTATCTATCGCTTTGATTTCGGGTCTACAAGGGTATGTGGACAACACTCTCCCTCTCGTTGTCGCTGCATCACCATGATCTTGCGGTGCGAGGGAATTTTTTGAAATTACTACGTTTCCCAACACATCCGGCCCCACTCGCCTCCTGGCTCAAGACCAACGCCGCTTCAAGGTTGTGAAGGGCACGTAATGGATGCGCCTATGTTGGGCAAGTCATCAACATTTGGCTGGCGGGGTTTCTGGACCAAGGGATGGCACCGGGTGGTTCTACATCACCGAGCCACATGAATCTACGTGGGCGGCGGCCCCGAAGTTTAGATCCTGCATCCCCACGCAGATCACCTCCTGAAAGAGAAGAGCTTGTTGTGGGCAACCAAGAGTTAATACCCGAGCCCGTATCCAGGTTGCGAAATAAGCTCAGCTTCGCCGACGGTTCCAAGTCAGGCTTCATCCGCTGACCCTCCGGCCAAGAACGAAAGCATTCAATCTGTGGAGTTCAATCTGAACAGCACTGCGCTGTGGGCTCTTCGACACGCATGAAGGCGCGCTGGAGGGTGCTGCTTAAGGGCGCTGGCCCTCGTGATCCCATTTAAAGATGGATTTTGCTCGCAGATCCAGCCGACGAGGTAAGTGATTCAACCCTTTACGGACACTTGTGGTAAATAGATTGATTCTAGGAGGGTCTCCACCTTTCTTTTCCTTTGGCAGGAATGGATGGAGAAGGCCGAGCAGCTCATCCGTCTCGGCCCCATGCCAAAAGATCTGAACGCCTGCCTAGCGGGCTGTCTCCTGCACCGCACGCGGGTGCCGGAGAAGAAGGCCAAGATATGCCACGGGACTCGAAGAGTTCTCGTGAATCAGGCATCCGACGATTTAGGCGGACTCTCCCCAAGACGCAGGAGGAGGAAGAAGACCTTCCCGAGGAGGGAGAGAGGAAGAGAAGGCTTCCCAATAGGGGAGGCCAAGGGTCCAAGAGGGGGAGAACTATTCCTCTGACAGCTCCGCCAACACCGACGTTGGCAGGAGGAGGGCCTTCAGGCCAGGCCTCGGGCGACATCGTAAGTATCCGGATCCCGTATATGCAATTTCTTCGCGGTCATGTAGTGTCCCATTAACGCCTGATCGTCCCCAGTCCGGCCGATGATGATCTCCTGCTTCGAAATGGTCGTTGGCCCCCGGATGGGATTCACTGACGCCTACTCCCCGCTACCGATGAGGACGCCGAGGGGGGTCCAAAGGGACCCATCGGGAGGAGGGCCTCGAGGCCGCAGGCAGCTCTCCGGACTTTGCGCCGACTCTACGACGGAACCTGCAAGGTTCCAGTCCGCACACGGCCCTTCGGAAGAAGGGCAAGACTGCGACACGGGCGGCTCCCCGCCCAACCGGAGGTGCCGGACAACTTGTTGGAGGCGCCAAAGATGCCCATCGAGGAAGAACACCGCACTATCATGAGTGCAGTGATTCGTAGGTTCAACCGCCAAGAGCCGGTCGACAAGCCTACAGCAGCCTCCTTCTACTAGGCTTTGAGGTAAGAAGAAATTATGTAATGTAATACCGCAGATAGGAAGCCCCGATGCTCATAGTGTTCAAAGAAAAGACGACCGAGGATCTAAAAGATATACGTGGTTGCTTGAAATATGTCATTATGGGTTTGCATGCGCCGCTGACTCTCACTGACCGATCGTGGAGGGTGCATTGAAGCAGATTTGAGCGGTCCGAGCGAGAGCTCGCCATTCCAACAAGCAGCTTGAGGACAAAGAAGGTGAGTAACACCACTTTCAAGATTTACCTACGTAAAAAGGATTTAGGTTGCAAAAATAATAAGGATAATGTGGGTATTGCAGGGGCTACAACGAGGTGGCAGCCCTCGAGAAGGTTGTGTCCGCGTCGAACGCAGCGGCGGCTGAACGGGCGGAGCGAGAAAAGCAGGAGGCACGGGTCGGAAGTGTAAGAGCCTGTGCTCATGGAGAAGCATGAGAGCTTAGAGCGTGACTCCAAGACCTGGAGTCCGAGCTTGCCTCGCCTCGAAGTGCCAAGTCCGCCAAGGCCGAGGCCCGTAAGGCCCTTCAGAGGTTGAAGATGTAAAGAAGATAGCGCGGTAAGGCATTTTTCATAAAGCATGTTAATGTAAACTAACCGACACTTACCCGCATTCGAGCTCTCTGTATGGCATGTGATCCGCCATGAGTGTGTCCGGCGTCACCAAGATTCTATCGTGGCGAGGAGGGAGCTCACGGAGAAGGTCTTCGGTCTTAGTACTTAAGCCGCCATCCGCGCTGTTTACCAGTCAAGCAGCTGGTCGAACTCCAAAAGGCAAGGGATCACCGCCGGCTCGCGAACGACCGGTGCCGAGGTATTTGATATGGTCAAGGATTTGAAAGTCATCTTTGAAAGGGTCCCGCGACAATCAGTTCAAGGAGCCGACGGCACGCAGCCATGTGGAAGAAGAAATCTATATTCGGGAGCTAGAATATTGAAAGTCCTAGAAGTCCGCTTCAATCGACGTGATGCACGCTATTAAGAATATTTGCGGAACCTCCTAAGCTTTGGGCGTATGGAAGACAAATGATACAAAGGAAGCACGGCAGACCAGCAACGCTTGAAAGACCTCGACGACCGCATCCGAATGGTTTCTGTCGTGCCAGCCACGCCCGACCAAAGAAGAGAAGGTCATCTTTTGAATGCCGAGCAGATGAAGGTCCCGCCGATTCTCGCCCAATATAAAGGGAATAATAAACATGGCGGAGAAAAGTTCCAAAACTCAAGTCTCACGATCGCCACGTGATTATGACGCAATTGCTTCCGATTGCTTTGAGGGGCTCTCGCCGAAAATGTTCGATTAGCCATTGTGAAGCTATGCATTCCTCAATGCAATCTCTCGTAAGGTAATCAATCCAAGTTCTACCACGTTACGAACGATGTGATCCAATGTCTTGTCAGCTTTCGAGTTGGTGTTCCCGCCATCCTTCTTCAATATTATGACGCACCTCCGGTTCACCTAGTCAAGAGATTTCCGCTCGGTCCCGTATTTCTACACAATATGTTCCCTTCGAGAGGTTCATGGGAGTATTAAAGAAATATGTTCAGAATCGTATAGGCAGAAGGAAGCATCGCCAAGGGCTATGGAATGAGGAGGTAATTGAGTTTTGTGTTGACTTTGTTCCTGACCTTAAGCCGATTGGTCTTCCTCGATCGCGCACGAGGGGAGACTATGGAAAAGGCACGATCGGAAGGAAATCAACGATATGTATGGACGGCCATTCTTCCGATCAAGCACACCACATCGGTCGACCAATTCCAGCCTTGGTGGCTCCGCATTTGAGAAACACAAGAATATTTTACGCCGGACAACCCGGGAAGCCTGAATCCGGATTAGAAGGCCCACATGGAGACTTTCGCAGTTGGTTGAGAAAACATTTAATGAATGACAATGATGTTGTAGATCAGCGACATGTTGGCCAAGACACCATCTTCGACTATAACGACTTTCCAAGGGTACGAGATAAATGGGAATACATTTTACACGATCGCCAAGATAAAAAGAGCACCAACCAAAACAAAGGTGTCCGCTTGATGCAGCAACCGAGAATGGGCAAAAGGTCACATATTATGGTTACATAGAGGAGATATGGGAACTTGACTATGGACCCTCCTTTAAGGTCCCTTTGTTCCGTGCAAATGGTTCAAGCTAACAGAGGTGGGGTAAAGGTGACCAGCAATACGGAATGACAATGGTGGATTTCAACAATCTTGGTTACCTTGACGAACCATTCGTCCTAGCGAAGATGTCGCCAGGTTTTCTATGTGAAGGACATGAGTAGCAAACCGAGGAAACGGAAAGATAAGAAAACGATCAAGACATCATGCGATGATTCAAAGCGCCACATTGTTCTTTCAGGAAAAGAAACATCGGGAGTGGAGGACAAGATGACTATGTCAAGATTATAATATGTTTGCTGAAATTCGCCTTCAAAGTGAACACCACCCAAGCATTAAGTTAAATGATGAGGATGCTCCATGGATACGCACAATCACGAAGCAAGGTGGACACAAGGGAAGAATTGATGTGTAATAATTTATTGTACCAAACTTTGTATTTGGTCGATGAACTGAATGATGTATCAAACCTTTGTCAAACCTTCAAGGATTAGTTTTATTTTTCTGATTTTTTCATATATAATTGTATTTTTAAGATTTTAAATGAATTAGTTTTATTTTCTGATTTTAAAAGGAAAAGGAAGAAGAAGAAAGAAGGAAAAGGAAAAAAACAAGAAAAAAAAGAAAAAGGAAAAACGAAGAAAAAACAAAGAAGAAAAAAGGAAAAACAAGAAAAAAAACAAATGTAAGAAAACATAAGAAAAAAACAAACAAAGAAAAAAAAAAAAAAGGAAAAAGGAAGAAAGGAAGAAAAAGAAGAAAAACAAGAAAAAGGAAGAAACAAAATGAAGAAAAAAAAGAAGAAAAGAAAGAAAAAACAGAAGAAAAACAAGAATTTAAATGAATTAGTTTTATTTTCTGATTTTTTTGATATATAATTGTATTTTTCAGATTTTAATAACATAAATAAATAAGTAATTAGAAACAAAATAAAATAAAATAAATAAGTTTTTTGTTGTAAGTAGAAACAAAACAAAATAAATAAAGCAAAAATGAAAACAAAAACAGGCAAAAAAAAAAATATGCACCCATCGGGCCACCACGGCTCAATACGACTAGAAACCCATTAATGGGCCAGATTCAGCCCGCAAGGCCCAATAGGCCCACAGCTCATAGTAATGTAGCCTGTAGCGATTTGAGAGGAGCTCGGCGGTGAGCGAGCCGCCTTATAAACCATGTAAGCTTTCTAGCGAGGTGGGACTAAACATTCAGCACCGCTGCCGCCTTCAAAGATGTAACCTTAGTCGGGTGGAGGGGATCACTAAAGGTTACCTTTAGTCGCGTTGTTGTCCCACCGATTAAAGGTTCTTTCGCGAACGAAGGCGTAACCTTTAGTCAGGGGGAGGCGGACTGCGATTAGCAGTATTTAGTCGCTGTCCGCTTCCCCAACCGCGATTAAAGGTCGTTTATAAATACTGACTTAGTAGTTTTACACTTCCATTCTCTCTCTCGACGCGCCTGTCGACGCCGACGACGCCGACGCCGACCGGCTCCGACGCCGATCGACGCGACGACTGACGCAGCACGTTCCCATGAGCGCCGCCTCCGCGCCTCCTGCCCGCCGACCGGCCTCGCGCCTCTGCCGCCTCCGCCTGCTCACGCCTGACCGCCCGCCGCCTGCGCCTCAAGGCTAGCGCGCCCCCTGCACCTGGCTGCCCGTCCGCTACCAAGCGAAGAAGAAGAAAGAAGAAGAAAAAGAAGAAGAAGAAGAAAGAAAAGGAAAAGGAAGAAGAAGAAAGAAGAAGAGAAGAAGAAAGGAAAAAGGAAGAAGAAGAAAGAAAAAGAAAAAGGAAAAAGGAAGAAGAAGAAAAAGGAAAAAGGAAAAAGGAATTTTTTTCTTTTTTTTTCTTTTTTTTTGTTCTTTTTAATTTTAACTAGTTAATTAGTTTAACAAAACGGTAAATAACTTAAAACCCTAAACCCAAAAAACAAAAACAATGTAAACCTCTCCGGTGACGCTGCCTCGCCGCCTGCCTCAAGGCTTCATCGCGACACCCTCTCCCACCCCTTCCTCGCCTCCTTTTGCCACCGCTTTCGCCACCGCCACCGCCACCGCCTTCTTCACTTAATTAATTTGTTTTACTACATGTTTTCAGGATCGATATAATGGGACGATAGAGCTGACCCGATTATGGACAACTATGATCCGGACGGTGAAGCACATATGTTCGCATCATAAACGCGATATTCAATATGTGCCGACCGGAGAAGAAGAAGATGATATTCTTCTTATCTGAACCTTGACGGTGAAGATGAAGGGCGCCACAAGAAGATGATGTCAAGAAACGCCGATAAACGATTTATCTTCAAATGGAAGTAGCAACCACCTCGCGCCGAGGTATATATATACATTGAGCCTCCGTGATACAAACTAACTGATTTGAATAAATATGTGTGTACTAACGCCGACTCTTTTCTTATTTTAGCCTCGGCCGGATCGTCAAACAATCGAGTACGCGTCAAAGCGCATGCAACCAAGACGATGAATCCAGAGAAACATGCACCATCCAGTTGTCGATCGTGAAACCGCAGGCCGCTAGAGCCCCGCAAGAACGCCACCAAGTTTGTTACCAATGCGGAGCTATTGTTAGAGACAACGCCTCGATCACCGCCAGTGGAATGAGCCAAAGAAGGCACGATTGATGGTTTCACTTTTGTCGATAAGAGAACAAAAAAGATTGCTTCAAGAAGCTTATGGAACATT